>CM019691.1:78351117-78771117 GCA_009760885.1 Achatina immaculata
GGTTATAGCGTTAGCTATGTCATAACAAAGTTTGTATACAATAAAAATTCTATGCTTTCAAATTTCTTTACAATTATTAAACCACACTTCATCGTTTTTATTTTTAAAGAAATATTTTTTCACAGGTAATTTTAGCCAGATATTACAATTTTTCTACAATTTAGAAAGATTCTTGAAATACAACAAATATACTCTAGAAGGAGAGAGATCGTTGATGGTCAAATTATTTCAATGTAGTGTGAGGCGGGTAGGCCAACCAGTGCATTGAAAAGAAGTTATACACAACAAAGTTCTCTTTAAAGTATATCTGGATTTTGGAAATTTCGTAACAGATGAGTCGTTATTCTGAATAGGTCATGCTGTTATTTGTTCAGCAACCAAATTCGCGATGCATTGTTTTCGCTCCAGTTCTTGCTAGCAGCCGGCACTGTCGGAAGCAGAAGGGTTGCCAATAGAGAGAAAATGTCTTCAGAGTTAACAAAACAAGACACAATAACTTATCTCCGTAGTTTGGACAAGTGTTGGAAGCTGTGACAATAAACACTTAGAAGGGTAATCAGAATGGAAGAATGGGGGCCAGACATTTCCCGCACCCATTTTTCATTTCTGCTCCTTTCTTTGCTGTTATTTTTATTGCCTGCTATTGCATAAAATGTTGCCTGTTTGGATTATTCATGCCAAGTTTTAGACGTTTATGAAAATATTCATTACAGCACTCCCCATCCGCTTCCAGGTTTTGTTTTCTATTCCTGTGTGACATTGGTTGTAAATATCAAAAGAGTAACACAGTCTTCATTTTATGAACTTTTATTTCGGCCATTTTATCAACAGCTGCCTGTAATGATTGTTAATGAATTTTGTCTCTCCAAGTAGTTAAATTATTTCGTTTTCTGTCATTTTTACATAGTGCTTCGGTATTTTAGTTTCCCGCAATTCCACATTTGGAAAGCACAACTGAAGAACAATGACTGTTGGTCTTTGGAAACATTTACTATCTAATGTAACTGCATGCAAAACTTGTTTATTTCTGGTGTATAATGATATATGAAACATTTTGACGACAAAATAAGCTGTGTCTCAGTTTTGTGGACAACCACACAATGTAATTTTTTTAATCAAATATTTACTGAGATTGTTATAAAGCCTAAGTGATTATCTAGTGTAACAATAGGCCATATAACTATTTTATGATAGCCGTGATTCTTCTAAAAAAAAAAAACAAGAATAAAAGGTTGTGAATAAATCCAGAATTCTACAAAATATTGTGCCAGATCTTTCAAAATCTAAAGCGAAATTTTAAAGACGAATGAAAGCAACGTATAACGAATGTTATTAAAAGATTAGAAAAATCAAATTAAATTAAATTTTACAAAAATTAAAACGAAGAATAATTAATTTTCCTTTAAATTCCGTACAGAAAACAAGGACAAGATATATTTCAAAGAAATGACTGAAATTGAAGAAATACCTGAAAGGTAACAAAAAAATGTTTACGATATAGTCGCATGGCAAAGCCGGCAATAGAGTTACAATCCAAAGCGGGTATCGCCAGAGAAAGGATACATTTTCTGCAAAGGAAAGCTTAACTTAACGATACATTTACAGCAGATAAATACACCCAACAATGTCTGGCCTTGACTGAGACAGACGAAAGTGGTTTGATATGTCGATGAACACGTAAAATTATGGCCACTGGTTTATGAAAGCTACCAAGAAATTGATTTTCCCCCTGTATTTCAAATCTGCAAACACTTTTATTTATATATAAAATATTTCCTATTTTGTTTTTCCTGTTACTTCTTTTTCAAATTAAAATTATTTTGAAAACAAATCTCTCGTGGATTAACTGTAAGGGGAAATAAGTTGGCAAAACTTGCTTGTACTGTCTGCTGAAGGGGGAAGAAGCGAAGATGAATTCTGACGAAGTCGTCAACAACCTTGCCGCATATGGGGCTCAGAAATAGAAACTGTAATGTTATTTTCCGTAATAGCAAAAGATCACTGTAATGTTATTTTCCGTAATAGCAAAAGATCACTGTAATGTTATTTTCCGTAATAGCAAAATATCACTGTAATGTTATTTTCCATAAAACCAAAAGATCACTGTAATGTTATTTTCCGTAATAGCAAAAGATCACTGTAATGTTATTTTCCGTAATAGCAAAAGATCACTGTAATGTTATTTTCCGTAATAGCAAAAGATCAGTGTAATGTTATTTTCCGTAAAACCAAAAGATCACTGTAATGTTATTTTCCATAAAAGCAAAAGATCACTGTAATGTTATGTTCCATAAAAGCAAAAGATCGATAGTCAGCTGTAAATTAAATCTTTTAAAAATATGTTCGCGTAATTCAAACTTATTATATCATTCATTTTTTCCCCTTTAGGTACACAATAAATATTTTACTTTAAAATTTCTCTCTCTCTCTCTCTCTCTCCCTCCCTCTCTCTCGTTGTCTCTCTAAACCTTTGAGTGCGAAAGGCACATGGGGCTTCCGCAAGGGTTTTCCACAACCGCCTGTCCTTCGCCTTTTCCCCCCGCTGCTCTTGCTCAGGTAAGCCCTCTATTGTTCAATTTCGTGTTTGTTTGATTTCGTGCCGAACTTTCTTACAAGGACCAGGCCAAAAGTCTGTAATTTTTCATACATTTTTCTTGTTTTTATCTGTTATGCTGTTTTTGCATGTGATCCTTGAAAAAGGCTTCTGCTGAAATGTTAGATTGTTATATGTCCCTTCTTTTATATGTATTCATCTTTTTTTTCTGCCATTCTTGTTTCTGCCAACTTTCCTCGTTCTTTCCATCTTTTTGTAAAACTGAACCATACACCTCCATCTATTTTCATTACTAGGACCAATTTTACTGCAGTTGTCATGTCTTTTATGTCTCTGTTGTTCCACAATATTTAACATAAATAAAAATTAAAAATCGGTGTCTTTTTTTCGACAATTATTATTATTATTATTCGGTTCGTGTCATTATTCATTATGGAAGTAATTTCTTGCATCGGCGGGGAAGGGTGGGAGTGAAGACGGGGAAGATGAGGGTGTGAGAAGCCCTGAATTGGGCACGAGGTATCTAATACTCTAGGTAAGCCACTATTGTGAAATAATGCTCTGATTAAAGAATGTTTTTATTTTTTTTTTATCAAACAACTAATAACATTACAAGTTCACAACAACAACAACAACAACAACAACAACAACAAAGTATAAAATTTCAGCGCAGGCAAATCACTTGAAAAAAAAAAGAGAATTTAAAAAATCCAGCTAGAAAATAATGTTGATAAATTCAACTGAAGTTTAAAAACTGAATAAAACAAGAAGGTAAAATTCACTAATCATTCCCAGGGGGAAAAAAACCCCCAGAAAAGTTTGAAAAATTCTAACAAATAAAATGTACCCTCGGTATAAACCTTAAACTAAGTTCAAATAAAACGCTCGAAAATTGTACTCTCTTACATGAAAATATGTTGTAAGATGATAGTTGTTTGATTCCAGTTTTTCAGTTTGTTGAAAGTTCAGCCAACACAAGAAAAAGTATCCGATATCGGGCTGTCGAGAACTAGAGAATCTGTTTATGTTTTTAGACGCACGCGCTCAAGAAAGTCCGCACGTGGTGGAAACAGGTGATTAAAACATATGGAAAACGATATATTTTCCGGGCGTGTAATTAGACTTGTCACCGTTGGTATGTTACTGCTGCCTGAACCTTCCGTCAGGGCGTCTCAACTATCTAATGCCCTACTCGCAGATTTTGGCCAAATTGAGAAATTAAGAAATAATACAGGTCAGAACGAAATATACCAAAATGGCAATGCAGTGAATGAAGACCATAAACATTATTTTTTTTTAAATGAAAGGCACATACTGAAAGAAAAACGATATATATTTCGAGGAGCATTTTTTTTCCTCTGGTAATGTTATACTCTAACATCATAGAGGGAGCCTCAGATGACGCTGTTCGCTTTTAACTCACGGTTTCATCATCATCATCATTATCATAATTATCATCATCATTATCATTATCATCATCATCATTATCATCATCATCATCATCAGCAGCATCATAATAATAATCATCATCATCATCATTATCATCATCATCATCATCATTATCATCATCAGCATCATCAGCATCATTCTTCTTCGTCTAATCTCCCAATAAGGCATCAATAAAGGTTCCCCAGCCAATCCTGCTTTGAGCTGGACGGGATACCTCAAAGCATGTCTTTCCCGTTTTCTTTACTTGTTCCCGTATTGCGCGTCTCCGTGTCCCCAGTGGCCTGCCTCTCTCTCTCTCTTTTCTCTTATCTGATTAATAGTATGGCCGTAATATGCCACTTGTTCTCATTGACAATAAGTATTACAAAGAATGTTGATTACACGACAGAGCCACATCGAGCAACGCAATTTAAACTTGAATCAGTAGAACTGTTGAATTACTTTAGATATACAATTATGGTCTTCTTGTCTTTGGTCTTTTTTCTTTCCTCGAAAAGCTGATTGTTTACTTCACAAACTAAGCATTGTTTACTTCACAAACTAAGTATTGTTTACTTCGCAAACTAAGTATTGTTTACTTCACAAACTAAGTATTGTTTACTTCACAAACTAACTATTGTTTACTTCACAAACGAAGGAAAGAAACATGGATCAAAAGTAGACCCAAAAAAAGTCAAAGGTTATAGTTTATCAGACAAGCGCACTTAACACTCTGATAAAAGGATATGAAATTATGGCAGTAGAAACAAGATGTGGGGAATATCTCACACGCTTCCGTCTCCATTGTCTTCTAAAAAGAATAAATAGCACATGAGACGGCAGCGTAGCCAGCTCCGAGGTATTGCGTCCATGACGACAGAACTCCTCAGCTGAAGATAACGATAACTGAAGCATGTAGCAAAACTGTATAGCAACCATACTCCCTAGCGAACACGTTATGCCAAAATATTGGAGGGGAAAAGACCATGGGGTGGAATAAACCTAGGTAGAAGGAACTTTGTAAAGAATTCATAAGAGATTTGCCCATACTGCATGAAGACTGGGAAGAACTGACGAAAGACCACCCCACGTGATAGTGACCGTTTATGGGACACTTAGAACAGTAATTCTCAGCCGGGAAGGCAGGTGGCTCTCCAGGGAGGAATTTCATTTTTCTCTTTTTGAAGAAGGAATTTCACTGTGGAAAATATCCTACCCCAATATATTTTTCTCTTGGGGGAAAAATGCCTTACTGCTGAAAATCCCTTAAATCTAATGTAATCTGGAAACTGGGTGGGGAGGGAGCTGGACATTTTTACCATTAAAAAATAATTGCCTTTAATATGAAAAATGCTTTAATACAACGCAAGAATGGTACACTATAACATTATTAAAGTATAATAAACAACAAAGGGAGTCAACTCCGTGCTTCAAAACCAAGTGAGGCATGAAATGAGGTCGGGGGGCGGAGGGAAGGGGGCGATTAAGACTTTTTAAAAAGATGTCCGGTCCATTAAATCTGAAATCATTTATATCAGAGTCCTTTAAATCGAGTAGTAGCAATAGTAGTAGTAGTAGTAGTAGTAGTAGTAGTAGAAGTGGTGGTGGTGGTGGTGGTGGTAGAGGTAGTAGTAGAAGTAACAGGAGGAAGAGGAGTGCAATAGCAGTAGTAACAATAGTAGTAGTAGGAGGAAGAAAAATAGTGTTGTAGTAGTAATAGTAGTAGTAGTTGGTAGTAGTGAAGTACCAATAGTGGAAGCCGTAGTAGTAGTGGTAGCAGTATTAGTATTATTATTATTATTAGTAGTAGTAGTAATAGTAGTAGTAGTAGTAGTAGTAGTAGTAGTAGTAGTAGTAGTAGTAATAGGTGGTAGTGAAGTACCAATAGTTGAAGCCGTAGTAGTAGTAGCAGTAGTAGTAGTAGTAGTGGTAGCAGTATTAGTAGTAGTAGTAGTGGTAGCAGTATTAGTATTAGTAATAGTAGTAGTAGTAGTAGTAGTAGTGGTAGCAGTATTAGTAGTAGTAGTAGTAGTAGTAGTAGTAGTAGTAGTAGTGGTAGCAGTATTAGTAATAGTAGTAGTAGTAGTAGTGGTAGTAGTAGTGGTAGTAGTAGTGGTAGTAGTAGTAATAGTAGTAGTGGTAGCAGTATTAGTATCAGTAGTAGTAGTAGTAGTAGTAGTAGTAGTAGTGGTAGCAGTATTAATATTAGTAATAGTAGTAGTAGTAGTAGTAGTAGTAGTGGTAGCAGTATTAATATTAGTAATAGTAGTAGTAGTAGTAGTGGTAGTAGTAGTAGTAGTAGTAGTAGTAGTAGTGGTAGCAGTATTAATATTAGTAATAGTAGTAGTAGTAGTAGTAGTAGTGGTAGTAGTAGTAGTAGTAGTAGTAGTAGTGGTAGCAGTATTAGTATTAGTAATAGTAGTAGTAGTAGTAGTAGTAGTAGTAGTAGTAGTAGTAGTGGTAGTAGTAGTGGTAGTAGTAGTAGTAGTAGTAGTGGTAGCAGTATTAGTATCAGTAGTAGGAGTAGTAGTATTAGTAGTAGTAGTAGTAGTAGTAGTAGTAGTAGTGCTCTTAATGTGAACGGAATATCGAGGGTTTTTTTTTCTGTTTGTCATTCACAACACCAAACTAAATTAACGAAAATAACTTTCTTGATACTCCCACTCAGCCAAAGCCACAAAATGAGCAGGCGAGATGTTTCAAATAAGAAATCTGTCAAACAAAATTACCGTAATGTTCTTTTTAGACACAATTGTTTGGTTTGGTTCGTACTTTTCGTGACGCTAGTGGAAATCGTCTCTTCCGCTTCATCCACATCCATTTGCTTGTTGCAGAAAACATCCAATAAATTACAAACATATGCCGGAGCCAGGACGTAGCAATTATCCACAAAAAAGTGCAAGCCCAGCTAAGACACTGGCAAAACTTATTCTTCCTTGCAAAAATATGAGCAGTACATAGATAGTAAAAATGGCGATCTTTGCTGTTACTGCGAAAAGACTGATGATTATGTCGTGTTGTGAAGAAAATAGAATAGGGTAGAGTAAAAAGAGGGAGGGGAAGAAAAATATGGATGAGAGGATGAAAGATGATGATGGAGATGGAATGTAATGTAGAAAGAGAGAATATAAAGGTGATGTATAGCGATGTCAAGAAGAAAAGAGAAGGTTATAATACACAAAACATAACTGGTCGGTCGGTCGGTCGGTCGGTCGGTCCGTCGGTCGGTCGGTTTATTGGTTGGTTGACTGGCTGGCTGGCTAGTTGGTCGGTCGGTCGGTCGGTCGGCTGGCTGTTTGGTTGGTTGGTTGGTTGGTTGGTTGATTGGTTGGTTGATTGGTTGTTTGGTTGGTTGGTTGGTTGGTTGGTTGGTTGGTTGATTGGTTGTTTGGTTGTTTGGTTGGTTGGTTGGTTGCTTGGTACCGAGCTGAAACAGAACTGGAAGCTACTAAATCTTTCTGTAATTCCCTGACAAATAACAAGACGTCCTTCTCCACAAGCTCCACCTGAAGCCAAGTCGATCGTTACCCCCCCCCCACCCTGAAAAATACAGCAGCTTTTCCTAGGTGCACTATAGAGAGTGAGGATGGGATGTCTGCCAGCTCCTTGGTTCGTTCTGCGTTTACTGATCAGTCCTTGTAGAACAGCTACTCCTAACTTTTTTTAGCCGAGGATCCTCTTTCTGTTTGAGAACTTCTGTGGACCATCTTTCCGGCTGAGAACTTCTGTGGACCATCTTTCCGGTTGAGAACTTCTGTGGACCATCTTTCCGGTTGAGAACTTCTGTGGACCATCTTTCCGGCTGAGAACTTCTGTGGACCATCTTTCCGGTTGAGAATTTCTGTGGACCATCTTTCCGGTTGAGAACATCTGTGGACTATCTTTCCGGTTGAGAACTTCTGTGGACCATCTTTCCGGTTGAGAACTTCTGTGGGCCATCTTTCCGGTTGAGAACTTCTGTGGACCATCTTTCCGGTTGAGAACATCTGTGGACCCTCATTAAAAATAACCCAGCTGAAGCCCAGATGATTCTATGATTTAAAAAAAAAATAGATCTCATGCATTTAAAATATTAAGTCACGGTCCATGGACCCCCAAAAATGCTTCCATTTACTCCTTGGGGATCAAAGGAGCCCAAGTTAAGAACTACTTCTATAGAACAAATTATCAAGATAATGGCAGTTTTCAGATGAGAAGACGGGTATATAGCAGACAGATGTTAGGGGTTGTTGGTTTGGCCGAGATTCATCTTTCTCAACAGCTTCTCTCAGGACCATTCTTGGTTTGGATCAGCATCATCTTTCTCAACAGCTTCTCTCAGGACCATTCTTGGTTTGGATCAGCATCATCTTTCTCAACAGCTTCTCTCAGGACCATTCTTGGTTTGGATCAGCATCATCTTTCTCAACAGCTTCTCTCAGGACCATTCTTGGTTTGGATCAGCATCATCTTCCTCAACAGCTTCTCTCAGGACCATTCTTGGTTTGGCCCAGATCATCTTCCTCAACAGTTTCTTTCAGGACCATTCTGCCAACATTTGACTGACGTAACCAGCCGCAGTAAAAGAAAACATTTATGTCCAAAGTTCCACTATCTGTGTGCTTGTGTCTTCTGCCCACGGTTAATGTAACTTCACAAAATGATGATGATGATGATGATGATGATGATGGTGATGATGATGATGATGATGATGATGATGATTAAAAGTTCTACTATCTGTGTGCTTGTGTCTTCTGCCCACGGTTAATGTAACTTCAAAAAAGGATGATGATGATGATGATCCAAAGTTCCACTATCTGTGTGCTTGTGTCTTCTGCCCACGGTTAATGTAACTTCAAAAAATGATGATGATGACGATGATGATGATGATGGTGATGATGATGATGATGATGATTAAAAGTTCTACTATATATGTGCTTGTGTCTTCTGCCCAAGGTTAATGTAACTTCAAAAAATGATGATGATGATGATGATTAAAAGTTCTACTATATATGTGCTTGTGTCTTCTGCCCACGGTTAATGTAACTTCAAAAAATGATGATGATGATGATGATGATTAAAAGTTCTACTATATATGTGCTTGTGTCTTCTGCCCAAGGTTAATGTAACTTCAAAAAATCATGATGATGATGATGATGATTAAAAGTTCTACTATATATGTGCTTGTGTCTTCTGCCCACGGTTAATGTAACTTCAAAAAAGGGTGATGATGATGATGATGATGATGATGATGAGACATGATAATTACTTCACAATTAAAAATGGATAATATGAATATAGGATAAGTATGCAAGGGAGAGAGCAGAGAATGGAAGGAAAAGAAGAAGAGGACGTATTTTATACCCAAATTTACTTTCTCTGTTATTTAATTATAAGGATCGCTACCCTGTGGGACGGAAGAATGGGAATTAGAAACTGGCTTGGTCCGTCGACCTCACGTGATCACTTAACTGTGTCTAAGAACTTCTTGACCCAAGCTCTGAAAGGCCTGCAGTGGTTGGCGGGGAATGATTGAATGAATTTGTTAAAAGTGATAACGAGGGCGATTGTGGGGGTACCGTTGTACTCCAGATTTTTGCCCACGCTGGTAGAAGATAGAACCAAATGTGAGGAATTTTTCATGAATGAAATGCGATAAAAACAGCACTGAGAACGTATATGAATTCAGCTTTATTAGCGAAACCATGATTTCAAAGTATAGTAGCGAAGAACGGTTGCTGTCAGATATATAGAAACCATGACAAAGGAATCATGCGCGTATTGGCAACGTACGTGCAGAGTGAAGCGTAGATAATAAACAATGAAAATGTAGAAAAATAAACGCTAAGCATACTATACACAGGACATGAGTTTCGATCTCTGCAATATTTTCAGTGTTTGAAGAATTGTGTGTCCACGTGTTGTGTTACCCTATTTGTTATCCATACACACGGCTCTATCCCTACAATATTCGTGCGTTTATTATTTCTGCCTTTAGAAGTCCCACGAGTATGCACAAACTTCGCTAATGAAAAGAAACGAGATTACAGGAAACAGGTAGGATTTACACGCAGAAGACAAGCTGAAAGCGACGTTTATTGATACATTAGGGACCCCCAGCTGATCTTCAGATAACAGGGGAAAAAAAATGAAGGAATACTTTTTATAATATACGTCTGTCATTGCTCAAAGCATGAGGGCACAAGAACAACAACAACAACAAAAAATAACCCGTGGATTTGGGAAACATTTCTTTCATCTCAAACACGGCTTGGAGCCAAGATCAACATGGCGAAGGATTAAGACAATTAGCATGAAGTGTAGGGAGCTTAACACATCTATTTATTGTCTGCTATTCCAGGCAGACAGAACTTGCAGCGGACAAGAGAGTGCATAGATTTTTTTTTTTCCTGTCTGCGATTTTCCTGTGTCTGTAACATTCCTGTCTTGTTACTGATTTGTTATTGCTATATTTTGTTCTTTACTTTCTGGGCGTCCCTTACGAGTACATTGTTCTCTCTTCTTAACATCGACGTTTGTATTTTGTTCTTCTCATTCGTAACAATTTACCGTACTTCTCTTCCCGCCACATAAGACACATATAAGATGCATTGACATATAAGACGCACTGATATATAAGACGCATTTACATATAAGATGCACTGACGTATAAGACGCACCGACATATAAGACGCATTTACATATAAGACGAACTGACGTATAAGACGCACTGACGTATAAGACGCACTTATGATTCGGCAAGTAATATTTTGGAACAGAATTTAAAACTCCACATTCTTCATGAACTTCACAGCCCTCTGTTCAACATAGTTTTTATCCAAGATTGTATCCTTCTGGACACTTTCTACTGAACTTCTTAAGCAAAATATACAAATAACCTTAGAAACAAATATCCGCACGCACAGCTAACGTCATTTTCTTTGATATAGCCATAGCTTCAGCAAAAAAAAACAACAACAACAACAACAAACTATTCATTACTTGAACAATATTTATAAAAAGAATTTTATAAGATATTTACACACACACGCACGCACGTACATACTACATTTCGAATTCGAATCGAATATTCAGTACATAAGACGCATTGATATATAAGACGCATTTACAAAGACAGTAGGCTGTAGACAAACTACTGCTGCTCTATTCATAATCCCTTTCTAAAAAACGGAGGTGGGTGGGGGGGGGGGGGGGGGGGGAGTAGATGACCGGCTTACTTTTTGAAAGAAAAAAAAAAATTGGGGTAAATAAACTCGTACAAGAAATGTACCGAAGACCGAGTTCGAATTCTTTTTCGTCTAGAAAATGAAAAAAAAAAAAAGAAGGAAAATATTCGTAATTCGAAGGAAAATTCCAAAGGCAAAATTCGAATATTTAAACAAATCCTGTCATGTAATACAAAACATCGGTTACTAAATAGTTAGTTAACTCAGTGGTTAGTCACCCGGTTTATTAACCAGGTGGTACCCGGTTCAAGTCCCAGTAATGAGGATATTTTTTTTTTCTGGTACCACCACACCAGAAAGACCCCCGGGGTCCACCCAGCCTCTAAAAATGGGTACCAGAGAAATCTGGGAAAGTCTTGATACTGACCCCATCAGACTTTCTTGTGCCGAAGGTCTTGGAAAAAAAAAAAAAGGACCCCATACCGTACTCCCAATATGGTTTAATGGCGTGAAAACTGGAAATTTTACTTTCTTTTATATATGTACATACACACATGCTACTTACAGACGGTATTTTCCATGTACATGAATTTGTCTTGGCCGAGCAAATAAATTTCTGCATACATTTGCCAAATTTCTTCAAACATCGGATATCACTCTGAGGGCAGGCAGGGCAAGATGGCTCCTGTATAAACGTGCAGGCCCTGCACGAAGTGTGCTGACACCGCCCGTGGCAGGCAGCTATTGTATCTGCAACATCGCTGTAACAAATAAGATAGTATCTGTAATGTCACTGTAATAAATAAGATGGTATCTGTAACATATCTAAGAAATAAGATGGCATCTGTATTATTTTTGTTTTGTTTGGTTTTTTTTTTTTTTGCAAAATCGCCTTAGCAAAACATTGTGCTCGTTTAGTAAATTAATATTTTGCTAGCTGTAATCCTTCAAAAATGATGGGAAATGAAACGAAAATATGATTGATACTTGTAGTTATGTGTAGCATTTAAGCATTTTAAAAAATACTAAACACTGACAGAGATAAATGCAACAATAGCAAAAACAAAAAAAAAAGAAAAAGAAAAAGCTTTGCTAATTTTTGGCATTAAAAAACGAAAACCCGCTTTTTATTTTCATAAAAATTGAAAGAATCTGTCAGTCAGTTTATCTCATCTACTCTCAGACTGCCTTCTTACTAAATCTTTTCAGCTCCCTTCTCTGACTAATGTATGGTTTGTAATTTGTGTGAGAGTCAAATCTCGAGCACGAGTGGGCACAACAGATGCTTGTAGTAAATGCAATATCCGATAGCTACGTAGCGGCTTTTTGTTTCATTTTAAACATTCGCAATACTATACCACACGCACTCTCGGACACAGCTTCCTGCATGTCATAGTCAAGTGCTCCTTTTTCTAATATTTTCTTTCCGATTCTCATTTATAATTTTTATTTATCATTTACGTAAATTTATATTTTCTCTTCTTTTTCCTATCTTTGTGTCCTTTAGGTTTTTGTATTAACCAACACATCCTTATCAATGAATGTTAGAAAACGAGTCCTAAAATGCTATATTGAACCTATCTTGTTATATGGAAGTGAATCATGGACAATAGGCAAGTCTGCACAAAAATCATTGGAAGCAGCAGACATGTGGTTTATTAGAAGAATATTGCGAATCCCCTGGACAGCAAAAATAACTAATGAAGAATGTATGAGAAGAGCTGGAGAGACAAAAAACCTTGTCAAAAAGATAAGAGAGAGACAATGTACTTTCATAGGACATGCAATGAGAAGAGGCGGCATTGAAAATATTATAACAACAGGAAAAATAGAAGGAAGAAAATCAAGAGGAAGACCAAGAGAAATGATACTGGACAGTCTGACGGGATGGTGTGAGAGGAGATCACCAACTGAGCTGATGGCCTGCATGAAGGATCGGATACTCTGGAGAAGCATAATAGCCAACGCCAGTCGGCACGGCACATGATGATGATGATGACTAAGGTGTAAACCCGAAATTTTACAACTGTGGGCTAGTTAAAGCTCTTTCTACTCTTGTAAATAAAGCTCTTTCTACTCTTGTTTCAGTCTTCTAGATAAAGCTCTTTCTACTCTTGTTTCAGTCTTAACATTTTGCTATTACAGCGTCATTACAGTGGCTTTGTGTATATTTATATATTTAGTTATATAAATATATACCGAATAACTCTCTCTCTCTCTCTCTCTCTCTCTCTCTCTCTCTCTGAACCTTAAGTGCCCAGGCCACATGGGGCTTCCACAAGGGTTTTCCACAAATGCCTGTCCTTCGCCTTTTTTTCTGCTCTTGCCCAGGTGAGCCCTCTATTGCTCAACATCCTTTCTGTTGTTCTTCTCCATGTCTCTTTTGGTCTACCCTTACTTCTGTTCCCCTGTGGTGTCCATCTTAGTGCTATTTTTGATAGTGAATTATCAGTCATTCGGAACACATGTCCCAACCATCGCTATTCCAGTTTTATTGGAGGGAGGGATTTGTCTGTAATTTATTTTTGTTGTTAGATTTATTCCTGTATTTCTTTTTTTTTCTTCTTCTTCGTTCGCCCTTGAAAAAGTGTTGATTACATTGTGTCAAAGTTTGAAGCTCAGGAATGATATCTGCACCTTTCGACACAACACATCCTTCCTCTGCACAGTTTATTTTTATGACCGATTTTGTCTTCCGGTATCGATCCATATTCACTCAGCCAAACCAGTGTTTGTTACAAAAGGCACCACGTGGAGATGGAATAGGGTCTTGGACTAAAGCTGTGAACGATAATTCATTCAAACTGTGTACTGCGTCCTCTGCCTCCTTTTCTCCCTGACATTTTCATGTGTTTTCTCTAAATTATCCTAGAAATTGTCCTTTCTTCTCCTACTCTAACTCTTCGTGACAAAAACCTTTAAGTTTCTAACTTTTGTTACTGTAACACCAACTGTTCAATGTTTCTTTATTTTTTGATAATCTCAACTGCGGATAAGATATTCTATGCCTGATAAATGACCACAAAGTTATGTCAGTTTGACTGGCATCTAAAGGGCCGCCATCTTGATTTACCCATAAGTCTGTGCTTACATAAGACGAATTCGATAATATAAATATCGAGACACTTTGTCTCCGTAACAGCGCATAATTTCTCACACCCCACATTTGATTTTGCTATTTAAAAATGCAAAAGTGCAATCTGTATTACACGATTTCTTGAATTTCTTTCGATGATTAGTCCATTTTGTCAAACACATTGGATTCACCGGAAGTGTAAAGTGCAGGGAAGACACCTCAACGTGAAAGGAACTTGGCAGGACGAAAAACACCTGCTTTTGCTGTGAATATGCCCAGATATTTATCTGTCATGTTAGAGAAATTCATAACCTGAATAAACATTGCAACGTTAATGCTATACCCAGTAAAGCTACCCCCATCTATATCTACTTCAGGGGGCGTAATTGCAGTAATGAGGTGTAGATTCCGGAAGTTTCCGAATAGCCAGAGGAAATGTCTGTTTCGGAATGTTCTCAACCAGACCAAACTGCTTGGTGCAATGTTTCCGGTGTACGATATAAATTTCCTACCATGTCGTTTTGAAAATCTGCAGAGACACAAAGGTCTGAACTTCATATCGTCCCTTCAGGGGCAATAAACGTTCCATATGTTAGTGGTTGTGTGTGGTAACAGACGATACGGCATGCCGATGTCAAAGCTGCCTCTTTCTAGGTGGCTCTAGAGAGTCAAAGGTTAAGGAAGTGCACTTTGAACTCTCTGCGTCTGGAAAGCTAACAGCGCTGTAGGGAATGCACGAAGATTAGTGGGAAAGCATCTGCAGATCAGCTGTCTTACAGTCACTCCCTCGCAGTTTTTCTGTCAAATGCTTCAGAGATTAAGACTGCATTGCAAGTGTTATATTCCACATCAGTGATACAACTGAAGTTATAGTTAAGATGGATATGTGGCACATATCATCAACGAATTTATTCTTACTTCTCCTCTTTCTCTTCTCCTTTTCTTACTCTTCTTTTTTTTCTCTTCTACTTCTTTATCGTCTTCTTTTTATTATTCCTCTGCGTTTGCCTTTAGAAAATAAATGCTGGCTACACTGTATCATGGTGTGCAGCTAGGTTGCCATATCTGCCCCTGGCGGCCCCACACCTCCGACTTCGGCATGGCGTATATTTAGGAGTGGGTTTACCTTCCTGTTTCGATCTCTGTTCACTGGACAGACTAGTCTTTTACCAAGGGTAATGCATGGAGGCAGAATAGTGTCTTTCAGTCAAGGTTCTTGAACCCAGACACAAGCAGTCAGATATAGGCCACTGGCCTCTGTCTCATTCAGCTTGAGTAGGGTCCAAGGAATGTTTTTACAAATTCTTGAGTGGGTTTTTTTTTCCAACATTCACGATCTGGATCGTTCTGCTGATCTTTTCTTGGACTTTTTTTTTTCATTCAGTAATTTACACCTCTTTGATAATCATCCTTTTTCAGCATCACTTGAACAGTTCTGGGGTGTAAATATATCAAACTAGATACACAAACATACACAAAGCCAGTGCAGTAAAGCTGTGAGAATAAAGTATCAGACTTTACAACAAAAAAGACGGAATGGCTTTATGAATTAACGAACACACGGTCATAACGTTTCAGTCTACACCTCAGTCCTAATAAACATACACAGCGAATAAACAGAGAAATAAAAGCAGATGTAAATTTATACAACACATAAGAATGGAAAAAGGACTTTTTTTTGTTGCTCTGTTCTGCATGTTTGTATATTGTTAGGGTGTAAACATCGTTATAAATGTTCGTTAAGGCAAAGCTTGTCCCACTTTTTATTTCAAGTAGTCTAATGCTTAATCATTCTTTCAGCTCTTCTTCAACTCTTCATCATCCTTCTTATTCTCTTTTTGTTTCCTTCCTTCTCTATCAGTCTTCATTAGCCATCCATCTTACCTGGCTGAGCACACAGCTCGTGGGCGTTTTCTGCAGAAGTCCGCGCTACATCTTGGTCGACAAAACTCGACGAACGCGGCGTCTGCCTGTTGCCCAGTCGACCTTTTTTTGGACACTAGTATCAAACATCGAGGTAATTAATACGTGAGAACAAGTATCACATAACACAACTATGTGAATGCTCACTATGTAAGGTTTATGAAAGTAAGGTAAAAAAAAAAATTAGTGAATGCATAAGATACGCTTATTGCGGCCTGGTTGGCCGAGCGGTTAGGGGCTCGGTCTACTAATCCGGTGATACCGGGTTCAAGTCCCAGCAGTGTGGATTTTATTCTGGTACAATCACACAAAAAAGACCCCAGGGTCCACCCAGTCTCTAAAAATGGGTCCCAGAGAAATCTGGGAAGGTAAATGCGGCCAGACGTGATACTGACAACATCACACTTTCATGTGCCGAAGGTCTTTGAAATAAGGGCCTAACACCGTATCCCTAAAATGCCTTAATGCCATGGAAAAGGGAATTTGACATTTTACCTTTGCCTTAAAATATGCATATAAAGCTTTAGGAAGCATGTGTATTCATATAACCTTCATTTGACAAAGAAAAGAAAAATGATAATGACATAAACATGGATGATTCGTTTAATTATTTATTAAAACATTATACATTAAAGACCTCTTTACTCGTATTTTATAAAAATATTACAAATGTGATTATTTATACATTACTAACAGGGAATAGTACGTAAAAATGTGAGGAGAGGGTGTCATTATAAGACAAAGGTCAAAGGTCAAATTCCCGTTTCCGTGCCATTAAGGCATACTGGGTACTGGGGATGCTATGCTAGGCCCCTATTTCCAAGACCTTCGGCACATGAGAGTCTGATGCTGTCAACATCACGCCTGACCGCATTTGCCTTCCCAGATCTCTCTGGTACCCATTTTTAGAGGCTGGGTGAACCCCGAGGCCCTTGTATTTATGTTTGTGTGTGTGTGCCCCTCCCCCCCCCCGTACCATTAAAAAATCCCCACTGCTGGGACTTGAGCCTAGTATCAATGGATTAATAGACTGAGCGTCTAAGCACTGTGCCAGCAACGCCGCTGGTGTCGTTATAAAACTAACGTAAATTAAAATATACACAGTGAATCCATGTGAATGTCCTAACAAGAGGCCAGGTAACTAGCCACCGCCCTCCATGTAAGCAGTAAATTAGAACAACAGAACTTGAGAACTTTGTTACAGTCTGGGCTAATACTAAATGTATCTACGTATAAAAACATTGGTATGTGGTTTTTTTCATTCACCAGCGGAGCAAACACTTGTACATACGCCTGCACGCTGTTGTTTTTTAACAGCACTTTAGGAAGCTGTTGCTTTGTGCTAAATCCACGAATATTTGTGATCCTAAAATATGTTGATCAGTAATGGCCAGACAAAATCATGAAATTCTAACTTTCACTGGTTCACGAAAACTAAATGAACGATAGTTTTCTGGACATGGTGAAGACCTTATTGAATCTGATGGTCTTGTATGGAGTAACAAGTAGTCCCTATGTTTGGGTGGGAAAAAAACATGACTGAATGTGTTGGTTTGAATTCCCCAGGGATAAATGACCGATAAATGTGTTCTTCTACTAGTTCTTTTCTTTTAATGTATGCAGAATACAAACGAGCAACAGTCTCTTGTTGACATGAAGAAAACTGATGCATCTGTATCTGTTGTGAATATTTACAAATGTAGTAAACGGACAGATGTGCGCCATGCATATTTTGAATGACCTGTTTCGTGGGATTGCTCTCAAAAGCTGTGCGGTAGCTGTAGAATTACCAGGTTGTCCATGGTTGATCTCGGCTACTCATCCCTGCCCACATCAGAACAGAGTATTCAAACATTAGAAATTAAGTTAATTTCTATTTGATCATAATTTGTATTTATTTTGTAACCTATGACTCCAAGATGATTTCTTGTTGAATTTATGAGCTGTTTGAACTGGTGACTTCTTCTTCTTCTTCTTCTTCTTCACCCTGGAACTGCCAGCTGGTATTCTTTGCAGTCGATGCGGTGGAGATTGTGAGGCACAGCATCGTGTGGATTCTGGTCATGGCAGCTATTTTTTTTTCAGTTCCTGAGTACAGCCAAAAAGCAGGAGGTGTGCAGTACTTCTTTACCAGACTCCACCACCGTAGGGACTATGACAGTCCTTGTCCCGTCAGCCAGACTAGGTCAGTTACTGTGGGACAGGATCTTGGTCAACTATTGTTCGCTAACCTAACGCTAGCATATCAACTATGGTTCGTTAACATGACGCTAGCATGTCAGCTATAGGTCAGCGACTGCTGTATCGGATAACGTCCTAGCGCAGTTTAATCTGATGTCTTTTTTAAAACTTTTTTTCGTTATAAAATATTTGTTACATTCTTTTATCCACCTTTATTTCGCTTCATTCATCTCATTTGTAAGCACCTATCTACCTTCCTCGAAGGTAATCTGATGATGATGCTTTTTTCATTCTCTTTTTTATTTCCTCCTTCTGAACTGTCACTTCTTAATGGTTTCTTACTCTATACTTCATCCGACACGTTTCTCCCTGTTATCTTACTCTATACTTCATCCGACACGTTTCTCCCTGTTATCTTACTCTATACTTCATCCGACACGTTTGTCCCTGTTATCTTACTCTATACTTCATCTGACACGTTTCTCCCTGTTATCTTACTCTATACTTCATCCGACACGTTTCTCCCTGTTATCTTACTCTATACTTCATCCGACATGTTTCTCCCAGTTATCTTACTCTATACTTCATCCAACACGTTTCTCCCAGTTATCTTACTCTATACTTCATCCGACATGTTTCTCGCTGTTATAACAGTATATAGACTGTTAGAATGTTAGATAGATACCGCATCTGAGAGTTGACAAAGTAATATAAAAAGAGTTATGGTCTAAAGCAGTCAGCTGTTTGTGAGTAGAGTCCACTCGCGTTGTCTCAATTTTCAAGTGCGATTCATGGATCACGGATAAAGTATGGCGGAGTAAGGTCAGGTGAGAGAGAAATCATATGACTGAGGACAGTTGTGTTCTGTGCATCGTCTTGACAAGACGCAGATTTAGGTTGTTAGAAATGTGGTCCTTAAGGAAAGAGTTGTAGAATAGTGCGTAATAGGATGTTCTGATGGCGACAAACGTCTACCGGAAACATGTTATGTCGTGGAATTGTAAATTACGTCCAGTCTTGTGTGTTCACGGAGTTTGTTGATGCTTTGTCGTTCTCGTCAATATCGCTCACCGACTCATCGTCACCCGGTGCATCATTAAAGTCACTTCAAATTATGAAGTCGCTGTTTCTGTATTACTATTGCCACTGAGAGAGGATGAACGAACCTGGGAGCAAGTAAGTCTGCGAAGTGAATAACAAAACGGACGCATAACAACAAAGAGCAGTAGTGAATTAAAATGAGATCAAAGCTAACAGTAAAGTAAGAAAGAACATTAGTACAGTGGACAATAGTGAAATTGACAGAGAGATGAATAACTGTAAGCAACAATCTACAGTTTACATTCTACATATAGACGAGTAGAATCACCGAGTAATCTGCTTTACTGGTATTGTACTCTATACTTCATCCAACACGCTTCTCGCTGATATCTTACTTTATACTTCATCCGACACGCTTCTCGCTGATATCTTACTCTATACTTCATCCAACACGCTTCTCGTTCTTATCTTACTCTATACTTCATACGACATGCTTCTCGCTGATATCTTACTCTATACTTCATCCAACTCACTTCTCGCTGATATCTTACTCTATACTTCATCCAACTCGCTTCTCGCTGATATCTTACTCTATATTAAATCCCACACACGTCTTGTTGCTATCTTACTCTATATTAAATCCTACACATGTCTTGTTGTTATCTTACTCTATATTAAATCCCACACACGCCTTGTTGATATCTTACTCTATATTAAATCCCACACATCTTGTTGCTATCTTACTCTATATTAAATCCCACACATCTTGTTGCTATCTTACTCTATATTAAATCCCACACACGTCTTGTTGCTATCTTACTCTATATTAAATCCCACATACGCCTTGTTGATATTTTACTCTATATTAAATCCCACACACGTCTTGTTGCTATCTTACTCTATATTAAATCTCACATACGTCTTGTTGCTATCTTACTCTATATTAAATCCCACACACGTCTTGTTGCTATCTTACTCTATATTAAATCCTACACATGTCTTGTTGTTATCTTACTCTATATTAAATCCCACACACGTCTTGTTGCTATCTTACTCTATATTTCATCGCAGATCTCATTCTGCATCGGATTTGAGAGGGAATAAATCAGAAAATGTTCAACGGAAAAATGTGAGAAATTTATCTAATTAAAAAGTTTGATAACTGTGAGGAATTTATCTAGCTAAAAAGTTTGATAACTGTGAGGAATTTATCTAGCTAAAAAGTTTGAAAACTGTGAGGAATTTATCTAGCTAAAAAGTTTGATAACTGTGAGGAATTTATCTAGCTAAAAAGTTTGAAAACTGTGGTCAAGATTTTCTCATGAAATGATAGTAGAACTACAATAAAATCTAACCACACACAGCGTGTGGGTGTGCCACACAAACGGATAAAACTGTCACGGAAGAGGCAGATATGACTCATGTTTAGATGGACGCTAGAAGAAGATCTGACATGATTTCCATGCCTGGACTAGCCAGCCATCTGATCTAGGATTTAGTCATGGGATTGAAGACTTCAAAGAACCTTGTTTTTTTTATGTTGCCTGTTGCAATATGCCAGTTAAGATTACTTTCGTTCTTTCCTTTACCTCTTTCCTCGTTACGTCTCTTCTATCTCCCTCCTTGCCTTCTTATACTAAAGAGAGAGCTCAGCAAAGATTACCCGAAGAGTTAAGGATAATGTTGATTCATGACAAGAGCGGGATCAATTCTATGTTTTATAGCTTTGTCGATCATTTTAAAATTGTTCAACACCTTTCAGGCTAAGAACCCTGGTGACAAACAATAGACTATATCTAGCGTGTTGTAAGACAATGGTTATGATAAAAAAAAAACAAATTATATCTAGATGTTGAAAAACATTTTTTTTACGGTGGTAACAGAAAGTAAGTTATATCTAGATCACTATTTCCCAACCTTTTCTAGATCATGCCCCACCTCAACGTCTTAAAGATTTTGATTCTCCTCTCCCCAACCAAGTTTCGAAAAAAGTGGAATATAAATGTATTCTAAATGCCCTCCCCCCCCCCATCCCCCCCTCGAAAAAAATTATTCAAATTGCCCCCCTGCGAGTCATACACCCAAAATTGGGAAACACTGATCTAGATGTTGAGAAACAATGCTTTGGAAGATAGATCTAAAAACAGCTAAGGAACAGTTATCTTAGTTCTTGGTATGCGTAAAACATTTAGAAAGACATTAGCAATCAGGAAAGTCCTTTCATGTGCTTATTTATAGTGTGTCTCTAATATATAGCTCTGTATAAACTCGACCAAATATCTCGTTTCGTTATCATGGAAACTTTCAGAACGGCAGCAACAATTTTCAGCTACACTTGCCAGATCATAATCAAAACCACTTGCCAGATCATAATCAAAACCACTTGCCAGATCACAATCAAAACCTTACTGGAATTCCAAGACCTCGGACTATGCTGAATATCTTTGCCAAGTCCAGCCAAACAACGAAATGCTTACAGTTCAATACAAACTGGCCCCCTGCACTCAAAGATTTGTCCGCTGATCGAGACTTCAAACGGACTAGAAGTGTTTGTATTTGTCCGGCGTGCGTGACAACGCCTCTGGGAACAAACATGGCGGAAACACCTAAGCAAAGTCGGATTATCCCAGGGGGAGGGGAACATTGTATTCTTTAATTTCTGACGGACACCTTGTAAAGCAGAATAAACATAAGCGTCCAGAACGAGGAGAGAGTTTTTTTTTTTGTGTGTGTGTGACCGTTTCAGTGAATTATCGTGCGACTGAGTCCGTTCATGTTCTTAACTTGAACATTCCCACGCTTGAACATTTTTTTTTTAAAATTGGAAATTCTTTATAACCTGGTAGAGAGCAGAAATTCTTCATAGTCTGGTACAGGGGAGACATTCTTTATAGTCTGGTAGAGAGGAGAAATTCTTCATAGTCTGGTACAGAGGAGACATTCTTTATAGTCTGGTACGGGGGAGACATTCTTTATAGTCTGGTACAGAGGAGACATTCTTTATAGTCTGGTAGAGAGCAGAAATTCTTCATAGTCTGGTACAGAGGAGACATTCTTTATAGTCTGGTAGAGAGCAGAAATTCTTCATAGTCTGGTACAGAGGAGACATTCTTTATAGTCTGGTAGAGAGCAGAAATTCTTCATAGTCTGGTACAGAGGAGACATTCTTTATAGTCTGGTACAGGGGAGACATTCTTTATAGTCTGGTACAGAGGAGACATTCTTCATAGTCTGGTACAGAGGAGACATTCTTCATAGTCTGGTACAGGGGAGAAATTCTTCATAGTCTGGTACAAGGAGAGAAATTCTTCATAGTCTGGTACAAGGGGAGAAATTCTTCATAGTCTGGTACAAGGGGAGAAATTCTTCATAGTCTGGTACAGGGGAGAAGTTCTTCATAGTCTGGTACAAGGGAGAAATTCTTCATAGTCTGGTACAGGGGAGAAGTTCTTCATAGTCTGGTACAAGGGAGAAATTCTTCATAGTCTGGTACAGGGGAGAAATTATTCATAATCTGGTACAAGGGGAGAAATTCTTCATAGTCTGGTACAGGGGAGAAATTCTTCATAGTTTGGTACAGGGGAGAAATTCTTCATAATCTGGTACAAGGGGAGAAATTCTTCATAGTCTGGTACAAGGGAGAAATTCTTCATAGTCTGGTACAGGAAAGAAGTTCTTCATAGTCAGGTATAGGGAAGAAATTCTTCATAGTCTGGTACAGGGAAGATATTGATTACAGAATTTGCAATGGTCTCTAGATTATTACAGGAGATATAACTTTCTTCATCTCATAAAACTGAGATTATTAATAGGAAGTCAGGCGTTTGTTTTCGCTGTCTTTATAAAGTTTTCCAGCCAAGTGGTAGTTTCCCACCGTGTTGCTGTTTTAACTAAACGTTAAAATGGTATTGTTATTTGTGAATGACATCCTTCATTTTCTTTAGCTTTCTAGTTAAATCTGAAGCGCTGAAGTCAGTAGCTTCTCCAGACTGTGCAAGAAGCAGCCTCATACAGCTTCTAGAACTTCTGTCTTACAGTTTCTAGAACTTCTGTCTTACATCTTCTAGAACTTCTGTCTTACAGCTTCTAGAACTTTTGTCTTACAGTTTCTAGAACTTCTGTTTTATAGGTTCTAGAACTTCTTGTCTTACAGGTTCTAGAACTTCTGTCTTACTGGTTCTAGAACTTCTGTCTTACAGCTTCTAGAACTTCTGTCTTACATCTTCTAGAACTTCTGTCTTACATCTTCTAGAACTTTTGTCTTACAGTTTCTAGAACTTCTGTTTTATAGGTTCAAGAACTTCTTGTCTTACAGGTTCTAGAACTTTTGTCTTACTGGTTCTAGAACTTCTGTCTTACAGCTTCTAGAACTTCTGTCTTACATCCAAATTCCAGATGAGGCTTGCTTGCATCGGGAAGCACGTCATGAAGTTATGAAGTACGCGAGGACATCTTGATCCGGTACAGACAACAAAGAGATCTGTAGTAGCCAGCTATTAAGTAAAGAAAGATCGCCTGCTGGCGTTTCTAAAGCTTGCGAGATAACTGCTTTGTACTGCGTATTTTTTTATTTACATTCAATCCTTTTTTGCCCCACTTTGGATTTCTCCTCTCTATATTTTCCGACTGCATATTATATACTTTCTATTATCTTGACGTAGAATCTCGCTTTTATTGTTCTATTTTTTCAGTAATCTCACTAAAACACTTGTGTTACTAATCTTAGGAGGCTGCTAAGCTGTGATCTCAACCCTCTGCAGTGCACCATGTTTGCCGCGCTGAATCTATAAATGATCTGTAGAGACAGGAAGTGACTCAACGGCAACAGAGCCCGGCTGTCTTCAGTGAATGATTGAAATAAATATATCCTTCCTTGTTTATTCTAGTGAAACATCAGCATAATCTTATTTTTTAAAAATTCTTTCTTCGTGAGATGTCTTTAGGCTGCCGTTCTTGTGACACTCGGTTGTAGTCTTCCCTGAACTTGTGAAACTCTTTAGCAGCTATTATTTTCTTAGTAAAACTTGCTCATGTTTCTGCGCAGAGAAAGGTGACTGCGGTAAAGCTGGTTATAGTAAAGAGAAATAATCATAGACAGAAGTGTATGGTTCAGTTTTAGAAAAAAAAGATGAATGAATGATCTTTATTTTTAAAAGGGTAAATAATTGGGCACGCAGGCCCGTCTTATATTTTGATTTCATCACTCCATCTTTCATTCTTCCCACACACTCGATTTAATACGAGTATACAAATTACACTCAGGGAAAAAAACATATCAAAAGAGTGTAAGATTAAACTATTACACTCGAAGTAAAAGAGAAGAAGTAGAGAAGATAGAAAACGTGAGAAAAACGGGCAGGGATGAGAGAGGCAGAAAATAAGGCGAGCATGTATAAAAGACCGTACAACAATCCAATATTTCGGCAAATGTCTTTTTCAAGAACTACATTAAAAAAAAAAACAACACAACAGATAAAAACAAGAAAAAAAAAACAGATGGAAAATTAAACATTTAGCTCTTTTGGTATCTTTCTTGTAAGAAAGACAGGTACAATTTTTTTTTTAATCTGTTGCGTTGTTTTTAATGTAATCTTTGAAAAAAAGTTTTATTTCGAAATATTGGACTGTTATATGTTCTTTATTTATACGTGCTCATCTTATTTTCTGCCACTCTTGTTCCTGCTAATTTTCTTCGTTCTTTCTATCTTCTTTTGTAAAACTGAACCATACAGCTCTATCTACTTTTACTACATATTATTGTTCTAGTTGAGCTTTCCCAGAATTAATGCTCTTGGTAACATTTCTTCATTTCATTGTTCATTATCAAGTTCCGCCAAATCTGTAGTTGTTCATCATCATCATCATCATCATCATCATCGTCGTCGTTGTCGTCATCGTCATCATCATCGTCATCATCGTCGTCATCATCATCATCGTCGTCATTATCATCATCATCATCATCATCGTCATCATCATCATCATCATCATCATCGTCGTCATTATCATCATCATCATCATCATCATCATCGTGTTCGTCGTCGTCATTATCATCATCGTCATCATCATCATCATCATCATCATCATCGTCGTCGTCGTCATTATCATCATCATCATCATCATCGTCATTATCATCATCATCATCATCATCATCGTGTTCGTCGTCGTCGTTATCATCATCGTCATCATCATCATCATCATCATCATCGTCGTCGTCGTCATTATCATCATCATCATCATCATCATCATCGTCGTCGTCATCATCATCATCATCGTCGTCGTCATTATCATCATCATCATCATCGTCGTCGTCATTATCATCATCGTCATCGTCGTCGTCATTATCATCATCATCATCATCATCATCGTCATCGTCGTCATTATCATCATCGTCGTCGTCATCATCATCATCATCGTCAGGCGCCCTACCAGCTGGAGTCGATGGCCATGCTTCTCCGTATCTCTTCGTCCTGGATGTTTTGCAAAAGCCCATTTTATGACCCTCTATAATGTTTAACTGTTCATAATCCTTATCCCTCGGTCTTCATCTGTCTTCCTTCTCGTTTAACTTTCCTGTTCCTGCTATCCTGTGGTTATGAAGTTTCCAGATTCTCTCTGTGTCCCAAGTGAGACATCATTTCACTCATCCTCCCCGGTGCTAACAGGTTTACTTCTTGTCTTAAACTTTAAATATCTCCTTATACGAATGAAATATTCGCCATTACAATACTGAAAAGTACAAGGCGGGCCAAGGCAAGATAAAACAGTACAGAACAAGATAAGACAAGACAGTACAGAACAAGTCAAGGTAAGACAAGACAGTACAGAACAGGTGAAGATAAGACAAGACAGTACAGAACAAGGCAAGGTAAGACAAGACAGTACAGAACAAGGCAAGGTAAGACAAGACAGTACAGAACAAGGCAAGGTAAGACAAGACAGTACAGAACAAGGCAAGGTAAGACAAGACAGTACAGAACAAGGTAAGACCAAAAACAAATCAAGACGGGACAAGACAAAACAAAAAAAAGACAAAACAAGAAAAGACAAGACAGGAAGAAAAAAACAACACAAGACAGGAAAAAAACAACACAAGATGCGACGTGTCTTTAGAAGAAGAGAACAAAAAAGTAAAAGAGAAGGAAATATCATGCTTCTTAAATACATAATTGTGCTCACCATTTCTGCATGTTCCTATTGGCTCGCTCTGTAAGGTGTGAACTTTTGATATAAACGTGTTGGCAGTGGATGTAGGAACACAGTGCAGGTTTCTATCACACTTGCCCAGGTAAGAGTAGTCTCCACCGCATTTCTCCCCCTCCTGCTTTGCACAGACGGGACAGCAACCACACACACCTGGACAACAATAGCGACGCCAACAGGCGATTCGGTTTAGTTTCAAATAAAAACATACACTTGAAAACTGGACTTTGAAAACATGTGTCACGTCAGCTTCGTGCATTTATCTTTCCTAAAGTTGTGCCAGGAATTTGACCTGGAAAAGATGAAGCTATAAATTGGATAAAATGTGTGTGTGTGTTATAAAGTAAAGCTAAAATTAACAAATGATATAAATGTAGTGAGAATTCTAATGATCCTATAGACCAGTGGTTCTCAACCCATGGGCCGTGGCCCAAAGGTGGGCCGTGACAGGGAGTATTGTGGGCCGCGCTGAAGTCTAAACGCAGCAAGAGAGAGAGAGAGAGAGAGAGAGAGAAAGAGAGAGAGAGAGAGAAATGTAGATACAATAAAAAAAAATTATTCCTCACTTTTTTCAGACAATGCATAGGGGCAGACTGCACAGATGGAAGGCGAAGAACTGTAGGTTACTTTATTAGTATGCAGTTAAACATGTAGAGAAAATATTACATAATACTTTATAAAATTAGATTTATACCTTGAAAATATAAAGCACTTTATTTGTGGCCCGCAAAAATGTTTGACCTTTAAATGTGGGCCGTGCAGCATAAGGGTTTGAGAACCGCTGCTATAGACAACGATGCTTATCACATGTAAAGTAAAGTGATAATCACCATAAATAAAATATAAAGTGATAATCGCAACAAATAAAGTAAAGGTATATGGCAAAATGGATGAATACAACAAGTAAAATCACTGAAGGACATTATTATTGTTTCAGTCTTCTTCTCTTTACCGTTTATGTCCCTCCTCTCGTACGGCGAGGTGCTGGGACTTTTGGACCATGAGAGTGACCTCAGTGATGTTCATGCCGTACTTCGTGATCATTTCTATAGCTCCATCTATCCATCTTTTTCCGGGGTCTTCCTCTTGATCCAGTAGTTCTTTGGATGAAGACCATCGTGGCTGGCTGTATGTGCGTCATTCTTACTAAATAGCCAACCCACTTGATTCTTTCTTTCTCTATATATTGTAGGCATGATGCAGTTCCTACCAGTTGTCTTAAGTTGTCGTTTCTTATCTTGCAGATTCTGCTGTTTCTTGGTTGGTGTCCATGTTTGGCATTGGTAGCACGACGTTTTTTTTTCAATAAATAAATTAAAAATAAAAAAGGGAGATATATTATTAATAATAAATTAAGCCAATAGTTAGTAACATCTTTATTAATTAACGAGCAGACAGTTGTGATGTTTCGGTTTGAACCTTAATTATACAAAAACACACAGGACGAAGAAAGAGAGAGAGAGAGAGAGAGAGAGAGAGAGAGGAGAGAGAGAGAGAGAAGATAAAATACAAATTCACATGAATGCTATATAAAAAATAGAAATGAAAAAAACTAGAATAACATTTTTAAAAATTAAGAACTTAGCTGTGACTTGTAAGAGGCTGTTTTCAGAAGTGCGCATGATGGAGTGTAGAGAATGTTTGAACAGAGATTTGTGATGTGTGATAGGTGGGTCGTAAAGGGGAAGAGGGAGGGGTGTGAAATCGCTGAAAGAGGAGAGAGTGATACAATGGTAATCTAGATGGGAGAAGATGAAATATGGTGATTGTAGTTGTGGTAGATGGATTGTAATCTGATGTAATTAGGTTTCTTGCAGCCGGAGAACGATACATTGAAGACCAGTCGCTTTTACTGCAACTAATTCACCAAATATACAGGGAGCAAAAGATATATAAAAAACTTAACAATGAAGTGTAAGTGTATTTATTAAATAATCCTTAGGTCTACAGAGAATCAAAAGTATACGAATTCTAAAAGGATGTTACATTAGTAAAGTAACGCAAAAACCTTCAATTCTGTAATGTGTAATGCAACAGACTTAAGCCTGTATAAGGTAATGTAAGAACTTTAGGATTATACCGAACAATGAAGTTATTTCTGCATTATGTAGGTCAACAATCTGAAGGTTATAATGACAGAAACTGCAACTTCAGAAACGGAGTCAAACAAACTGATTGTATGAAATCTGCCTTCGAAGGAGTACATTTACATCCGTTAAATTTATAGTATGTAGGTTGAATCCAGCAAAATTAATGATGTGAAGGCTGAATCCAGAAAATAGAAGTCGTGAAATCTGCATTTGAATAACTGGGATTATGAAGTTTCCGTTCATTAACTAAACAGAATGAAATCTGAATCCAGCAAAAATTGTTAAGGTGCGAAGGCTGAATACAGCAAAATTAACTGTATGAAAGGTGAACACTACAACACTAACAGTAGAAGGATGAATACAGCAAAATTAACTGTATGAAAGGTGAACACCATAACAGTAGAAGGATGAATACAGCAAAATCAACTATATGAAAGGTGAACACCATAACATTAACAGTGGAAGGATGAATACAGTAAAATCAACTGTATGAAAGGGGAACACCACAACATTAACAGTAGAAGGATGAATACAGCAAAATCAACTGTATGAAAGGTGAACACCACAACATTAACAGTAGAAGGATGATTACAGCAAAATCAACTGTATGAAAGGTGAACACCACAACATTAACAGTAGAAGGATGAATACAGTAAAATCAACTGTATGAAAGGTGAACACCATAACATTAACAGTAGAAGGATGAATACAGCAAAATCAACTGTATGAAAGGTGAACACTACAACATTAACAGCAGAAGGATGAATACAGCAAAATCAACTATATGAAAGGTGAACACCATAACATTAACAGTGGAAGGATGAATACAGTAAAATCAACTGTATGAAAGGGGAACACCACAACATTAACAGTAGAAGGATGAATACAGCAAAATCAACTGTATGAAAGGTGAACACCACAACATTAACAGTAGAAGGATGATTACAGCAAAATCAACTGTATGAAAGGTGAACACCACAACATTAACAGTAGAAGGATGAATACAGTAAAATCAACTGTATGAAAGGTGAACACCATAACATTAACAGTAGAAGGATGAATACAGCAAAATCAACTGTATGAAAGGTGAACACTACAACATTAACAGCAGAAGGATGAATACAGCAAAATCAACTGTATGAAAGGTGAACACCACAACATTAACAGTGGAAGGATGAATACAGTAAAATCAACTGTATGAAAGGTGAACACCATAACATTAACAGTAGAAGGATGAATACAGCAAAATCAACTGTATGAAAGGTGAACACTACAACATTAACAGCAGAAGGATGAATACAGCAAAATCAACTGTATGAAAGGTGAACACCACAACATTAACAGTAGAAGGATGAATACAGTAAAATCAACTGTATGAAAGGTGAACACCACAACATTAACAGTAGAAGGATGAATACAGCAAAATCAACTGTATGAAAGGTGAACACCACAACATTAACAGTAGAAGGATGATTACAGCAAAATCAACTGTATGAAAGGGGAACACCACAACATTAACAGTAGAAGGATGAATACAGTAAAATCAACTGTATGAAAGGTGAACACCATAACATTAACAGTGGAAGGATGAATACAGCAAAATCAACTGTATGAAAGGTGAACACCATAACATTAACAGTAGAAGGATGAATACAGTAAAATCAACTGTATGAAAGGTGAACACCACAACATTAACAGTAGAAGGATGAATACAGCAAAATCAACTGTATGAAAGGTGAACACCATAACAGTAGAAGGATGAATACAGCAAAATCAACTATATGAAAGGTGAACACCATAACATTAACAGTGGAAGGATGAATACAGTAAAATCAACTGTATGAAAGGGGAACACCACAACATTAACAGTAGAAGGATGAATACAGCAAAATCAACTGTATGAAAGGTGAACACCACAACATTAACAGTAGAAGGATGATTACAGCAAAATCAACTGTATGAAAGGTGAACACCACAACATTAACAGTAGAAGGATGAATACAGTAAAATCAACTGTATGAAAGGTGAACACCATAACATTAACAGTAGAAGGATGAATACAGCAAAATCAACTATATGAAAGGTGAACACCATAACATTAACAGTGGAAGGATGAATACAGTAAAATCAACTGTATGAAAGGGGAACACCACAACATTAACAGTAGAAGGATGAATACAGCAAAATCAACTGTATGAAAGGTGAACACCACAACATTAACAGTAGAAGGATGATTACAGCAAAATCAACTGTATGAAAGGTGAACACCACAACATTAACAGTAGAAGGATGAATACAGCAAAATCAACTGTATGAAAGGTGAACACCACAACATTAACAGTAGAAGGATGAATACAGTAAAATCAACTGTATGAAAGGTGAACACCACAACATTAACAGTAGAAGGATGAATACAGCAAAATCAACTGTATGAAAGGTGAACACCACAACATTAACAGTAGAAGGATGATTACAGCAAAATCAACTGTATGAAAGGGGAACACCACAACATTAACAGTAGAAGGATGAATACAGTAAAATCAACTGTATGAAAGGTGAACACCATAACATTAACAGTGGAAGGATGAATACAGAAAAATCAACTGTATGAAAGGTGAACACCATAACATTAACAGTAGAAGGATGAATACAGTAAAATCAACTGTATGAAAGGTGAACACCATAACATTAACAGTAGAAGGATGAATACAGCAAAATCAACTGTATGAAAGGTGAACACCACAACATTAACAGTAGAAGGATGAATACAGCAAAATCAACTGTATGAAAGGTGAACACCACAACATTAACAGTAGAAGGATGAAAACAGTAAAATTAACAGTATGAAGGTTGAATTTAGCCAAATTAACAGTATGGAGGTTGAATACAGTAAAATTAACAATCTGAATTATGGATACAGTTAAATTAACAATGTGAAGGTTGAATACAGAAAAGTTAACAATATGGAAGTTGAATACAGCAAAATCAACTATATGAAAGGTGAACACCATAACATTAACAGTGGAAGGATGAATACAGTAAAATCAACTGTATGAAAGGGGAACACCACAACATTAACAGTAGAAGGATGAATACAGCAAAATCAACTGTATGAAAGGTGAACACCACAACATTAACAGTAGAAGGATGATTACAGCAAAATCAACTGTATGAAAGGTGAACACCACAACATTAACAGTAGAAGGATGAATACAGCAAAATCAACTGTATGAAAGGTGAACACCACAACATTAACAGTAGAAGGATGAATACAGTAAAATCAACTGTATGAAAGGTGAACACCACAACATTAACAGTAGAAGGATGAATACAGCAAAATCAACTGTATGAAAGGTGAACACCACAACATTAACAGTAGAAGGATGATTACAGCAAAATCAACTGTATGAAAGGGGAACACCACAACATTAACAGTAGAAGGATGAATACAGTAAAATCAACTGTATGAAAGGTGAACACCATAACATTAACAGTGGAAGGATGAATACAGAAAAATCAACTGTATGAAAGGTGAACACCATAACATTAACAGTAGAAGGATGAATACAGTAAAATCAACTGTATGAAAGGTGAACACCATAACATTAACAGTAGAAGGATGAATACAGCAAAATCAACTGTATGAAAGGTGAACACCACAACATTAACAGTAGAAGGATGAATACAGCAAAATCAACTGTATGAAAGGTGAACACCACAACATTAACAGTAGAAGGATGAAAACAGTAAAATTAACAGTATGAAGGTTGAATTTAGCCAAATTAACAGTATGGAGGTTGAATACAGTAAAATTAACAATCTGAATTATGGATACAGTTAAATTAACAATGTGAAGGTTGAATACAGAAAAGTTAACAATATGGAAGTTGAATCCTGCATAATTAACAGTATGAAGGTCAAATACAGCAAACTTAGCAGTATGACGCTGAATACAACAAAAAATGAATATGCGATGATTGAAATAGAACAATAGTTCCACATGAAAGCCCTATCCAGTAAAGAACTTTTATGGAAACGGATTCCAAGAAACTAACTGTGCGGTGACCTTGTTTAGATTAGGAAATTATCGTATACTGCACGTAAGCAAAGATGAGAATAAGACTACGAGAAGATCAAAGTCTAAACATCATAGAGAAGACATCCATTTTCTCATATCTCAAATGTCCTAGCACTTAGTCTTCATCTTACTTTTTTCCCCCTCTAAGTGGACACAGAGACAAAACTAGGTTTGCCGGATCAGCAAAAACCTGAAAAACTACATAGTTAAAGAAGAGAGTAAAGAAACACACACGAGGTCTTTGCTCGCTCGAGACAATCCTCAGTATAGATCTCTATAAAGAAAATTAAGAATCTTCCGACCTCCTTCCTGAATCTTCAAAAGAAAAATTGTTACACCTGAAAAGTGCTTTTGTATGAAAACAATTATAGTAAAAGCCGAATAAGCATCCATTGTAGAAATACCAGTGAGAAGATGTGTTAAGATAACGAAGACAAAACATATTTGAATAGCATAGACAAAACATGTTTGAACAGCACAGACAAAACATGTTTGAATACCACAGACAAAACATGTTTGAACAGCACAGGCAAAACATGTTTGATTAAAAAGTAAAGATAGTCCCATAGCATTTCAAATGCCGTAGGGGGTGAAGCGTTAGAGGCCTCATTATGCTGGGTCATCAGCGTGTGAGGTAGGGTGACCAGTTCCTTTCCTCGCTGCCTTTACTTCCCAGATTTTCTCTGGTACCCATTTTACGAGGCTGGGTCGACCTCAGGGCCGTATTGGTCGGAAAAAAAAAATCCCGCTCAGCTGGGGATTCGAACCCTCGACCATTTGGTTGCTAGACGAGTGCTCTAACCACTACGCTAGCCGGCCCCTATGTTTGATTAGCACAGATAAAACATTTTAGAAGAAACTGGATGCGAGATTTGGGTTGTCGCGGCCTTGTCAAAATAAATGGCTTATCTGGACAAAAACAAATGCCATGTAAAATGGCATTGATTAAAAACAAATGCCATGTAAAATGGCATTGATTAAAAACAAATGCGATGTAAAATGGCATTGATTAAAAACAAATGACCAATTATTATAGCATCTTTTGACATATCTAACAGTTCATCATCAAGAACATCATCATATGCCGTGTCGACTGCTGTCTTCGTTCGCTTCGATGTTTCACTCTCGTCAACAATTCATTGAGTGCATTGCTATACCATCGCTGAGTCGGACTGTCATGTATTTTCCTCTATACTTGTTCATATTTATTCTCTCTGGAGTCAAGGTACTTCAGATCCTTCTCTTCTCGCCATATGTTCTATTTTATTTATTTATTTTTATGTGCAGTTTTAATGAAACTGTTTTGATTGTTTTCTTATAGCATTCTACATATGTATCAGTCTGAGAAACTCTTTCAACGTTCTTCTGAGTAATTGCATCTCCGTTGTTTCCATTGTTGTTTCAATGAATCTGTTTATCTCCTTGGGACTCTTTTATGTGTTTGTTTATCTCCGTGACTCACCTACAGTTTATAACCCACTCGTGTGCCCGTATATATATATATAGCCCACTCATGTGTCTGTATGTAGTCCATGAAATACTCATTGTCATTTTATAATCCTCCCGTGTATTCACGTATAGTCCTTGAATAATTCACATTTCCGTATATAGTCCACTCATGTGTCCGTATGTAGTCCATAAATCATTTGTGTGTCAGGTTATAGTCCACTCATGTGTCCTTTTATAGTCCATGAATCACTTTTGTGTCAGATTATAGTCCATGAATCTCTTTTGTGTCAGATTATAGTCCATGAATCACTTTTGTGTCAGATTATAGTCCATGAATCACTTTTGTGTCAGATTATAGTCCATGAATCTCTTTTGTGTCAGATTATAGTCCATGAATCTCTTTTGTGTCAGATTATAGTCCATGAATCACTTTGTGTCAGATTATAGTCCATGAATCTCTTTTGTGTCAGATTATAGTCCATGAATCTCACACGTGTCCGTTTATATTTCACGAATCAGTTGTATGTCAGATTATACTCCACTTGCGTGTCCGTTTATGGTCCGTGAATCTCTCATGTGTCCGTTTATGGTCAATGAATCTCTCATGTGTCCGTTTATGGTCCACGAATCTCTCATGTGTCCGTTTACAGTGTTTTTGATATGCTTGTTTCCTCACATTGTTTGACAGACGGGTAACTAAGACTGAATAAAGCATTAATAAAACAATGGGATCCCTTAAAAAATGTGAAGTGTAAAAAAAAAAAATCTCTACTTTACCTAAAAGAGAAATGACAATTTTCCTCTTTTCACTGCAAAAACAGTGCTTCTCCACCCCCCCCCCCCCTCAAAAAACGTTATGCATCCGGGGTATATGCCAAATCTGCCTCGCCGTAATTACTCTCCAGGCAACAGAGATTAATTGCTTAGAACACCATCTATCATTTCCCTGGAAACACTTTACTAACAAGCACAAACGAAGAAACGAACTCGTAAAACATTTTTTTTTTCAAAACTTACCTGTGGTAACACCACCTTTACAATGTAGTCTGGACGCTCGTTTCGGTGAGCAGTGGATTTTATCACATGGTGGACATTTCATACCCAGCACCGTATCGCAGACAATAGTGCAGACCAACACCAAGAACACGAACACTGGGAAAGAGCAGCTGCAGTAACTCCACGACGTGTCCTGTAGAACCATGTTTGTCCAGTTCTCTCTTTAAATCCTCATAGACCTTAGCTTATCCGCGATTTGCATGCCGGGAATGCTAGCGAAGATAGCAGAGATGTCTTGTTCGGCTGGGATTTTTTGCGGGGGAATATAGATTACCTGACTTGTCTTAAATCTTACAGATAGATCTGTAAAGCTAATGTAATTGTTTAGTGGGTCTTTAGAGCGAATATAAATGTTTAGTGGGTCTTTAGAGTTAATGTAACTGTTTAGAGGGTCTTTAAAGCGAATGTAAATGTTTAGTGGGTCATTAAGCTAATGTAATTGTTTAGTGGGTCATTAAGCGAATGTAATTGTTTAGTGGGTCTTTAGAGCTAATTTAATTGTTTAGTGGGACTGCAGAGTTAATGTAATTGTTTAGGTAGATCTGAGAGCTAAGAGCGTTGTTTAGCAGATCAGCTACTTTAGAATTAACATAATTTTAACAGACATATAGAACTAATGTAACTGTTTAGATCTATAGAGCTTAAGCAGTTGTTTAGTATATTCGTGGAACCAACGTAATTGTTTATAAATAAAATAAAACATATGCCTGTGAGACCTGGACACTTAACAAAACAGCTGAGAAGCACATAAATGCCTTTAAATGTAAATGCCATAGAAAAGTCCTTCAAATATCATGGACACACAAAAAATTACACATATATCCATACTACAAGAATTTAATATTGAAGAAGGTTGGCTAGTAAACAGGATTAAATAGATAAAACTTCTGGACATATTAAACGTCATGAGAATTTAGAGATGTCAGTCTTGGAAGGGTACATAACAGGAAAAAGAAAGAGCGGCAGACCAAGGCGAAGACGGATGCAAGACATTGTTGATTATCTGAGAAATCTTACAACAGAGAGGCCTACAGGAGTGCTGTTAGGGAGGCAAAGTTCGGCAAGCGACATGCAAATGAACGTCACCGTTTAGTGAAATGTAAAACTGTGATCTGTGGAACTTACGAAGCTCTAGAAGACTCGTAGAACAAACGTAATTATTCAGTACTTTGTACTTGTACTTGTACGAACTCCATGTAACTGCGAGATATTGTTCATTACAGCCGATGCTGTAGAGATGATGAGGCACAGCATCGTATCGACGTGGGAGCAGGTTATGGCGGCCACTTTTTTCAGTCCCAGACTACAGCTAAAAAGCAGGGGGTGTGCAATGCTTCTTTAGAAGACTCCACCACCATGAGGACTATGGCGATCCCTGCCCCGTTAGCCAGGCTATGGCTGTTACGGGGGGGGGGGTATCAACGGAGACGTGGGACAGGGTCTTGGTCAGCTATGGGTCGCTAACCCTGACGCTGGCATATCACCCCCCTCAGTACATTGTAAAACCAGCGTAATAATTTGATGGTTCCGCACCCGTAGCTAATACTATTGTTTAATACATCTACTGAACTCAGAAAATTGGCTCGTTAACAGCATAAAAATTAGAAAGCTGAGATGCTTTGGCCACATCAAGAGACACAACATCTTGGAGAGGTTGACAGTAGAAGGAACAGTGCCCGGCAAAAGAGAAAAGGGATGACCTAGCCACAGATGGACTCAGGACATCACAGAAAGTCTGAATGTGCCACTGAAAGATGCTGATCAACTTGTGCAAAACTGTATTGCATTCTGGGAGGCTGTGACAGAGACAACGTTCTGAAAAGGACACATCACATGAATGAGCTTCTTTTGAACTAACGTTAGTATTTACTAGATCTCCTGGACAAACATAATTGTTAAGTGACATAATCATGACTGCAGTAGTAGTAGTTCTCTCTTTGTAAATTCATTTTTAATTGGAACTGAAAGAATTCTGCAACTAATGTTGAGTAATAATAGATGTAATATACCTGCTTTTCGACGCTTTCGAAGTTCAAATTAGATTTCTGCCGTCCGCGTATTTCCGCCTGTCTTTTGAAGTTACGAACAATATGATCAAATGGTGGTCTCACGAATCATCGACTGTGACCACAAATCATCGACCGTGACATCTATTTCCGATGCTCTTTACGTCGTCTGTCTGCCACACCGGCTATATTTAGAAAGTCCTGTATAATCACTGAAGAGGCTGCAATTCATAATTCATATGAAGACTGGATGAGAGGTCTGAGGATCTTACAGATGATTTGTTGCAGAACTGGAGAAGTACCGGCCGATGCCATGCCAATGTTATTGAGATGCACGCATACTCCCCTACTGGTAGCCACAAAGCTGGTTATTTGTGTCCGATTTCTGACCTGGATGAGATTTCAGATTTATGGTAAAAAAACTGCGGACCATTGTTAACATTGATTGTTACAAATTATTGGATGGAGGAGAGAGGGGGATACGGGGAAAAAAACCACATATATCAGCATTTAAAAAAAGAAAAGGAAACAATTTAAAGGTAATACGGGAATTATTTTTAAGTTAATCATAATTACACTGAAATTATGTATCAAGCTGTTACTACTTTTTTCCTACTTTATACACATTGTTATCACGGCTTTACTGCAGTGGTTTCGTGTATAGTTATATACTTGGTTTTATATACTTACACATTAATTATTCATGTGTTACACCAAAATTACTGCACAGAATGTCGCTGTAATATTGTACTAACACCTTCCCCATTCTCCTGACACTGAGGCAGCTAACTTGAGATTTAGGGAGGACAAAAAATCTGTTGCTTCTATAATTTGTTTTCAACAGCACTGAAACAACCAATTCCTTGATACAAGCCACTCGATTGATTTATCTTTTATCCATATAAAATTACGTATTGATTGCTGGTTTAAGTTTACAAAGAATATTCAGCCTTTCAGAGGGTTATAGAAACACATGCACATGAAATCGCATATGTGAATAAGAGAAATCGGTCAATAATTAGACTTAACATGTCTTGCTTTGTGCGTGTGACGTAAGAATACTTGAGACTCCACAAAAATATGTCAACACATTTTCTCCAATGTTTTCTAAATATACATTTTTTTAAATGCTCAGTGATGTAGATGCTTTCAAAATGTCTACACGTTTTTTTTTTATGTGACAACTTGTACAATTTTTTAAACATGTTTTGAGTAAAGTTTTCATGTATTTGTCTCATATAGAGATTGAACGGACAACAGACATTAGTCGAAAGCCAGAAGTATTCATTTGTTTAAATTAAGCAAGTACAACTCTTTGTTCTCACAATAATTAGTGTGTAGGCATACAACTATACACAAAGCACTGCAGTAAAGCTGTGATACCAAAATGTATAAACTAGGGGAAAAAAAGTAGGAACATCTTTATTATTTAACGATAACACAATTGTTTTATCGTTAAATAATAAAGCTACTTTTTTCCCTAGTTTAAAGAACTCTTTGTTCTGTGCCCCAAAAATACTGGCAAACATGTTGCAACATATTTGAAATTTAACGTTTTCAAACAATAAAACAAAATATATAGTTAAAAAAAAAGAAATATATGATCGGTTTAGTTTCCTCTTTCTCCTAGCCTCTTTCGCATTTCATTGCCTGGTTCAGTTTTTACAAAATAAAAGATTACATTTCTTTCGTGTTGATAATACTAAAGAGTAAAGTGTGATGGCGTGGTGCCATGACAGGCAGAGATACCATCTTCTGAGCGTCACGACAAGTTATTACAGAGCAGTCTTTTCTTGATGTTGTCATGGCCTCTTATACAATCTACGAGAACAGTGATATTCATTCAAGAAATATTTATATAGATTTAGAGCGTAGGAGTTGTCCTATCGATAGTTTGTTTCTCCTCGTCTTATCGTCCCTTTCAGTCAGCCCAGCTATTTTTGTACAAAGGGATAATCGATACAATGTGCTATGAAAAACTGTCCCTGAAAATGGAAAATGCCCAAATGCAAGGCGAGGCGCATCAGTAAAACTTAGCAAACACTCATATCAATCCCTGAAGGATATAAATTAAATGTTCACATGAATATCGACTTCCCACACCGGAAGTGCCCAGGAAAAGAGAGCGAGAACGCAAAAAGAAAATAAAGATATTTGATCAAACAAACACGACATCACACAGAGAGAGAGAGAGACATTTTATTTTTGTTTTATTTATTAATTCCACAGTATGTATGGCTGTTCTCAAACTGTTTTTGCTCAATCAAATTTACTTTTTTTAAAATAAAAAATATACCACCAAGCTAATTTTAAAACTGTATACTTTGATATTTATCTCTTCAAGACAAATAGATCTCTTTATGCTTTTAGTACTCTTACCAAGTATAGTCTTCTTTGTTCTTTGAGTACTCTTACATAGTATAGTCCTCTTTGTTCTTTGAGTACTCTTACATAGTATAGTCCTCTTTGTTCTTGAGTAATCTTACCTAGTATAGTCGTCTTTAAGCTTTGAGTACTCTTAACTAGTTTTCTATACTTTTTTCTTTATTGTCTTTTTTTTCTATTTTCTCCTTCATGAGAAAAAGGAAAATTAGTTCAGCGAATTAGTGCTGCAGCTTTTATTACATATATATGTGTCGTATACTTTGTTAAGCGTCCACTCTACATTTTACAATATGTTACATGTTTTTACAAATATAGCTGCAGCTTACTTTGAAAAACAGAAATACTGTTCTGGACATTAAAGGCGTATAGATCTTTATCTGTAGTAAGTGTGTGACTTCATCAGAGGGATATAGTATAGACACTGTGTCGTTAGAGTTTCCAACATTTTCCTGCTTGCTCTTACATAGCTTTTCTTGCCTGCTCGTGAATGCACTCGTATGTTCTTATAGTTCCCATTTTCATATCTTGCATACGAAGGTCATACGGAAAGTCGTGTGTAAAATTTTTTAATCAGTACTTATAGACAGAGAAAATATAAATGTATCACCTTAACTGCATCCTTTGCACTTCACGTAGAGGTCACATGACGTCACTATTGTGTGTCACGTGACCACGCGGAGCATAAACAAAATGGCTGGTGCTGAAGTTTCGCTTCGTCAACTTGCTGTTATTGAGTTCCTCGTTTAAAACTCTTTCCGTGCCGTTGTATTTATATCAACACTTTCGGTTTGTCAAGTTTGGGCCGAAGTCAATATATTGATATTTGCGTCGTTCATTAAAAAACCGGTGTAACGTTTTGATTGTAAACAATTAGTGCGCATGTCCAGTGACCTTTTTTCATCATAGCCGAAGAGTGGTTAGTAATGAGGGAGAAAATCGAAGTTTTGACAGAGAATTTTCAATTTTTGGTGATGTAGATAGGGATATGGGCATGCCCTGTGACCAGACCAATGTTCCTGAATGTATCCCAAGTAGATCTAGACATATTAAACGACTGCAAAAGTAGTTAAAAGGTTATTTCAGACATTATTTTAGGGAGAAAGGCATATACAATCACAAGTAGTTCTAGGCATCTCAGATGATAAGTACTGTACATCTAGTCCTAGCCGATGGTAAAGAGGACACAATTATTGTCCACAAACATCACGTTACGTCTTCTTTCCTAAAAGAAACTCTGCATTTATGAAATCTTCATACATTTAGTTATTTTGAAATATAATAAGTACACTTTTAACATGGAAATACTTTGTTTCATTCACTTTTACTAAAATATATTCCTATACATATCAAGACCCGCTCTTTTACTCTGGCCACACTAGATTGTCTGCGTTTGTTCCTGCGGCAAGCGACGAGTTTAAGAGGAAATTCTCGCTGCTGAAATTCACCAAAGACTTCAACTTGCTTATGGAGATGTGTGTATGGATGCTAGCAGTGTTAGAAGGTGGGTGAAACATTTCACAGATGGAAACACAAGCATCCAAGATATGCCTCGCAGCGGTCGTCCTCGAACTGCCTCCACTGAACGCAACGTAGAAAGGGTTGACGACATCATTAAAGAAGACAGACGTGTCACAGTATCTGAAATAGCTGTAAATCTTGGAGTAGAACACGATGCAGTACAGGAAATGATTGAAACCCTAGGCTATAGAATAGTTTGTGCCCGCTGGGTCCCACAGGAGAGAACGTCCAGAAAGCAGTGCGTCTGTGTATTCGGTCAGCTGGAACAGAATTCTACCGGGAGGGTATTTTCAAACCTGCAGAGCGATGGGCGAAACGTTTGCAGAGAAATGGAGATTATGTTGAAAAGTGAAGAAAAGGATGCAGTTTAAGGTGATACATTTATATTTTCTCTATCTATAAATTCTGATTTTAAAAAAAATGTTGCTCACGACTTTCGGTATGACCCTCGTAGTTTCCAAGATTTCCCTGCTCGTGCTTGCATGTACCTATAGTTTCTAACATTTCTCTGTTCTTCTTGTATAGATTCCAACATTTCCGTGGTCGTGTTTGTTCTCGTAGTTTTCAACATTTCACTGATCGTCTTTGCTGTGTGTTAAGCTAAATAGTACCTCGTTATTACAAGTACGTATGGTTCTGATATCTATCTGTCGTAAGTGGTCGATTTAGTAATCACCGGTCAGTAAGCCTTACAGTGTATGACAAGACAGCCAAAAATTGTCTCCACGTCTCATGGTCTGCAGCCAGACTTTGTTTATTGTCCCAGTTATGCTATTTGCAGTCCATCTCAGTTTCTAGAGTTCTTCGCCATCTTCCCATTAGTAGCTAATTTCTTCTCATTCTTTCAAATCCCTGTTCCAGAATTCGTATTAATGTTTCATTTGTTGTTGTTATTGTTTTAAGAAGAAATAATCAATTCATTTCTTTTACCTTCATTTTTGTTGTTTCTGTTGTAAATATGTGCATGTTCTCCCTCCTGCTATAGTTCTTTTGGGAGCCGCATTGGCGCAGTGTATTAGTCACTCGTTCGCCGACCAGGCGAGCAGGTTTCGATTTCTAACCGTGGCTCGGAAAAACTCGCAGGATTTACCCATCCTCAAGAAAAAAAATGGATGCCAGGGTTAACACTCTGGGAAGGAAGAGGAATGACGCCGCTAGCTACGGAGTTCGAGCTGATGGCGACACTAATCAGCAGTCTCTGGTCAGCTGTTGACCAGGTAGCAGAGCACTTATGATTTTACTGCGCACAATGACGCTGCTTCGAAAGTCACACCTTTACCTTTGCTGTAGTTTACAATGGCGTGTCTGTCAAACTGACTACAGAAAGTGTTCTTAATCTCAACTGTTCTGCCTACATCTTTTACCACAGTGAAAAACTTAGTCCTTTTCCTGGTTGACGAAACGAGATAGCACACTAAAAGGTGAGCACCCACGTCAACGAAGGATAGATTTTTAACCAGGTCATGTTAGCCTGCCCTAACAGCTCCACCATCCACTCAGCTCAGTCACTTTCGTCTCCACCTTCCTTTTTTTTTTTTCTTCCTCACATGAATTTCAGAACTCTTAGCTATCCATAAAACTCTCCACTGACATTTTCTTCAAAAGTCTTAGTTATCCATGGAACTCTTCATTCACATTTTATTCACCCAAAGTTATCTAATTACCACTATGAACACTCATTCACGTTAGTTATAACAGCCTGGATTAAAAAAAATACTTCGTTTAATTCCTCTCATGTTGTTTGTTTTTCCTTTTTTTTCCCAGAAAACCCAACTGCGGCCAAAAGATTAAACCTTCATAAAGATTTCACAACAGAAAAGATAATAAGGAACCGAGCAAGAAAATAGATAAAAAAAAAAAAAAGTTGGAACGCAAGCGCTGGTTAAAAGCCCGGCGGATTTCTGATCTTTAGACTAGAGTCGGTGCCCGTGAAAATAGTAAAGAGCAAAACGCGCAGACGTAGCCGTGTTTAGATAAGCTAGTAATTACACTTTCATTATATGGCATTCCACAGGGATCATGTGTGACGCGACACAACAGAATGATATTTCTAACAGCATTTGCAACGCTTACGTAATGGTGGAAATGTGGTATAACATTTCTGAAGTTTATAAAACAAAGTCATCTTTGAAGAGAAGAATTGAATTATAAGGAAATTGCACTGAAACAGGGTTCTTGACCCAGATTGGGAACGGTAGGCCATGACAATGACACATTGTAGTCAGTTACGGTGCTACACTCGGTCATCTTTGATGAAACTGGGAGAAGGCTAGTTATAGATGGATATACGCGTTTAATATGTTTTATAGGGACATCAGTGTTGTATTATGTAGGCTGTTACACAGGATTAAATTATATATCATAATAATCAAAGAACTATAAAGTATCATATCAATCAAAGAACTATAAACTATCATAATAATCAAAGAACTATAAAGCATCATAATAATCAAAGAACTATATTAAAGGTTTGAAAAAAGTTTATAAACTAACATGAAAATAGTGTTAGTTGTTACATGTTAGACACGCGTATGTCTGCTTATATGTGTGTGCGCCTGCGAAAGCAATGTTTATAAATAGTTCCGGAAAAAAAACAATTATTCAACATTTAATTTGACTATATCGGCGTTGAACAAACCTGCCACATCTGATCTACTTCAGGTAACTGACTGAACAAATTACCTTGACCCAGTACTGGAAGTTAAAAAAAACCATTCTTATGACACGTGTTAAAGTGTGTGTTTTGAGACATAATAATAATAACATTTCATAATTATAACACAAACATCACAGTTCTTACGCTGTTTAACTGTTTATAAGCTGATATATACTGTCCAAAAAAATAAACGCATAACTATTGATGGCCCAATTTTAGCCATAAATTTGATATTCTATAGCTTTTTAAATTGAATTAATAAAATTTTTTAATTGCACACAATAATACCTAAGGGTTTAAACACTCACTTGACAGTTTCTTGCATCTGTGTGACGAGAATTTGTTAGTCCCAGGGACTAAGTTAGTATGGTGTTAGTATGGTGTGTGGCCTCCGCTTGCATCGATCAGTGACTGGCATCTCCTGGGCATAGATGCGATCCGATGTCTGATGTGCGCCTGTGGGATAGCTGCCCACTCTTCCTGTAGTGACTGCCACAGATCACGATGATTGGTTGGAGAAACGTTTCGGCAACAAACACGTCTTTGCAGCTCATCTCATAGGTGCTCGATCGGATTCATGTCTGGAGACAGGGACGGCCAGGGAAGGGTGAGAAAGTTACTGGGCTACTGGCAGTCAGGAACTGTGTGATGAACTGTAGAATGGGGTCTGGCGTTGTCCTGTTGAAACACAGACCTTTGCGCAGCAAATAATGGAAGACATGGGATCGAAGAATTTTATTGGCGTATCGTTGCGCATTCAGGCCTCCTTCAGTCTGTAGCAATGGACTCCTTCCGTTGAAATTGATCATTCCCCATACCATTACACTTCCACTACCATGCGGCGGAGTTTCATTAACGTAATTTTGGGCAAAACGTTCATTTGACCTACGGTAGACCCTTCTCCGCATATCATGGCGGTGCAACAAAAAGGAAGATTCGTCACTAAACCAGACACGTCTCCAATGACTGTCAGTTGTCCAGGGTCGATGCTGGTTGGCCCAAACAAGTCGATTTTGGCGATGGCGTATCGTTAAGACAGGACTTAGGTGAGGTCTGCGTGCCACCAGTCTATCTTCATGCAGTCTATTCCAGACAGTTTGATCAGACACACGACGTCATGCAAGCAATGACTGGGCACTTGAGGAAGCTGTTGCAAACCTGTTTCTGAGGTGATGAACCAGAATAAAGCGATCATCAGCTGCTGTTGTCACCCTGGGTCGTCCACTGCGGTGCCGGTCTTCAGCTGAGCCAGTGGCTTGGAAACGGTGCCAAAGTCGACTGATGGTACTCTGCTGCACGTTTAAATGCCTGGCAACCTGACTTTGACCAATAGCAATGTTTCGTGAATTTTGCGATAGACGCGCCATAATTGTTTGCTTGAAATTTAACTGAATTTATTTGTGTAAACTCATCCTTTTATAGGGTTTCACTTGTGTGGGAAGTAAGTTTGCTCACCACAGAAGTCACGACTTTTCCATAAACTCAACGTGAGTTATCGTAAAAAAAAATGCGTGATGAGCAAGGGCAGCTATTGTGTTCTGACTATACACGAGAATAGCAAAATTCACGCTAAATCATGGACTTGATATCTTGGTGACAATTTTTGGTTTGGTTTGAGATACCCGGAAAAAATGTGCGTCATAACATATAAAAAAATGAAGCTTATATAAACTATGCGTTTCTTTTTTTTTTTTTTGGACAATATATTAACAAAGCAAACAATTACACTTAAAAAATGGAAACAAATTTATTCACTAAATGAGCACGCACTTATAACGTTTCGCATTTTTTATTTGTATTCACTTACACATGAAAACTGATACTCCATTAGTGGATGAAGCTGCTTGTACCTTTTTAAAAGTCCAGTTATTTGTTATTACAGCTCTGCTGCAATGTTTTGCATTTATACACAAAACGTAGTTGTATCAAAGAAGCGACAGCAGCAACTCTGGAATATGGTATTTGTATGTATATTTTTTGTTACCTGATGGGTCACCTGTGAAGGTTATGCTCCAGGTATGCAACTCAAAATAAAGGCATTAACACCATGTAACCTAGATACACCTGGCCGTCTTTCCTTTCCCACCACCAGAAGGAGCTAGGTACCAGTTTATGCATCTAGATAACTGGGGCACCAACAGGTCGAACTTGAACCACATATCTCTGCATGAGAGATAAGCGCACTAACCAATGCACCACTCACACGCCCTGTATTTACTTAATGTGTTTTGTATATAGTAATTGTGCGTCCGTGTGTTATTAAGGAAAAAAAAATCGAAGACTCCATTGACGTCCCCAGAGTTAAAGAAAATGTAACTGTAAAAGTAAAGGTAATCCTGTCATGTATTAGAGGCACATAGGGATATGGTGTTAGTGCCCATATTTTCCTTGACCTGTCAGCACACTAGAGGGTGATATGGTCAGTATCACGCCTGGCCGCCTTTCCTTCCCCAACTCCAGAAGAAGTCGGGTACCCATTTCTACAGCTGGGTGACTGGGATGCCTCCGGCCGGATTCGAACTCCCGACCTTCGCCATGAGTGACCAGTGCAGTAACCACTTCACCACTCAGACACCCGAGTTAAAGAAAACAGATACTATATAGCTAACTAAGATCTCGAGCCTGATATTTTTTAAATCACAGACGTTTTTACAACTTATCAAAGGACAATGTTTTCCGATATGAGGCATATTTTATAACATCGGGTCACGAAGATCGTAAAATAAATAAAAGAACATATTTTGGTTTCCTTCTTTGCCTCTTAGTTCATTAAAAAAAACTTGGAGGGTGTAAAATTGTTATTTTACTCCTGTTGTTGAGCCATGTTTTCGTTATTCTGAGCTCTAATGACAATTTTAATGAATTCTGTCGCAGACTGGCGTTCATGACAAGGCGTAGTGTCTGGTCGATATTTGGAATTATCGACTGATTTCATGGATGTGTTCGTTCGTGTGGGTGTAGTAGTTGCGATAATGCGTTGACCGGAAGTTTTGCCATTTCCTGGGCGTTCGTATTCGCTCATTTTGCATTTTATTATTTTCTTTTTTTTTTTGTTGGTTTGATAAGTTTGCCAAATCACGCACTTACACATACACGAGTTTTTTAAATTTTTATTTCACGTTTAAACCACGCTGTAATATCTGTAAATTATTCTTAACAGTGAAACTGACCAGTACCTTCTAGGCAAATGTCTCAATATTTTGAAGATTTATTTATTTTTGTACTCTGAACAATTTATTTCGTCATTTGATTGTAGATGAACCAAAGAACTTCATGGATGAAAACGTATAATCAGCAACCAACATTTGACTGAAAATAGTAGACAAACGTTTCAGTGGATGCTGGGGGTAGGCGGCGGAGCATGTCCTGAATATGATGTTGCCGGATTCTGATTTCTGAATTGTAGCTGAGTCAGACTTTCTTACAAATAGGAAGTTTCCACAGGGGAACGACGGCGTCCCTGCAGCTGTTGATCTGCTGAAGCTCTCGTATAACAACGGCTGGTGAATGTGTTGGAGTAGTTTCCCTTAGAGTCGGAGTTAAGAAAGGGATCTCTCAGCACGCTCTCCTGCTTACGAAAACATCGAATCCTACTTTGTTAGCTAGATCATAGTATGAGTGATTTACTTGTTACCAGGGGCAACACAAACTTTGTTTCAGTCGTATCCTTATTGTGTATTTCATCACTTACACCGCCTTTCACCTTCACTTCTGTTTACTACATGTCTAAGCTACTTTTGCGTAATGATTATCGCGCCTTAAACAAATTATTTTATGAGAATACAAGCAACAAAATCTTGTTTCTAGTTCTCTTTGAAGTGATTTACCTGATTTTTAATGCAACGTGTTGTATTCCTGAAATACGCATGAAAAAAAAAATATATATGAACACTCAAAAGAAAAGGAAAATAACCATTCATGCTGCAACATTCAGTAGTTAATTCCTGTTTAACTGAAAATAATTAAAGCCTCGAGTTTTATCTAATGTCTTCTTCTTCTTCTTCAGCTTTCCAAGTCATTAAGGCTCATTTGCCACAGATAAACTTCGCCTTTATTCCTCTCTATTCCTAATCTTCTCTCTCCAGTTGGTGACACCAATTTCCTTTATATCCTCTTCTATGTTGTCTTTCCGTCTCTGTCTTGGTCTACCCCTTGGTCTTATTTCCGTCATCTTGTGTGCATACATCATTTTCGTTTTCTGTTCTCTTCCATTCTTTTTTTTTATGCCCGCATGGGCTCGCTAGATAACTTTACCTCGTGTGTGGTGAGTGTTTGTAGATTTAGATCTACTTAGCCTGGGTAGAAAGACCACCTTTTTTTTATTTATTTCATGGTGCCTTCCGTGCCAGGTAAGTATCTGCGTGGCCAAACAATCTAATTTATTTCCGGACTTTATTTGGTAATTTTGTTTCGTTTAAATTTCATCATCACTTCCTCACATTTTCATTACTCTCATTTTTAAAAAATCTTTAAAAAAAAAGATTTTAAAAGACTTGACAGTAATGTTCTATCTCGCAACAGTTATTTGTTCTATCTCGAGTGTTCTATCTCGCAACAGTCAGTAATAAATTATGAACATGTTAATATCGCCACAAGTTTTATATTTTCTCGGAGTTTCAACTGGCCACAGAGTGACCTCCCTGTGCCGGCTCCGCCCACTGACTCGGATTGTGTTTTTTTTTTTAAACATCATTTGTTTCAGATGAAGGGAGATAATGCCTTTGTAAGTATTTTACTCTAAATGTATTTTCTTCACTATGATCTTTACCCCGACACTGTCGGTATTGTATTTGGTTTTTGAAAGCGCTTTTTATACGAGGATGTGTGTGTATGTGTGTGTGTGGGTGTGTTTGCGAGGGCAGAGGATCTCCGAGAGAAACTGTGTACACCGGCTGACAATCCCACCTTCGTTCCCTCCCCATAATTCTCTTCTTTTTTTTAAAATCCACTCCAGGTCCTCTAGGGCCTACCCCCCCCCCCCCCAAAAAAAAAACCACCCCCCTCACCCACCCTTAAAACAAAAGGAGCCCTCCAGACCTCGAAGCAATAAACCGGCTAGGCCTCTCCCTCACATAGCACCCATATTTATGTGTTTTACGCCCGCCTGTATGTCTGTGAGCAGAGATGTATTATGTAATGATACATAATTAGTTATGTATATATATGTGTGTTGGTAACGGCATACTAACATATGAACACGGTCTTGCCTCAGAAAACGACTTTGAGGTGAGTATATGTTATATGTATATGTTGGTGAACAGATCTTCTCATGGCTGTTTCTACCAATAAAGATCGCAGCAAGAGTAAGCAGTGTTTGTGTTGTATAGCCCACACTCCTTACCGTAGCCCACAATCATTACCATAGCCCACAATCTTTACCATAGCCCACACTCCTTATCATAGTCCACACTCCTTACCATAGTCCACACTCCTTACCATAGCCCACAATCTTTACCATAGCAAACAATCCTTACCATAGTACACACTCTTTACCATAGCCCACATTCCTTACCATAGCCCACAATCCTTGCCATAGCACACATTCCTTACCATAGCCCACAGTCCTTACCATAGCCCACACTCCTTACCATAGCACATACTCCTTACCATAGCCCACACTCCTTATCATAGCCCACATTCCTTACCATAGCCCACACTCCTTACCATAGCATACACTCCTTACCATAGCCCACACTCCTTACCATAGCACATACTCCTTACCATAGCCCACACTCCTTATCATAGCCCACATTCCTTACCATAGCCCACATTCCTTACCATAGCATACACTCCTTACCATAGCTCACACTCCTTATCATAGCCCACACTCCTTGCTATAGCCCACACTTCTTACCGTAGCACACACTCATTACCATAGCACACACTCCTTACGCTTTTTTCTTCAAATTTGGCACTCGTTTCTTCGCCAAATAAAGCTACACCCTTAAGCAGGGTGACTTTCCACGTAATTCGATCTTTCGCCGATCCTTCCTAATCCTAACTCTGTGTGTATGCGTGTATCCGTGATCTTTGTGTATGTGTGTATGTGTGTGTATGTATGTATGTATGTATGTATGTATGTATGTATGTACATATGTATGTATGTACGTACGTAAGCTATAGAGCAAGAAATAACTGTGGCTAAAGAAGACAAGGAAACCAGAATATAATGAAAAGTTTACTTCTGATACACACTAGAAAATCCAAAACAGTTTTCTTTGATTAAAATAAAATACATCTGCATTGATAATATCATCAATAGACTGGCGCTAATAATATCATCCATCATCTGACATTAATCATATCATCCATCGACTGACATTGATATCATCCTTTGGCTGACATTGATAGTATCACCCGTCAACTGACAATGATAATATCATCCATCGACTGACAATAATACCATCCATCGACTGAAATTGATATTATCATCTATCGACTAATACAAATAACGCATGATTTTATGGTTACTATTTTCATTGTTTTCGTTATGTATGTAAACTTACACACGCACAGATTTGCAACGATATTTTCTGTAAAGCGCTGGGAGTTTTAAAAAGTTACCAGGCGAGAGAAATGTCTAGAACACCGCAGCTAAAGATTGCGCACACATACACAAAAAAGCCACAATCATTATAACCATAAAAAAGCACTTTACATTTATAAATTAGATTTATTCTTTCACAAATGACCAGATAGATAAATAAATGTTAGCTTTATAAAATAGGCTGATAAATTTCTACGAATTTCTCTACCTGCTAATCTGAATGATTTATTTTTTTTAAACAATCAGATTGTCCGTCCGTCCGACCACATGTCAATCCGTCTACCTAGACGTTGTCAATCTGTTAAAATTTCTATATGTAAATCAGTTTTGATAAATCATAAACGATAAATAAAATCAAAATCATTCATAAAGTAAAAAAAAAATAAATAAAATCAAGAAAATCGAAATCACAGTATCTCCGTCATTTGAAATTTAAGATTGTATATAGAAACAAAAACTGTTTTTAATCGACTCTAAAAAATTTAATAGCAAGTAAATAAATAATAGTATCAGAGAAGTTACTCACCTGCCACTTATCAGTATCCTCCCAGTTCTGTGATAAATTTCAATCAGTCAGTAGTTATTAGGCAGTCAGGGTTTGTTACCGAACCATAAAGAGTTAACGATTGAGGACTTCACAGAGGTGAAGCCAGCGAGGTAGTCTCCCCCTTCATCCTGCGACGCCAGTGCATTAGCTCCATTCACAAATTCTGTCATTACATTGCCGCACGCTTCTCCAACTCCCTCTCCTTCTCTCCGCATACGTTCCTTGTTTCCTCGTCGCTTTTCTCCGCCTTTCAACATCCCCTCACCCCTCACCCCTCCCCTGTGTACCTCCACAACCCTATGCTTCTTCTCCTTGCTGTCTTCGGCGGGAGCTAAAGTTTCCCATAATTGAAAATTCGAAGCGATTAAGCAAACTGATATGAGATGTTACTTGTTCAACTCTAAACAAATTTCCTCTCTCCCAGTTTCCAAGACCTCTTTAACCCAACTTTGAAATCAACACTTGCAGGGAGTGGAGACAAACCCAGGGTACTTCCTGAAAACCTGTAACAGCTTTAGTGTAATGTTTCAGCTGGGTGTATCTAAGTCTGTCGAGTTTCTGTCAGTGCGTGGAAATAGTTGCTTCCTGGCTATTCAAGATAAGCTTCTTTTCCCATCAAAATGCAGACGATGGAGAGAAGATTTGAGAGATAAATAGAGAAGGAAGCTGGAGGATTTTAGTATCACTTTTGTTTTGTAACACTGATTTTACTGAATGTATTACATTTTATGTTTTTTTTTAAAATTCTGTTTAATATATGTGTGTCTATTTCTCTGTCTATATATTCTCATGCCTGGTTGTTTGTATATCTTCATAGGCTTTTCTATCTGTATATGTGTGCCTATTTGCCTGTCTATTTATCTGTGTAAATGGATTGGTCGTATACTCCAAGGAGACCCCAACAGCGGCACCACTGAAGAAGTATGTCTCTATAATCTATCAAACTGTCTGACTGGGTAAAGACAAAGTGTCTGACTGGATAAAGACAAACTGTCTGGCCGGATAAAGACAAACTGTCTGACTCGATAAAGACTGCAATGGAAGACTGAATCTTTTCCAGGGTAGGTGTCTACTGCCTAAACTTATTATTTTCTTGTTATTTTCTCCTCTTGTTGCTATTTTACAAATGTTTCGATGTTGAGCCAGATTTGCAAAATCTGTTGCTTAACTACTCCCACCACAACACAACAAGAACACCAGGCTTTCCACAGTACTACAGTAGAACACCAAGTAATAACTGTACTACATTGAGACCCGCTGTCAATCAACTTCAACAACGTGTAACATTCCACGAGAAACTAAACAAAGCTAGTGCTTTAAAAATACTGAATACCACATTTATTCATGGGTAAAATGGTACATGATATTATGAGGGTGGAAACGTAGCCCATCAGGATGGAAAGACAAATACAATGACAATTTCAGGCGTGAAATATTCAACTCTATTTCTTCTGTTGGAAGAAACCTTATACAGCCATGAGAGAAACTGCCGAGGAAAAGAGATGGAAAGGCTAACAACTGAAGAAGAATTCACTAAAGATGAATTAGCTGTGGCACTATATAAAGGCGGGCTGCAGGTCTTGATAAGCCAAGAGTATTTGCTGCTGCCTTGGAAGATGCTGCAATGTCGAAAATCGACCAAGGATGTGGATGGAAGGACGGATGCGCCTCTTTGTTTATATGTAAGTGTGCCTGATTTTCTGTTTATATGTAAGTGTGCCTGATTTTCTGTTTATATGTAAGTGTGCCTGATTTTCTGTTTATATGTAAGTGTGCCTGATTTTCTGTTTACATGTAAGGTAAAAAAAAGGTCGTGCTTTAGAGGCACATAGGTAAGTGTGCCTGATTTTCTGTTTATATGTAAGTGTGCCTGATTTTCTGTTTATATGTAAGTGTGCCTGTTTTTCTGTTTATATGTAAATGTTCCTGATTTTCTTTTTACATGTAAGTGTGCCTGTTTGTCAGTGTTTATGTAAGTGTGCCTGCTTTCTGTTTAGATATAAGTGTGTCTGTTTATATATAAGTGTGCCTTTTTGTTTATATGTAAGTGTACCTGTTTGTTTAGATGTAAGTGTGCCTGTTTATCTAACACTATACCTGCCTGTCTGTTTATCTACATGCATCTGTTTGCTTGCTTGCCTGTCTGTTCGTCTATCCATATGCATCTGTTTGCTTGCTTGCCTGTCTGTTCGTCTATCCATCAATGTATCTGTTTACCTGTCCGCCTTTTTGCTTATAGTTTGCCAGCTTGCCTGTCTGCCTACCTGTCTGTCGGTCTGCATGCCTCTCTCTCAGTCTGTCTGTCATCTGTGTGCTTCTCATTTCTCTAGTTATCTTTTTTTTATCTTGATAGGCACTATATCAATATCCTAGTAATGAAAAGTTATGTTTTATTATTGTATAAAATGATAGTTTAAACCTCCACTTTGAGATCTTGAGTTATTTATTTATAAACATTTTTAAATGAAAAAACGAGGGTCTGAAAAGAGAGGTACACACAGAGCAACCACTAGGCCAACTTGGCGTCGGCATAAGGCGCTGACCTTAGGAAGGACGCAGTATTGATTCTTTGATGATCACACCTTTGTATTGATAAGTTAATCTTATGCAGGGCGTGAAACAGCATTGCTCCAGCACTGAGTACACAGGCAAGTGGGACGTATAAAATAAGAAGAAAAAAAATAATAAAGCAAACAATTAACTACTTGAACAGCTGGACTTTTAAAAAAATAAGGATTAGGAAACATTAAAATTTGTTGTGATTGTGTGATTGTATTCTGAAAAACCACAGCGGAAAGCAATGCTAAAGGAGACTGAATAAAAACAGAAAGTAACAACGATACAGAAAGTGTGGTAATATTCTGAGATGAACAAGGAAACAACTTGGCCATTGCTCAAACTGACAACAAAAGCTACAACGAACTAGTGATCCGTTCAGCTAATCTTCCCATAAGAAATTATTATTATTATTATTCGTTCGCTTCTACCACCAAGACCGACCTGTGATCCTACTGAATTTACTCCTGTGGTCCTCGTTAAATCCCGTGGTCCCCCGTGTGGTCCCCGAAAAGGACCACACGAGATCCCCGAGAGGACCACAATATGTTCAGAGTATCTCAGGGCTTGAGCCTGTATTCTTGGTGGGTCTCAGAAGCGGGATTGCGTGACACCGTGGTTTTCGTTGCACCAGTTTAGTCTAGAGTTGGACTTTCTCACCGGAAGACCTCGACGTGTTTAGGATATCAGTGCATCCCTGCTGGGTGAGAGGCGGTAGCCCACCCAGGCCAGAGTTGGACCTTCTCACCAGAAAACCTCGACGTGTTTTGAGATACCCGTGTATCACTGCCTGGTGAGAGGTGGTTGGCCATCCAGTCCAGAGTTGGACTTTCTCACCGGAAAACCTCAGCGTAATTAGGATACGCAAACATCCCCGCCGGGTGAGAGGTGGTTGCCTATCTAGACTGCCCAGGTCCAGTGTCTCCGACTTCAGCATTTTGTGGTCGTGGCCGCTACCCTTCCTAGTTGTGACCAGGATGGAGCTTTTGTCCAGGAGGACGAATCCTCACCACTAGTGACTTCCACCCCTGGGTTGAGCCGGTTTAGGCATATTAACCCAGTATGGGCGTGTTTGGGACGTGACCGACCTCTAGAGCAGAGATATCGCGACATGCGTAGCCTTCAAGATTCACCCCTGGTGTGAGCCGGTTTAGGCAAAATTCACCAGTATGGGTGTATATCAGGCGTGACCGACCTCTAGAGCGGAGATGGCAAGACATGTCTAGCCATCAAGTTCCACCCCTGGTGTGTGCCGGTTTAGGCATATTTCACCAGTGTAGGTGTATTTCGGACGTGGCCGGCCTCTAGAGCAGAGGCGCCGTGGTATGTGTAGCTCTCACAGCGATACTACTGGACATACCGATTAAATTTCACATTATCCTTTCCACCACCTTTTCACATCGGCGCCGCATAGCAACCCTTATTTCTTTTCCGCATTTCCTTCCTTGACCGGGAGGAGCTTCACTCCACGCGCAGCATTCGAAGAATCTCGCCAGCAGTGATTATTATTATTAAATAACTAGTAATTATTACTGGCCAACGATGTTTTCAATTATTTTGATAATGTTACTTTCCTACATTTTGGAGATACTCAGACAACGCTTCTTTTTTTGTTAATTTCATGTGGGTTTTACTCCTAAGGACTCTATCAATGTTTCCTATCAATTTTGTTCAAGATATATATTTATATACGTATGTGTATGTATATATATGTGTGTGTGTATGTATGTGTATATGTATATGTATGTGTATGTATATATATGTGTGTGTGTGTGTGTGTATGTGTATATGTATATATATATTCATGTAATTTTATACACCTTATTAAATCGAGTGTGTGGGAAGAATGTAAGATGGAGTTATAAAGGGCAGAATGCAAGACGGGCCTGCGCGCCCAATTCTTTACCCTTTTAAAATAAAGATCATTCATTCATTCATCCCTACGTGGATCTGCGGGGGGGGGGGGGGGGGAGGGGGAGGAGACCAAAATCATTAAGGCGTTGAGGAGGGGCATGATCCAAAAATGGTTGGGAAACACTGGGCTATATGAAATACATAAAATCCAAATTTCTCATCACTCATAGAATGCCTGAAGTCAAGGAGTCATGAACAAAATATGAACACCCAGCAATGAAGCTGGAAATACGAAAAAAAAAAAAAAATCAAACAAACGAGACCACAAAAAAAGAGAGAAATCGTTAAAGTCTGCTATGGCTGCATATCATCATCACCTTATGGCATTTCCCTTCATTAGCTTGATTTTATCAGCTTCCGTCTCAGCGTATGACAGAATTAACAAGGCATGTGATGGAATAACAACGGTTATAGTAAAACGGTAGAAAAAACTCACCGTTCACCGGACAGTAGAGGCTCGGTAACAGGCGAGAACATACGGTACAGCCTCTTATATCTGAGTGTTGATTTTGGTTCGGTAAACAGTGGAATATGAGATCGCTGGGGTGTTAATTTTTAATATTTTTTTTTTGTTTATTTGTGTCTGTTTACGGGAAAATGGAAGAAACGATGAGACGAGACAGAAATAGATAAATTAGCTCATGTGAATCTGTGAACTTGGAGAGCTACCGCAGTTGTTCCATTTTCCTGGCATTGCGAGCATGTTCTTTGCAGCCGATGCCGTGAATGTGGTGGCGAATGAACATCATGCCTGGTTGTAGGGGGGTGGGGGGTATAGTGGGTATTTTAGTGCACCAAGAGTTGTTAGTCAAGAGAATAGGGAAGGGTGCAACGCTTCTTTAACAGACCCCACAAGCCCTGTCCCGTAAGCCCCTACATGGAGAAACGAGACAGGGTTCGACTATGGTTCCTCAGTTCTGAGGCTAGCAATCAGCTAAGAGTTGCTAGACGCTATTTATCGTTATATCTTCAAGCTATGTGCTACAGAAGAGTTCTTCAAATATCATGGACACAGAAAAGAATAAATATATCCATACTACTAGAACTTAATATTGAAGAAGGCTGGCTAGTAAAGAGGATTAAAGAGAGAAAAATTAAATATTTTGGACACATTAAACGTCATGATAGTCTAGAGAAACCCGTCTTGGAAGGGTACATAATGGGAAAAAGAAAAAGAGGAAGACCAAGGCGAAGATGGCTGCAAGACATCGTTGATGATCTGGAAATGGATGCATCAGCAGCAGGCCATCTTGCTCACAACCGAGAGGCCTACAGGAGTGCTGCTAGGGAGGCAAAGTTCCGCAAGGGACATGCAAATGAATGAATGAATGTGCTTCACTATTGTAGAAACCTAGACTTCAGCCCTTTGTACAATCTTCACGGAAGAAATATTTCACATCACCCTCTGGTATGCTGACAGGTCAAGGAGAATAATGGACATTACAACACCATATCCCCTAGGTCTTCCGTGTCATAATAAGGCGGCTTTTACCTTTGACCTTTTAAGAACTATGGCGGGCACGAGGCTAATGATGATAAAGCGACGCTGCAGTTACTTTCGCTAGGAAAAAAATTATATATATATATATATATATATTTATATATATGATTTTCTTCATTGTTTTCCTGTTCTTGTTCTGTTATTTCAAAGTAGTTGCCAACTTGAGTTCAACAGAACAACAAGAAGAAAATGATGAAGAAAATCATGAAATATTGTGGAATATATTTCAGGTTTTTTTTCTCTGCTTCAGTTCCTTGAGATGTCTGAAGTGTACGACATAAAACCAAAATGGAAGAAAAAAGTTGCACGGAAAATGAGTAAGAGAGCAACAATGGGGCCGAAAGGTGAAAAGAAAAGTCAAAAGATGCTTGGGCCGCGTACATCATGAAAGCAAGGTAGCAAGTCACTGCACTCACCCTTCAATATCCTTATCTACACCATTATCGAACTGTAGAATGATGTATACTCGAAAGTTGGGTTCCTAAAGTCATGTTGTAATCCAATACTCTGAAACTGTGGTTCCAAAACTCAGGTCATAATCCAGTATTCTGAAACAACGGTTCCTAAACTTAGGTCGCGATCCAGATTACGATCTTGGCAGACCTGATGTAGGGTCGCAAGAAGATTCTAAGAACAATTTAAAGAAGAAAAGAATAAGGTAATAAAGCTAAAGCAACAATTCCCGGTAGTTTATGTTCATTTATTCATTTGCATGTCCCTTGCTGAACTTTGCCTCCCTAACAACACTCCTGTAGGCCTCTCGGTTGTGAGCAAGATGGCCTGCTGCTGATGCATCCATTTCCAGATCATCAACGATGTCTTGCAGCCATCTTCGCCTTGGTCTTCCTCTCTTTTTCCCATTATGTACCCTTCCAAGGCGATTTTCTCTAGATTATCATGACGTTTAATGTGTCCAAAATATTTAAGTTTTCTCTCTTTAATCTTCTTTACTAGCCAGCCTTTTTCAATATTTAGTTCTTGTAATATGGATATATTTGTTCTTCTTTTGTGTCCATGACATTTGAAGAACTCTTCTGTAGCATTTACATTCACAATTTATTTATTATTTCACAGTTTATGTTTTCAAAGTTAAATATTAAAATAATAACAAACACACTCGCTATTTTTTTTTAACGCTGTTGTTATTATTGCAAATCAAACAGCTTGCAGAACTTCATTAGACACGTGCTTTCTATAAACCCTAGAAAAATAAAAGTGCCAGTTCACTTACTGTGGGCCTCCCTACTAATACTGCAATAAATGTATTTTAAACTGAGTGTATGAAACATAATCATATGGCCTTTTCCCCCTTTCATATGTGTTTTACTAGAAAATCAGTACTAAATGAGCTTTTCTAACATGTATTTTCTTGATGCTTTGAGTATTTCATATCATAGAAAATGTTGGATTATATAGAGAGTAAAAGTAGACATAATTTATTGTGATTAATGGCTAAATTAAGTCATGTTTGAGGCATTGAAATAGTTAGTTATTGCTGAATCTCAATATTTAATATATGGCACACACATACACACACACACACACACACATATATATATATATATATATATATATATATATGGGTCGCGTGTCTCTCATCGGTGCTGGCTTAGGGTCGTGCTCAAAAAAGTTTGGTAATCACTGCTCCTGAGAACTGAACTGTTTCTTTTTAGCTAACGGAAATATTCTTCTGTCTCTAGGAGACCAAGGAAAGTACGCATATTTTGAATGAGTACAACTCCAGTATAATTAGACGTAGAAATTTTCTACTCGTGCATGCCAAATGACAAAACTGACTATATAATACCTGTCATTTACAAGAATCCTAACTTTGGGTGTATTTGAATTACTTATGTTTAGATTTTCAAAAAACAAACAAACAAGCAAAAAAGATAAATCGAAAACATATGAAAGTGGCGCGAACATGTGCACATAATATAAAGTCTTGCTCTGCAGAGAGGAGAGGCGATTAAAGCAACATGTAGATGACATTTTCTCCAGGGCAATTGCTCAGAATGAAGTAGGAGACGAAAGCAGAGAACAAAATGATGCGCTGACACACGTGTCTGTTTCAAATTCTCTACTAATGCAACAAGAACCATTAAATGTGAACAGCCATAATCAAATTTAGTTAAATTTATCCACCAAACCCTTCAAAAAACAAAATTTATAAATTTATGAGGGACAGAATATTATTCTCAGCTCCAAACCACTTTGCATAATCAAGAGAGAAAAAAATGATGTTAAAGCTTTGAACATCAACAAATTTTTGAACATCGGCTTTGCCTGATCTTTATTTTCAGGTCACCTGCTGTGACTCGGGCAACACCAAACATTTTTTACGCACTGAATTATGCCTGATTTCCTATTCCCCCCCCCCCCCATCATCTGCCAGCAGCCGTATGTACAGTGTAATCCAGAGCTCCTCGCCGTGAAACCTGATAGTGTCTATCATCAAAGACAATTTGTCCCCAGCATGCAGCACCGAATGCCATTTTCGAACAGCTGAGTTGACATGATGGTGCTGATTCAGTACCTTCAAACTGAGACTGATGGGCAGAGAGTGTTACCATAAATTCAGTAAGTCATATTCTCCCTTTGCTATTATCTACAGATTGATACTCTGCTCTGTACTGTTTCACCTTGCGTTCCTCTTTCTGCCCGAGTGAAAAGATACAACGGGCACATGATTTATCATCAGTTGCATTAAGGAAACTTAACTAATTTTAATCCTGAAATAATGACAGCTATAAACACGATTTTTACACTTTTCGGCGTGTGATTTTTTTCTTTACTAAGAAGAACACATTATCTCTATATGTCCAAACAGAAGTTATACCTAAAACAACATATACGAAGTTTCTCCTCTTACACAACACTTTTCCCCCTGAGCTTACATAAAGTACTAAACTCAAATGCATCAACAGTAGCACGAGAGGTCTCGACCAGGAACTTGCCAATGAGTGGCCCAATTTAAACACGGACTAAAATCAAATGCTTGTGATCCTTTTAACCGCAGCTCAAGAACTGCTCGAAGCGTCCTTTAAACATACGAGAAGGTCCACATTAAACATAACAGCGACCGTTACCGAGTGGAACTCAAAGTGCGTTACAATTCTGGCCTGTATATGGAAGTCAAGTACAGTACATAGCAGGGGAAGGTTAGCAAAGGTCGTTAATGCTGTCGGTAATTGCCGAATTTTAACGAAAATAGACGAGAATAGGTACCGGAAATTGTTGATTATACATTCCTTGGTGTTCTTGGCACAAGGTAAGGAAGGTAAGTTAAAAAGTTGCTACACGCTTTTAAGCTTAATTTCTGGCGCCGGCACGATTGCCACATACAGAGTTGCTCAGCAACAGGCATTAAACCATTCTGCCGTTCTTTCGTCTATTCCACTGTCTTTATGAGCACTATCCATTACTGTCAGGTTCCATTTTCAGGTATATTGGCCCTACATTCAGAAACAATATCTAACATTATACAAAAATAAACATCCTCGACTGACTGTCCTAGATCCAGCTACTCGCGTGTCTGCACACGCACGCACGCACGCACGCACATACACACACACTTCTAGTCATCATATTTCCTTGAGAAATACGCACGCACACACACAAATACATCCACATGTACTCTCACCGAAAATTTACATCTGCCTGATAATGTTAATATTGTTAATTATTCCGGGAGACAGACAGAGATTGTAGACATGTAATCTGTCCGAACTTGTATTCCAATAGTAGCAGAATCTGAATATTCGCATTCGCAAATATCTTGTCTTATCTTATATCCTTCCCGTGACGTTAAATGTCACATAGGGCTCGCAAGGTAGTTTGCCAAATTTTTCCTGTCTTCGGCGAGTCTTTCAACCTCATCAAGGGATTTTATGCCTGTTAATTTGGCCTCTCTTAACAGTGTCCTCTTTAGAGTTTCACGCAGTCTGCCTCTTTTTCTTCGGCCTGTTGTGTTCCACTTGATAGCTTGTTTTGGGATTCTCTGATCGTTTCTTCTCATCAAGTGACCAACATATGTCCATCTCCTTTTCCTGATCACCCATGAGACTGGTTGTTGTTCAGTCATCTGTCTTATCTCTGCATTTTCGCAAATATATTGATATAATAAAAATTCTGATACTCAAGATTATCTTACTTTTGTTTATTTAGTCTCTCTTTGGTCCATGTCAATCAGGCGTTGGTCCTGATTGACTTCCACAACCATCTGTCCTTTGTTCTTTCTATAAGCTGTGTGCTGGACCGTGCTCCGTGACATTCTTTTAGTCCATCATGTATTGTATTTATTTGTCGACCTCTGTCCTTTTCTTCATCAAGTTTTCCTGTTGTCACTAGGTGTTCCAGTTTACCTCTTCAGAAAGCATGTTCAACAAATCTGGACTGTCGTGTTCTGAATTTTGCCGTAATGTCTCTCTTTTCCACAGCCTCAATTAGAACCTCTTCATTTGTTATTTCGGCTGTCCATGATATTCTCATCATTCTTCTTAGGAACCACAACTCCGCTGCTTCCAGTAGATTCTGATTGTTCTTAGTTATTGCCCATGCTTCGCATCCATATAACAATGCGAGTTCGATGTAACATTGAATAACTCTCTCTCTCTCTCTCTCTCTCTCTCTCTCTCTCTCTCTCTCTCTTTCTCTCTTTCCCTTTTGGTATTCATCGAGAGCCTTATTGCATAGTTTATTTAATACTTAATTTTAAAATCATGTTGATTTTTAAAATATTTGAATGTTTAAGTATAATTTATTTGCATACCAGTGTTATATAATAAGGGGCAATATATTATCAGGAAAGTTCTACAGGTAACATCACCATCATGTGCCACCAGGTGTTCCTCAGATCTCGGTCCTTGATATTTTGCGTCCCCTCAGTCACATTTTGTTGTGCCATTGTGGTTAGTGAAAGTAAAAATAAAGATCTCAGCCTGAACAAAAAAGAAGACTGAAGTGATGGTCATCTCAAAGAAAAGAATACCACCAAAATGTAGCATTACTATCGATGGCACAAATCTGAAACAAGTTGATACATTCAAGTATTTAGGAACGATTACAACAACTGATAGGAAATGTCACAATGAAATAAAAAGCAGACATGCTAAGGCCATGTCAGCAACCCAGACAGTGAGACACATCTTGTGCAACAGATCCATATCAATGGAAACAAGATTCCGAGTACTTAAATGTTACATCGAGCCCAATTTTGTTTTATGGATGTAAAGCATGGTCTATGAATAAGAGAGTACAGCGAGAAATGGAGGTCATAGAGATGTGGTTTATATAAAGGATGCTGAAGGTACCATGGACAGCCAAGAAAACCAACAAAGAAGTCTTAAGAGAGGCTGGAGTTACAAGGCAAATTACTGTAAAGATCAGAGGCAGGCAAGCGTGATTTATAGGACCTTTTCTGAGAAGAGGAAAATTGAGACACACTGTGGCAAATGGAAAAACTGAGGGAAGAAGAGACAGAGGAAGACAGAAAGAGAAGTTATTGGATGGGCAGTCAGTGTGGCTAGGAAGAAAGTCACCGGCGGATTTCATAATCAACGCAAAAGACAGGGAATTGTGGAGAGAAATGATCGCCTACACCACACGGCATGGCACTTAGATTAGATTAAATTTCTTTACACTATGATTTTCTGATTTAAAAAAAAATCTCTTGGATTTCCTCTGCCTCTTTTCCATTTTATCTTTCCTCTTGTTACAATGTTTTCAAGCCCTCCTCTTCTCATCATATGTTCAATGAATGATTACTGGAAACTTTGGGTTCAAGATCTCATCTAGCATCACTGCGAGTCTTCTGACACTGAAATATATACAGATGGCTGAGTGTCTCGGAACAGCAGAAGTGGTTGGGGTTTTATTGTATACCTCAATGGAAGAGTCGTGGCACGGGGTTCGTGAGCCTTTAAAGTCAGCACATCAAGCATGAGAATGGAAACTGAGGCTGTGTCGGCTGCAGTGGAATGGACAGTTGTCCATGCTCTAGTTCATGGGGGTCACTGTGATGGATTCACGAAGTATGCTCCGAAAGATTGAAAAAAAAAATTGCTTGGAAAAGAATGTGTTCATCTGTTAAGCCAGTCAACTGTGGTGAGCCTAACGTGGCTTTATTGTCCAGGGCATGCGGGGGTACATGGCAATGAAGTGGCAGATAGGCTTGCTGTACAGGCTAAAATAAATAGCAGACTGAGAATGGACAAGGACGACATTGCTAAAGTCGTATAGGAAAGACCGCGGGGCAATGGAGAGCGGGAATTGAAGAATACTGTAGCTGTGAAAAGATTGCTGGAGCTAGGACAAATGAAAGGTGCTGGTAGGAAGTCTGAAACATGTGTCAGAAATCCCATCGTAAAGAACCAACATTTGATTGGAACTATCGGCAAACATACTCTTGGATGGAAGCTGCGGCATGCAGTGGGGCATATATGGGGCTGCCCTGAATGCAGTGACGCCGGAATCTGATTTTGTTGGCTGTCTTTCTTCGCCTCTACCTTTGCATGAGCAAATAACATGGAAAAAAATGCCTTGCACGTAGTATTGATTTTCATGAGTTGATTAGTGTACATAAAATAATCATGATTTTTTAAAATGATTTTTGGTAACTTTAGAATAAATTGTTCTTGATATTGTACATTTCCTTCTGGATATGTAAGTGCTGCACGTACACTTTATTGTCAGTAAATAACGTGTACCTTCCGTCAGGACTTTAGTTCAGTTGTAAACCAGTAGTATGTGCCATCAGGGTCGACTGGTTAAAGATATGTGCCATCAGGGTCGACCGGTTAAAGATATGCGCCATCAGGGTCGACGAGTTGAAGATATGTGTCATTTGGGTCGACCGGTTAAAGATGTCACTTTAGGTTGACTGGTTAAAGATATGTGCCATCAGGATCGACTGGTTAAAGATATGCGCCTTCAGAGTTGACGGGTTAAAGATATCACTTTAGTTTCACAGGTTAAAGATGTCATTTTAGGTTGAATGGTTAAAGATGTCGCTTTAGGTTGACGGGTTAAAGATATGTGCCATTACCCAATTTGACAGGTTAAAGAAGAGACAGCGAAATCTCAACTCATGACAAGGACAGGGAAAATATTTGAATATTGTGAATTATAAAGCGTACACGCGCAGTCTCATGCATCTGTAACTTAAACTTTCAATTATCATCATCATGTGCTGTGCCGATAGGCGTTGGTGGTCATGATTCACCGTAAGATCTTTCAGTCGCTTTAGCACTAAAACTTGTTATAACGTGCGTAAAGGCAATATGGCGTAGAACTGCAGAGGCGGAGATGAATGGCAAGCAACACAGCTGGGATACCACACAAAAGCTGACTGCAGACCGTGAGAAATGGAGAGAGCTTGATATTATCCTGCAAAACACCGCAAGGTTCACTGGGCGGTGGTTGTTTAGTTGATCATCGCCCAAGGACATAGATGAACAGCGGGTATAATTACATACATATAGCGCTTTTAATCTCAGAAGACTGTTTCTGAAGTATTTAAATGTTAGCTATGTGTGGCTTTTGCTGAGCCTCGCTCTGCTGAACATCTGCTCCCATGGTTGATTCTACCGATGTAGATTTGCATGTCTTCAGTTTTGCCTTGTTTCATCCCCAGGTGACACTAGACACTTAACACAGAGACACTTTCCCAGTGCCAAACTTATACTGGTACTCATGAAGTACTCACTCCGAAAGACTGCAGGAAGGATCACAATAAGGCTGTCCTTCTACCATGAAAAGGCACTGAAGGCTAATCACATGCTTGACCTAAATTCCAGACTACAAGTACAAATAATGGGAAATCCGAAAGGGCCTGTACGATGACGAAAGGGTAAAGTCCTACTTTAGTTTGAATTGTTTGCTATAATGTAGATGTTACAGCCAAAGATTTACATTTCGCCTAATTCGTAAAGCAAGGACCGTTTCGGGTCATAAACCTTCCATATTTTCTAAAAACCATATCACTTGCCGCTTATAGCTGTGTACAGATATAAAGCATACAAAGGCGTTCGTGATCTCAAAAGTGTACACATCCACTAGCAAGGATAAAGATGGCAGGAATGCAGAACAGCCCATGATGTAGTTCATGGCGTCACTTAGACGGAGTCACAAAGCATACTTTGTAAGAATGAGGGGAAAAAAAATTGCTTTGAAAAGAATCGGCTCATCTGTTAAGTCAGTCAACTGTGATGAGCATAAAGGTAAAATAAAGTGATGAGCATAAAGGTAAAATAAAGTGAAGAGCATAAAGGTAAAGTAAAGTGATGAGCATAAAGGTAAAATAAAGTGATGAACATAAAGGTAAAGTAAAGTTATGAGCATAAAGGTAAAGTAAAGTGATGAACATAAAGGTAAAATAAAGTGATGAGCATAAAGGTAAAATAAAGTGATGAGCATAAAGGTAAAGTAAAGTGATGAACATAAAGGTAAAATAAAGTGATGAGCATAGAGGTAAAATAAAGTGATGAGCATAAAGGTAAAATAAAGTGATGAGCATAAAGGTAAAGTAAAGTGATGAACATAAAGGTAAAATAAAGTGATGAGCATAGAGGTAAAATAAAGTGATGAGCATAAAGGTAAAGTAAAGTGATGAGCATAACTTGGGTTTATTGTCCAGGGCATGCGGGGGTACACGGCAATGAAGTGGCAGATAGGCTTGCTGGACAGGCTAAAATAAACGACAGGCTGAGGATGGACAAGGGGGACATTGCTAAAGCCGTATTGGAAAGACTGCTGGGAAAATGAAGAGCGGGAATTGAAGAACAATGTAGCTGTGAGGAGAGTGCTGGAGCTAGGACAAACGAAAGGTGCTGGTAGGAAATCTGAACTGTGTGCCAGAAAACCCATCGTAAAGAACCAACACTTGATGGGGACTATCAGTGAACATACTTTTAGATGGGTTCTGCGCCATGCGTCTGAGATGTATATGGGGCTATCCTGAATGCAGTGAGGCCGGAGTCTGATTTTGAATCTTTAAATATGTTTCTATACCAGCCAAAGAAATACAAAAGGCTAACCAAATCGATTACATGTCTCTAGAAAAGGCGAGTGTACTGATCCTGCCCTCTAGCATACAGTTAATATGTCTAAACAGCCGTCAAAACTATCAGACATCAATGAGCTGGTGGTAAGATTCATCTATAAACTTCATCATTTATCATCATCATCATCATCATCATCATCTTTTTCTTTTTCTTCTTCTTCTTCTTTTTCTTCTTCTTCTTCTGCACTCTGATCCATATATTCAGCCACCATGACAAGTATACGGGTGACCTTCACGATCCTCTAGGCAGTAGAAGCTGCTTATCCATACCCTATAGTTCTCCACCCTTGTTTTGTCCCTGGTACCAGGTTTCGGGGTGTCTGAGTGGCGAAGTGGTTAGTGCACTGGTCTCTCATGGCGAAGGTCGGGGGTTCGAATCCGGCCGGCGACACCTCAGTCACCCAGCTGTAGAAATGGGTACCCGACTTCTTCTGGAGTTGGGGAAGGAAAGGCAGCCACGCGTGATACTGACCAATTCACCCTCTAGTGTGCTGACAGGTAAAAGAAAATATGGGCACTAACACCATATCACTATGTGCCTCTAAGGCATGACAAAGTTATCTTTACTACCAGGTTTCGGCTCTTAAGTCTATGTAATTAAACCAGATTTGCAGGATATGTTCTAAGAATCTGTACACCTTTTATGGTATGTGCTGGATGATGTTTGGACGGGCTGGTGTTTACGTAGGTGAACTTGTAGTCAGTCTATGCATTTCATTATCAGTGGTTTGCAAGAATATCAAAAGAATGTGTTGCTTTTCTATGAAGATTCTGCTTTTGAACCAAAATGAAAACTCCTTTGGTACACAATACAAAAAAAAAAAAAGGAAAAAAAAAGAGATTAAATCTTACTTAAAGCTAAGTTGCTGAACTGACTATGTAATCCCTTTATTTGAACCTCCACGATATTTCCAATGATAAATACTCTGCTATGCTTTATATGGCGTCCCAGATGTACCAGAGAAGACAATAATTATTCATTTATGATATGTACATTTATGTTAAGTAAATAAATGCCTCCAAATGATATACACACAACCACAGAACCCTAAAACAAGCTATCAAGTGGAACACAACAGGCCTAAGAAAAAAAGAGGTCGACCACGTGAAACTCTAAAGAGGACATTGTTAAGAGAGGTGAAATTAGCAGGCATAAAAGCCCCTGACGAGGTTGAAAAGCTCATCGAAAACAGGAAAACTTGGCGAACTACCATGCAGGCCCTGTGTGACGTTTGACGGCACAGGAAGGATATAATATGTAAGAATTATATGCAAAATGATATTTAACGGTTTTAGGAACCTTGCAAATTTGATAAACTAAAGCAATCAACACTCGATTTAGAAAATGTCACATATTATGTTATGCTAATCAACTTTCAACCCTGCAGCAGTTTTAAAAAATCCCCAGGGAAAATTATAGAACAGAAAAAAAAAGCAAAAGAACTATTTGAAGGATGTCCACTTTCTCACTGCACTACCTCTTTAAGGGCGTCATCGTGAAACTTTTGAGACGTCATCAAGAGATCCTTAACGTTTTTGAAAAGATTTGACAACGATATTTCCGTGGCTCGGAACATTTTCCTGTTTATTTTTTCAACTATATAAACATAACAAATTCTGTATACGAAAATAATGAACTCCGGCTCAGATAGGAAAAGCCAACTTGGCGTGTGATCAAACGTGGTGCCTCTAACAACCTGCACCCGCGCACCGTCCAAAATGAATACCGATTTCATCTTAGCCAAACTCCCCTTTGTGCGGTCTTGGAAGAAGTCTGGATGGTTGCGAGCAGCATTACTTTGGTCTGTATAAATAAACACTGAGATTTGACTCATTTCTTCCTTCATTTGGCGGCAGAATGTGTTCGGTGCAAGGTAATGGCTTCGCGGACCAAGCCCATGGGCTGCGGAGTACGATATGTGTTTCAGATAAAGATAGAAATACTCATACTCTGTTTTCTTCTTCTTCTTCTTCTTCTTCGTGTAAGTTATTTATCAAATCAATAGCTATTGAACAATTAAACGTTTCAAAACTACTTATCAGATCTCTGAAACAGATCAATTTCGCATGTTTTTATGTTGCAAAAACTTTATTAAATACATAAAAGTAGTGAAAGAACAATAGCTAGAGGTGTATGGTTTCATTTTACACAACCACAGACAGTGAATACAGAAACAAGAATGGCAGAAAGTGAAATGAGCACTTATAGATAAAGAATATACAGTGATACAATATTTCGGCAAAAGCCTTTTCCCAGGATCACATACAAAAACAATACAACACATATAAAACAGCTTTCTTTTTTTGTATCCTCCTTGTAACAAAGAGGCAAAGCCCACTCATAAACCGGGGAAGCCCTCCAGCCGCTAGACGGTGGATCTCTTCTTTCTTGATCTTCCTCCGGAGCCGACTAAGTGCAGTGGAGGTAAAGACGTTCTTTCTTTTTAAAAAAATCCCCTGATGAAGTTGAAAAGCTCGCCAAAAACAGGAAAACAGAAGAAAAAGCTAAGTATTTAATTTTTCATCTATTTTTTGTTTGTTTAGGTTTTTAATCTGTTCTTCATTTATATGTGCTCATCTTACTTTCTGGCGGTCTGGTTGGCTGAGTGGATAGGCGCTCGGTTTACTAATCAGGTGGTACCAGGTTCAGTCCCAACAGTGGGATTTTTTTTTCTGGTGGCCTCGGGGTTGACCTAGCTTCTAAAAATAGGAACCAGAGAAATCTGGGAAGGAAAAGCGCCCAGGTGTGATACTGACCACATCGCGCGTACATGTGTCAAAGGTCATGGAAAATACGGGCCTAACACCGTATTCCCCAATGTACCTTAATGGCATGGAAACGGGAATTTTACCGTTTACCTTTACCATCTAACTTATTCTTGTCTCTGCCCACTTTCCTCACTCTTTCTACGTTTTTTTTTTAAAACTTAACCATACTCCTCTTTTTATCTTATTTACTAGAACCAGTTTTACCGCAGTCGTCATTTCTCTTATCTCTTGAAATACGCAAAACGACATCAGTTACCCTTTCTTCCAAGTAGTAACTCAGAGTGGGTTACAGGTAATGTTGAAACTAATTGGTTGTAAATATTTATTTCATCGTTTAAAATGGATTAACCACATGATTATTCGTGATTAGATTAGCAGCATGTTTTGCGCACTATCTGCTGTTCTGTGACGACAAGTCTTGTGACATTCTTGACAGCGACGATGGCGGTGACGGTGACGGTGACGAGATTTGACAATGACAGGTAACTGCCGTAGCTTTCGTTCTCCAGACTCTTAAGAGGGAGGTGGTGGGGGAGGAGAGGGCAGTGGCGGACTATCCATTAGGCTCAATAGGCTTAAGCCTTGGGCTCCAGAAGTACAGGAGGCTTGGAGTCCATGGGAAAAAAATCTGTAAGTACGGATTATTGTTCAGTGAATTTAATGTCACATACGGGGATTTGGTCTGATTACCTGGGGGCCCTTACCAAGTTCAGAATTCTGGGTGTCGTTAATACACCGTGTGTTTGGGTCGCGGAGGAGGGGGGGGCCTGCAGAAAAATAATCTCCCGTAGCAGGGTCTGGTACGTCAGAGCGGGGTGTCTCTACAAGAGCGAGTCAGAAAGTAATAGCAAATCACGGGACATAACCACTAAGGATAAATTTTAAAAAGCGTTTTGAAGCACCCTTGGTTTTTTTTTCCACATTTTTCACTGGTTACGTCTCTTTATTTACAATTACCTCTTCTCCGCCTGTTTGTCGATAGCCAGCGACAACAACTCTTACATCTTACATCTTTCCTAAGCCATTAAACGCCACATAGTAGTGCATGGTAGTTCGCCAAGTTTTCCTGTTTTCGGCGAGCTTTTCTACTTCAATAAGGGATGTTATGCCTACTGATTTGGCCTCTCTTAACAATGTCCTCTTAACAATGTTTCACGTGGTCGGCCTCTTTTTTTTCTTCGGCCTGTCGTGTTCCACTTGATAGCTTTTTTTATTTGCGATTCTCTGAATGTTTCTTCGTGACCGATATATGTCCATCTTTTTTCTGATCAGTCATTGGACAAGTTCCACTCTGGCCTAGCCGTGACTTCCATTAAATAATGATTGCCTTTGTAATACAAACTGTAAAAGATTACTTCGATTATGAATTTTAAGTTTGAAGACTAATTATGAATTTGCTCCAAATAACCAGACTTAGTGTTTTGTGACACAGCAATAATAAAGAGAGTTGTGTTAACATTTATGTAATAAATAGTAGACGTTTACATGCGAGTATAATTTTGTCTTCATTGGTCAGTACAACAGCGCTATTCAGTGTTGCATTTCACGTAGAAATGTATAAATAATCAAATCAATATACACTTCATATAACAGATTCGGAGTCTCATTTTGTCGTACGCTACATCAGTTCTTAACTGATAGAACAATCTTATCTTATATCTTATATCTTTTCCGTGCCGTTAAACGTCACGTAGGGTTCGCAAGATAGTTAGAACAATAAAGTTCTGTACATGTCTTATTTTAGTCAAGTTTGCATTTGCTGACAATTTTATGTACTTACGCAAATGTAACCTGTCACAAAATGGTGAAAGAAAATAAGACTGTTATGTTTGGTTGTTTTTTTTTCTCTTGCAGCCATGTAAACTAATTTCTACACAAAATATTTATCCTAATAATTTGCTGCCAAAGAAAGATAATTTAAAATATTCCATAAGTGTCTGAATAATCCCCCTTGATTTATAACGAGATTCTTCATCTTGGAAGACTTGTTTTGAATCAGGCATCTGTTATCCATTGATTATTCATTCTACTTCGCTTGGGCAGTTATATGGGGGAAATGTCTTGTGCATTTTCCTCCACTCTACTCAGCCTGTCATCTCCAGAGGAAAGACAAAAGTCTTTATGCTGTTTCTATGGAAACTAGAAATTATCTAGTTCTCTACAACTAGATATTATCCTAAGACGAGGAAGGCTAAAGAACTTATTACAGTAAATGCAGAAAGGGGAACAGAAAGGTAAATGTCTTCAGGGGAAATAATCAAGAAAATAGTTGTTATTTATAATAATGTACCAGCATTTTGAGAGACATAAATGCGTTTCTAAATGCTTCTGTCGTAATGTGTAAGTCCGTTTACTTTTTTACGATGGAGCAGAAATCTTGTAAGAAGTTTAACCCTGTAAATGATCCAAAGAAGAAATTATATTTGTACTTAAACGTAGACAAAGTGACTGTGTCGGTAGCATATTTTACATCTTTCCCGTTCCGTTAAACACCACAGAGGGCTCGCAAGGTAGCTGACAACTTTTCCTGCCTTCAGCGAGCTTTTCGACTTCATCAAAGAATTTTATGACTGCTAATTTGTGCTCCCTTAACATGTCCTCTTTAGAGTTTCATGTGGTCGACTTCTTTTTCTTCGGCCTGTTGTGTTGCACTCGATAGCTTGTTTTGGGATTCTCTGACCGTTCTTCTCATCACGTGACCGACATATGTCCATCTACTTTTCCTGATCACCCACGAGACTGGTTGTTGTTCGCTCATCTGCCTTATCTTTGCGTTGTTTTTTTAATTCGTTCCATTTTATGCCGAGTATTTTTCTTAGGCATTTGTTTTTCTTGTCTATTTCTTTAGTTGTTTTCCAGCTTTCGCATGCATAAATGAGAGTAGATATTACATTTGAATTGAATAGTCTTAACTTGGTTTTTGTGTTTATAACTTTTGAACGCCATATGTTCTCAAGATTCTTGAAGATCGATGCTGTTTTTGTAACTCTAATTCTAACTTCCTTTCTGGTATCACCATCCTGGTCTATGTAGCTGACAAGTATTTAAATTGGTTGACTTCTTCAACAGCTGTCCCTTCTACGTATATTTTTCCTTTGTGATTAATGGGAAGTTTAATTATTTTTGTCGGTTTTTTTTTTCATTGTTAATTTCAAGTTCTATTGTGCTACCCAGGGAAGATTGGGTATCTGTTTTTTCTTGCATCCAATTCACATTGTCACTGATAAGAGTTAAGTCATCTGCAAAATCAAGATCTTATATTTGGGTCCCATGTACCCAATCAATACCTGTGTTACATGTGCAGCATTTTTTTCATTATGAAGTCTATTGCACTTTCAAGAAACCAGAGGAAATATACATCCTTGTTTCACGCCTGTTTCAATCTGGAACCATTCGCTCATTCGTTCCTCTGTGTTGACTGCACAAACATATCCGTGGTCTCTAATGATGTTGACATTCTTAGATGGTATTCCATATACACTTAAAATTCTCCACAATGAATCTCAGTGTATGATATCAAATGCCTTTTTAAAGTCTATGAAGTTCAGGATTAATGGTTTTTGCTTTTTAATACGTTCTTCAAGTATTATTCTTAAAGTAAAGATTTGATGGAGACAGCTTCTCTCTCTTCGAAATCCTTGTCTGTTCTTCTCTCATTGCAGTATCCACTATATCCTTAAGTCTATTCAGAATGACTTTGCAAAATACTTTTGACACGGCTGATAGCAAGGTTACTCCTGTCCAATTATTTCAGTCGCTTTGGTTGTCTTTCTTTTGTATTTTAACAATAATTCTTTTTTTTCTATTTAGAAGAGGCCTTTTCTTCTTTCCAAATTTTATTAAACATTCTTTGTAGTTGCCTCATGTTGTCACTGTTGATAACTTTTAACATATCGGCTGTTATTTCATCTTCACCTGCAGCTTTGTTGTTAGCCATTAGATTCACTCGTGTTTCATTTTCATGCAATGTAATTTCATCTAGGTTGTGGGATTGGTTAGCCTCTTTTGTATGTTATATAAAGTTTTGCTGTCTCCTGTTTTTTTTTGCTGCTTTCTCTGCCTCTTTCGCCATATTGTCTATGTTTTCTCTTTTATGCGTATCTTCTTATATATCTTATATCCTTCCCGTGCCGTTAAACGTCACATAGGGCTCGCAAAGTAGTTCGCCAATTTTTCCTGTCTTCGGCGAGTCTTTCAACCTCATCAAAGGATTTTATGCCTGTTAATTTGGCCTCTCTTAACAATGTCCTCTTCAGAGTTTCACGCGGTCTGCCTCTTTTTCTTCGGCCTGTTGTGTTCCACTTGATAGCTTGTTTTGGGATTTATGCGTATGCGTGACCACAAAAATAAGATACCCATTATGACAGGTTGGACAGCTTCAGGTGTTTTACAGATTGAGTTTTCCTCCAGGCATAGCCACTTCACATCGTCTGTATCGTTAATTTTGAAATCATTATTTGTTATAATTTTTTAAAATTAGTTCATTTATAGAAAAGAATATTTCTCGACTACAGTTTTATGTTGTCTACTTTTTTTTTCAAATGAAAATATATAAAAGGTAAAATACCCGTTTCCGTGCCATTAAGAATATCGGGGTGTTAGGTCCATACTTCCACGACCTTCGGCACGTGAAAATGTGATGCATTTACCTTCCCAGATTTCTCTGGTTCTCATGTGGATGGACCCCGGGACCGTTTTGTGGTGGTGGTGATGGTACCAGAAAAATATTGAACTCGGTACCACCGGAATCAGAAGACCGAGCTCCTAACCACTCAGCCAACCGGGCCGTCTGTGTGCGTATATATATATATATATATATATATATATATATATATATATTTCACAATATGATACATCAACTAAGAAAAAAATGCAGTCTGTTATTGTTACATTTCATTGTACTGTATGTTTATGTCATTTACTTGTAAGGTTCATTTCGTTAATAGCGCAGATATGATTACAGATATGATTAAGCTGTTCTGCCTGGATTGATCAGGACGCCGTTTGAAACTGGAGATTTTCTAGCTCCCTGGAACTGGTTGCGAGTAAATGTGCAGCCAACCCTTCGAGCATGAGAATGGAGGTGGAGGCAGCATCAGAAGCAATTTCATGGTTGGTAGAGCAGGACGACTCGCACGGGGTCATTGTAACAGGCTCCCAAAGCACGTTACGGAGATTCCAGAGACATTTCTTTCTCGGGGAGTGGATCCAGCTTCTAGATGGTTCTCCGCTACCCAGTTTGACGTGGACATACTGCCTAGGTCATGCTGGAGTCAAAGGCAATGAAACAGCGGACAAGCTGTCAGGCTCAGTTCAGGGCACCTTAAGAATAGATAAGGAGGAGACTGCAAGAGTCACCTTGGACAGACTTCGAATGGAGGACGAACGATCACATCAGGAGAATGATCGATCCGAGGGAGGAGAGGGGAATTGGATTTTCTTCCCGAATGAAGTGATTTAGCATGCCTTACCCGCAACCAGTGTGTGAATATCCCATTCAGCAGGCGCACGTTTCAGTGGGTGTTGGAACGGAAGGCGCAGCACATATGGGAATGCCCGAAGTACGGGGATACCAGTCTCTGATTTACAGATTAGCTCCCAGAAACTGGAGACTATCTAGCATTCAACTATCCATTTCTCGTGTTTTTTTATATGGTTTATTGTTTTTTATAGGTGATTCTTGAAAAAAGACTTTTGCCACAATATTGGATTGTTGTATGTTCTTCATGTGTATGTACTCATCTTGTTTTCTATCATTCTACCAAATTTCCTCACACTTCCTATGTTCTTATAAAACTGAACCATACACCCCCATCTAGCAAGTGCAGTAAGGGAAAACAGGGTACTTATATAGAAATTAGACCTTTGCACTTTGGACTGCACCCGAACTCACAAGCGCTAACTGGGGAAAGAGAAGGAGTAACAGGACCGAAAAACGACACAGCCTACCTCCTTTAAAAATGATGAGTTATAACAGTAATAGACGACTGCAAAATTTGCCTAATATCGTATCTGCATGGCCTAGAGGACGAGCTTAGCTTGAACTGCAGCTTTCGTTGAACCACCTTCTAATTGCATACACAGTTCTTCAGTCACAGCTCATATCATTCTTGGTTCTTCAGTCTTTGAAACAGCTCATGTCATTCTTGGTTGTTCAGTCTTTGAAACAGCTCACATCATTCTTGGTTGTTCATTCTTTGAAACAGCTCATATCATTCTTGGTTCTTCAGTCTTTGAAACAGCTCACATCATTACTGGTTGTTCTATCTTTGAAACAGCTCACATCATTCTTGGTTGTTCATTCTTTGAAACAGCTCATATCATTCTTGGTTGTTCATTCTTTGAAACAGCTCATATCATTCTTGGTTGTTCATTCTTTGAAACAGCTCATATCATTCTTGGTTCTTCAGTCTTTGAAACAGCTCATATCATTCTTGGTTGTTCATTCTTTGAAACAGCTCACATCATTCTTCGTTCAAATTTGTAACCCGTCTACTTTAACCTGCCCGCATTGTCGTACCTAGAGTTTCCCCAGCTTTCCTAATTGAAGACCATAGTTCACCTTTTGTGTAGGAGAAGAAATGTCTTTGTTCTTGCCAACGAATAAATATTGAAGGGAGTTCGTTTATACTGGAAATGAAACGCGTCTGGCTACTTAAGTGATTATCTATGTCAGTACGAAAGAAGCATACATTCTCAAACTATAACATTTACTGCGGGATGTTCCTCATTAACTGCTGTTTCACGAGTGCGGAATGGCAGCCCTTGATGACACAACACGCCCGGATTCCAGAGGGCGCACGTGCTCTGCTGCCATGTTTAATCACGTATTTGCCAGTTTCCGACCTGTTCGCGAGAGCATACTGGCAAAGAAACACTGTGAGAGACTGTATAAAATGTATATAAGCGGTGGCACATGGCTTCTGTGATAAGGCAAATGCACTCATATCATGGGTAATTGGGAGAGAAGGGAAAAAAATAGAGAACTTTTATTTTTGCTATGAATGGAAGAGAAATAGCAGAATTTTAAAAAAAAGCCTAACGATGGACAAACATCATGTCACGTCATGGAATGGATGTCACATGGATTGTTTAATGTAATATCTACAATAGATGTCATGCGGTGATATTATGTGTAGCCAGTATCACGTGACAGCACTCATCAGTCCGTGCCGTTATCGTCCTCTTGTTACTTTTCTTTCCTTGTATCTTAAAAAAAAAGAATATAACAGAGAGAAAACACAAAACAACAAATGGATTACAATAGGCACATTAGAACTAATAAAACAGCGTGGACAGTTGAAGACGAATTGGAAAGTGACAAATAACAACATGGAGGAATATAAATCCTTAACACACAGACAAACAAACACAATAAAGAAGACACAAGAAAGGATAATAGTAATAATAATTACAACATTCTTGTGAAAGTATAGAGGAGCAAGAAAAGTAAGAGATAGCGAAATGTTTAAAGAAACGAAGACACTGACGAGAAATGTCACACCTGAGCTAAATGTAATTTGTGACGAGATGAGAAAGACCTTAACTCAGACAGCAGAAATTCTAGAGAGATGGAAGGAATATTGCAGTGGAATGTGTGACAAGACTGTCTGGGAAAACAGAAACGATCAGTGTGAATTATTATTGGAAGGAAAGGAACTTGAACCAACATTTGAAAATGTTTTATGGGCACTAAGGAATTTGAAAAATGGTGAATTACCGGAATGTGATGAGATGACAGATGAACTCATTACGGCAAGAATGTGCTAAAATCTATCATGCACTATGTAAAAAAAAAAAAAAAAGATATTTTGGTATTTGGCCAAAATAATGGAAGAGAACTATGTACCAATACCGAAAAAGGGTAACTGGAAACTATGCACAACTACAGAAATGTTGCCCTGATCAGTTGTAACAGTTTGGGCAAAGACAGATTTTATAAGGCTTTTGATCCATAGTTGCCAGTAATCCTTTTGTCAGATTATCTGCCCTTGTCTCACTTTTCACGGGATTTACCTGAATCATGCTAAGCGGGTTAGAGAGAAATCTTGAAATTTCGAGACAGTTTGAGTTAGAATGTCGTGAGAGAAAGTAATGAAGTACTGTGCTGTGTTATCGTGTATTGTATGTGTTGTAAGGATGCATACTGATAATTCATATGGCGGTGATCGTCTGTTGATGCAGTTTATTCTTCATGTCGTTCTGATTTTTTAGAGATATTACGTGTCACTCACCTGTGGACATCATCTTGTTCCATCTGATAAAGGCTCCATGTGTATAGAAGGAGTTCGTCTTATGCTGCCATTGTGCCACGTTTGAGTGAAAGTGTTCCTGGAGGTTATTTAGTCTGAAGAGTGAATATTCTGTTCAGGCAATGTGTAAGAGCGCAACTTAACTTTAGTAGCTCTAGTAGTTCACAGTGAAAAGCAAAAATATTTAAACAGAAATATTAACAGTTAGACATACAAAGGTATTCATCATAGACAGACAGGTGGGTGGGTGCGTGGGTTTGGGTGGTGGATAGGTAGGTAGGTAGGTAGGCAGGCAGGCAGGCAGTATATACACTTTATTTTTCTAGTATATTTGATACCATACAAGGCACAGAAAGATACGTCTGTAGAGTCTTGCAAATAAAATTTGATTTAAAATAATTATGGGAAGACTTCCTAGGAAAATAGAAGAAGAAATAAATAAGGTCCAAGCATGTTTTAGACAAGAAAGAGAAACAGGAGATCATATATTCAATATGAGATTAATAATAGATAAATGAAGGGAATTTAATGTGAACCTATATTTATCTTTCATAGACTTTTCAAAAGCATTTGACTGTGTACAAAACCAGAAACTTTGGGAAATAGTGGATAAAACTGGGATTTTCGATACATCTGATACAGCTAATATCAATGATGTACCTAAACCAACAGACAGCAGTAAGAATAAATTGTGAGACAACAGACTGATTTGGTATATCTGTCAAATGTGTATTCTGTTGGCTTATTTATTTAACCTATATATACTGAAAATATAATGAGGAATGTCAGAGGAGATGCAGACAAATAATATTACGACGCCATAAAGATTGGAGGCTATGAAATGCCACACATCAGATATGCTGATGGTCCAGTATTACTGTCCACAACACAAAACTAAATGGAGAAACTGCCCCTGTAATTATGTCAGTCCGTAAGAATAGTAAAGAACACAACCTTTATCTTAATGGAAAGAAAACAAAGTTGATGACATGATATATATATATATATGTGAGTGAGTGAGTGAGTGAGTGAGTGAGTGAGTGAGTGAGTGAGTGAGTGAGTGAGTGAGTGAGTGAGTGAGTGAGTGAGTGAGTGAGTGAGTGAGTGAGTGAGTGAGTGAGTGAGTGAGTGAGTGAGTGAGTGAGTGAGTGAGTGAGTGAGTGAGTGAGTGAGTGAGTGAGTGAGTGAGTGGAGTGAGTGAGTGAGTGAGTGAGTGAGTGAGGTGAGTGAGTGAGTGAGTGAGTGAGTGAGTGAGTGAGTGAGTGAGTGAGTGAGTGAGTGAGTGAGTGAGTGAGTGAGTGAGTGAGTGAGTGTGAGTGAGTGAGTGAGTGAGTGAGTGAGTGAGTGAGTGAGTGAGTGAGTGAGTGAGTGAGTGAGTGAGTGAGTGAGTGAGTGAGTGAGTGAGTGAGTGAGTGAGTGAGTGAGGAGTGAGTGAGTGAGTGAGTGAGTGAGTGAGTGAGTGAGTGAGTGAGTGAGTGAGTGAGTGAGTGAGTGAGTGAGTGAGTGAGTGAGTGAGTGAGTGAGTGAGTGAGTGAGTGAGTGAGTGAGTGAGTGAGTGAGTGAGTGAGTGATGAGTGAGTGATGGTGAGTGAGTGAGTGAGTGAGTGAGTGAGTGAGTGAGTGAGTGAGAGTGAGTGAGTGAGTGAGTGAGTGAGTGAGTGAGTGAGTGAGTGAGTGAGTGAGTGAGTGAGTGAGTGAGTGAGTGAGTGAGTGAGTGAGTGAGTGAGTGAGTGAGTGAGTGAGTGAGTGAGTGAGTGAGTGAGTGAGACTAAAAAATTGCAAGAGGTGGAGTGTTTTGAATATTTTGGATCACTACTAACTAATAATGGAGATAATGAGGGAAATTAAAAGGAGGACATCTATCGCTCCTCAGACGCCAAAACAGCTAAGGAAGCTGTGGAGAGGGACAGACAAAACTACAAAAATAAGATTTTTAGGGGCATGCATCTTTCCTAATGTAACACGTGTCTGTGAGACCTGGACTCTTAACAAAATAGCTGAGAACACATAAGTGCCTTTGAATGCAAACGTTATAGAAGAGTCCTTCAAATATGGACACAAAGAAGAACAAATATACCCATACTCATTCATTCATTCATTTGCATGTCCCTTGCGGAACTTCTTCTTGCGGTCGTCCCATGGTGACGTCAAGTCGCCCGAACACTTTTTCATGCATTTGTAAATTCCAAGTCTTTCGCGCCACTTCCATTTGACAACATCCACCAACAAATGTGGTTTCATCAATAAATCCCTTCTATTGTAACGTCCGGAGTTGGGTGATTATTGGTTTATGTTTTGTGTCGTAACTGTGGACTTGGAATGATAAGTTAATTTTTTTATATAATCCACAAGTCGTGTGTGAACTCTGTTTAGTGATCCTGGGTTATTTGAAGTTGCCTAGAGCGTATCAATGTAACAAAGGGAGGAAAGTGTAACAATTTCATGATGTCATGGAAGTTACCCAAACCGTTCAAGGCGCTCTACAGCCAGCAGCATAGAGAATAGTACGTTCCAACGCTGAAGCATTGCATGGTGCACGGAGCACTACTAAAAATATCAGAACACCAATTTAGTGGTGAAGCCAACAGATACAGATCAGACCAAAAGTCAAAGAGTTCGTTTATACTGTCATCTGGCCGTGTAGGAGAAACTAAAAATAATCTTCTTTAAACCAGCCAGCATGTACGCTCTCTGATGACTGCTCTATGCCGCAAGCCATGATCCCATGGCCCCAAAGACCTCAGCCTTGCCCCTCCCAATCTCAGAAAACACTGCCACGTCGATTTATTCTCTATAATTGACAGGGTTTTAAAAAAATTATGTTAATGCAGAACAGTATTAAACGCCACTTTCCAAGTTACGTCCATATTGGATTATGCGTTTGTACGAGTGTCTTCACTGGGAACTTGTAAGGCGGCATAACTTTGATTGGATCATGGATACTCACAGCAAGCGGCCAAACTGACAGTGCGTTGTCTTCTCTTGGCTAGGCGTCTGCTCTTCTTATTAGAGTCCAGGGTTCGAGTCAGAATCATTTTCTTATTGTTTTTCTTTCTCTCACGTCTGCTGCTTTGTATGCTATACTTTCAAAGCTAATTGTAACATTCTTTTCTCTAATATTTTTCTTCACTCATTGACGGACGCAAGGCCAGTAGCACCACTGACGCGTCACAGAAGCAAAGAAATCGATGAGCTATGAACAGAAATGCACCAGCTACACACACGGTTCAAAAAGAGTAGTATTGCAGTGGACCCCATCCCACTGTAGTATCCCAGGAAACGAAACAGCAGACACCCTAGCGAAAGGAGGAGGTAAACTACCACAGACAGACACCAGCAAATCATTTGAGAAGGCAAAAACACTGAAAAATCTCAGCCACAAAAAAAATAAATAAATAAAAATAAATGGGAGATTGAGCACCCACACCACCAAAGAAATGATGCCTACTACCTGTTAAACAGAGAAGAACAAGTCACCATCCCACGGTTGCGTACCGGGCATAACAGGCTAAGGTACCATCTGTACAACAAATTCAAAATAGGATCAACTAACGAATGTAGCACCAGTAAGATGAGTGCAGACCACACACTGAGGAGTGCCCAGTATATGAGCAACAGAGAAGGCAAATATGGCCAACGACCATGCCAGTCAACAACAACAAAACTATATGGGCATGTCCACGCCCTCCAGATGACCACAACTACTACAAAAGTATACAAGTCGACGTCTGAATCTGTTCGAAAAAGAAGAAATTGAGATACTAAAGGCTGACGTGGTCAGCGTCACACTCTCCTTTCCACCTCTCTAGAAAGGGCCAGGAACCATTTCTACGGCTGGGATGACTATGATCTAAACTTAGACTCGGTTTCATTTCTTTAAAAAAAAAATGAAGGGAAAAAGAAAACATTACCACCACTGTCTGCCACAAGCACGCATTTTGGTAGATCAAGTAAATATGTCAGACGTTCACTCAATCTTAGAGGGCAATTGAAATGCTTGTCTACTGAAAATTTATTGACATGTGCAATCCAATTTATGAGTTTCTTTCGTCTATTACTTTCAAACATAGCGTGCACATATATTCTTCCCCCCCCCCCCCCCCAAAAAAAAAAATTATTATCTTCATTTGGTTTCAGCTGACTCAGGCCAGTAGTTCTTAACCTTTGTGACATTTCCAGCCCGACAACAGCTATGGACCCCCTTTCCAGTCTAACAAGAACTGTAGACCCCCTTTCCGACCTAACAAGAACTGTGGACCCCCTTTCCAGCCTAACAAGAACTGTGGAACCCCCTTTCCAACCTAACAAGAACTGTGGACCCCCTTTCCAGCCTAACAAGAACTGTGGACCCCCTTTCCAACCTAACAAGAACTGTGGACCCCCCCCCCCCCTTTCCAACCTAACAAGAACTGTGGACACCCTTTCCAGCCTGACAACAGCTGTGGACCCCCTTTTCGACCTAACAAGAACTGTGGACCCCCTTTCCAGCCTGACAACAGCTGTGGACCCCCTTTCCAGCCTGACAACAGCTGTGGACCCCCTTTCCAGCCTGACAACAGCTGTGGACCCCCTTTTCAGTCTTAGAACAGCTGTGGACCCCTTTCCAGCCTGAGAATAGCTATGGACCCCTATTTTAAAAAATAACACAGAACCAGTATGATGCTAATATTTTGTAGATAATATATTTGTTGGACTATTGACACCAAATTGAGAATCACTGATATGGACTGCTGTCATTTTCGTCCAGTGTTGAGCAGTGTAAATAACATTATAAAATGTACACATATTGTGCTTGTCATCATCATCATCATCATCATCATGTGCCGTTCCGACTGGCGTTGGCTGTTATGCTTCTCCAGAGTACACGATCCTTCATGCATACCATTAGCTCAGTTGGTGATCTCCTCTCACACCATCTCGTCAGCCTGTCTAGTATCATTTCTCTTGGTCTTCCTCTGGCTCTTCTTCCCTCTGTTTTTTTCCTGTTGTTATAATATTTTCAATATCCCTCCTTCTCATCGCATGTCCTATGAAGGCATATTGTCTCTCTTACTTTTTGGACAAGATTTGTTTGTATCTCCAGCTCTTCTTAAACATTCTCCATTAGTTATTTTTGCTGTCCAGGGAATTCGCAACATTCTTCTAATAAACCACATTTCTACTGCTTTCAATGACTTTTGTGCAGAACTGCCTGTTGTCCATGATTCACTTCCATATAATAAGATAAGTTCAGTATAGCATTTTAGGACTCGTGTTTTAACATCCTGACCTCTTTTCCTTGTACAGCGAAAATAAAATGAAAAATATAGAGAGCTTGCCAGGAATATCAACCGGCGGGTACAACCTTAACAACTTAAGAGATGCAGACGACAAATTTCTGATTGCTAAAAGTGAAGGGGAGCTATAGGCTTTTCTGGGCATCATGGTTCGTAAAAGTAAAAGTCTCAGCCTAAATAAAAAGATGACTGAAGTGATAGTCATCTCAAAGAAAAGAATACCACCAAAATGTAGCATTACCATCGATGGCACAAAACTGAAACAAGTTGATAGATTCAAGTACTTAGGAACAATTATAACAGCTGATGGGAAATGTCACAACGAAATAAAAAGCAGACGTGCTCAGGTCAAGTCAGTTCCAGAAAATGAGAAACATCTTGTGCAACAGATCCATATCAATGGAAACAGGATTCAGAGTTACATCCAGCCAATTTTATTTTATGGATGTGAAGCATGGTCCATGATTAAGAGAGTACAGCGAGAAATGGAGGCCACAGAAATGTGGTTTATAAGAAGGATGTTGAAGGAACCATGGATAGCTAAGAAAACCAACAAAGAAGTCTTAAGAGATAAGAGAGGCTAAAGTTAAAAGGCAAATTACAGAAAAGATCAGAGGCAGACAAGCGAGATTTGTAGGATATTTTCTGAGAAGAGGAAAATTGGAACACACTGTGGCAACTGGAAAAATTGAGGGAAGAAGAGACAGAGGAAGACAGAGAGAGAAGTTACTGGATGGGATGTCAGTGTAGCTAGGAAGAAAGTCACCGGCGGATCTCATAATCAAGTCTAAAGACAAGGAATTGTGGAGAGAAATGATCGCCTACGCCACGCGGCACTTGATTGATTTCTAACATTCACTGATAAGGATGTGTTGGATAATATGTTTCTCATTCTCTGAAATGCAGTCTTTGTTTGGCCCTATTCTGTTCCTAATTTCTGTTCTGCATTTCCCATCTGAAGTTATTACTCTCTCTCTCTCTCTCACTCTCTCTGATCCTTAAGTGCCCAGGGCACATGGGACTTCCGCAAGGGTTTTCCACAAATGCCTGTCCTTTGCCTTTTTTCTGCTCTTGCCCAGGTGAGCCCTCTATTGCTCAACATCCTTTCTGTTGTTCTTCATGTCTCTTTTGGTCTACCCTTACTTTTGTTCCCCTGTGGTGTCCATCTTAGTGCTATTTTTGGTAGTGAGTTGTCAGTCATTCGGAGCACATGTCCCAACCAATTGGTTGGGAAGTTATTACTGCTCCAAGGTATTTGAATTTCTGCACCTGCTTTAGAATAGTTCCATTTAATTTTACACTGCATTTTGGCAGATTCTGTTTCTTAGATATAACCATAGTTTTTTTTACGTTCAAAGTAAGGCCTTTCTGTTCAATTTCTTTGGTGATTTTATCCAAGGGATTTTGCAGGTCTTGTTGGTTCTCAGCTATCAGTACTGTGTTGTCAGCATAGCGAAAGTTATTAATATTGTATCCTCCTACGTTTATACCTGGTTCTGTAATGATCGTTCTTAAAATATTCTCGCTGTACAGAGAAAAAAGGTATGGAGATAGTACACACCCATGTTGCACTCCTTGTTTTATTGGTTGATATTTTCCAGTTTTATTTTCAACTCAAATCGCTGCTTCCTGCTGCCAGTATAGATGTTTTACAATCCTTATGTCTTTGCCATCTTTAGTGATGTCTTCGCGCATTTTAATAATTTTTTCACCTCTGTGAAATCAATGAAGCATAAGTGGAGATCTTTCTGTATATCTAAAGCGCTTTCTGTTAGTGTTCGTAAAGTACAAATGTATTATCTGCTCACTTTTCTTCAACAAATCCGAACTGTTCATCTATTTCCATTTTTATCGTTTTCCTTGTTCTTCTCATACTAATTCTTCAGAAGTACGAGCTTCGTTATGTGACATGAGAGGCTGATGGTCCTATGGTACTCACATTCCTTTGCACCTGGTTTCTTTGGTACTGCTATAAACGTGGATCTAAGCAGGTCACTGGGAATATAACCACTGTTGTAAATGTCATTCAGTAACTTGGTTATTATTTTTATCTCATCTAGTGCCTCTATTTCTTCTATTGTTATATTATCAGGCCCAGTCGCTTTTCCTTTCTTCATGTGTTTGATGGCATCTATGATTTTATCTTCAAGTATTGGTGGTCCATCACAGTTTTCAGTATCTGGTGTTAATTCTGGTCTTTCTTCTCCATATAGCTCACAGATGCATTCTGTCTACACTGTCTTCTTTTCCCATTAACATTTTACCTTCTTTTGATTTCAGGCATCCTGTGGTATATTTTGTCTTCCTGCCTGTGAGTTCACTAATTCGTTTGTGCACGTTTTTGCTGTCTTTGTTATGGGAGTCCTCTATTTGTGTGCACTGTTCATTTAGCCACACTTCCTTTGCTTCTCTGCATTTGCTATATTTTTCTTGGTTACTTTTACTCCTCTTCCTCTTGTCCATCAGTCCTATGATGTTATCTGTCATCCATTTATTTTTAGGGGATTTTTTTCGGTGGTGTTATCTCCTTGACAGTTTGTTGGATAGAATCTCTTAACATTGCCATGTACATTTATTTTTTGTTTGTTTTTGTTGAACAGTTTTTTTAATTCATCAACTTAGATCATTTCATTTCCACATTTAGATTATTTCATTTCCTCACTTAGATTATTTCATTTCCACACTTAGATTATTTCATTTTCACACTTAGATTATTTCATTTCCTCACTTAGATTATTTCATTTCCACACTTAGATTATTTCATTTCCTCACTTAGATTATTTCATTTCCTCACTTAGATTATTTCATTTCCACACTTAGATTATTTCATTTCCTCAGTGCAGCTCAGCATTCATTCAGAGTTCTTAATTTTCTCAGTTCAACATTCATCTGAACGTCTTCATTTCATCAGTTCTACATCTATCTAAATGTCTTCATATGATAAATTCAACATTTATCTACAAGGGGCGTTCAGAAAGTAATGCACCACATCGTTTTTCTCAGGAGCTGTTTATTAAAAAAGCATGAAATTTCTACACAATATACATGGATAAAACAAGGCAGCTGAAATATGTATCAATGAGGAAAAATTGGAAGAAGTGAAGAATTTTGAATATCTTGGATCACTAATAACAAAGAAGCTGTATAAATTAAGAAAGAGAGATACAAAGATTGGTTGAAGAGTAAGCAAGGCAAGGACTATATAGAATATAGAATAGCAAGAAGACAAGTAAACAGAATAAGGGAAAAGGAGAAAGACTGGGAGGTATACGGTGAAACACTTAATGACAACCACAAAGAAGTAACAAAACTGTTCTACAAAAAGTTAAACACCATGAGAACTAGAACAGAGCAATTTGATCCAACAGAAATAATAAACAGCGATAAAGGAGAACCAATATGTGACCCAAAACAGATACTAGAAAGATGGAGACAATACTTCGATCAATTACTCAACATCCCAACTGAGACCACAGACCAAAGTAACCCCAACATAGAACAACAGAGTTAGAACCTGATATACTTAGATCAGAAATCAGAGAAGCTATAAGTCTGGCACCAAGGGATAAAGCTGCAGGCCAAGATGAACTAACCAATGAACTATGTAAAGCCACGAATGAAGTAGGCGTAACATGTCTACACAGACTATTCGGCCTAGTTTGGACCAAACAAGAAACCCCACAAGACTGGAAGAATGCCATAATCACCCCCACTGTGGAAAAATAAAGGCAGCAAAAGAGACTGCACACACTACAGAGGCATTTCCTTAGCCATACAGGAAAGATATTTTGTAAAATTTTAGAGAAGAGATTAAGACCAATGATAGAGCCCCAGCTGAGTGTACAAGGCTTTAGGAAAAACAGAGGATGCACAGACGCAATATTTGCCCTCAGACAATTGTCAGAGAAAGCGATCGAATTTAATACCACCATTTACTTGGCTTTTGTGGACCAAGAAAAAGCATTGATAGAGTGGACAGGAACAAACTATGGGAAGTTCTAAAACAATATGGTGTTACCAATCATCTAATAAATCTGTGTAAGAGTCTGTACAACAACGGAAGTGGCATTATCAGAGCAATAGGGGGATATTCTGAACCATTTGTTATTAAATCTGGCGTTCGGCAAGGTTGCTTCTTATCACCGCTGCTATTTATAACATATATCGACAACATCTGTAGAGAAGCTGGACTGATAAGGACAGCAAAAAATCAACAAAATGAAACAGAACAAACAGAAGACGACATAACCATAAACGAACTATTATTTGCAGATGACCAAGCTCCAGTTGCCGACTCAGAAGAAGGCTTGCAAGATCACATTAATAGAATGAATGTTGCACGCAAAGAACACAATATGAAAATTAGCCTAGGCACAACAGAAATCATGGCCATCGCAAGAGTAGACACACCAATAAACATTACACTGGAAAACCATACTATGAAGCAAGTAACGCATTTCAAATACCTCGGAAGCATTTTCTCAACAAAAGGAAAAATAGACATGGAGATCGAAAACAGATGTAACAAAGCGAACCAACTTATAGGGCAAACGGCTCCCATACTAAACAACACGCATGTCTCACTGGAAACCAAAAGAACTATCTATAAGACAATCTTCATACCAACTTCGTGCTACCAATGCCAGGCATGGATGCTGACAGCAAAAGACAAAAGGAAAATTACAACAGCTGAAATGAGATTCTTGAAAAGAATTCTTGGAATATCAAGAATGGACAGAATCAGAAATGATGTCATTAGAAATATGCAGGAAACTCTCTACTGTAGAGAGCGGAACAACAACACAACTCCTTCAGATCATCAGAGGATGTACCCCCCTCAGACAAGTGTTTCGGCCCTATTAAACTCCTGACACTCTAAGAGGGGTGGGCCCCTCTTGTGAGTTGTTGCTTTTTTTTGTTCCTTTCCCGGTCCCGGGATTGAACCCGTGATCTTCCAGTTGGCACTGCACTTTTGAAGTGCGTCGTTAGCGATTTAGCTACGGAGGACTGGTATTGGTTGTGGCAAATGAAATTACTTATATTCCCAATGCTTGTTTCGCATACTCCACAGCCAGCATGAGGCCTTTTCTGCTGTTTCTGAAAGGCTTTTCAATGCCCTTGCTATTGCTTGTCCCTTTATGCCCAGTTTCTTACATAGGTCATATGCTGATGTTGCTACGAATCCTCTCGCTCCCACTTCTACAGCTATCACTTTTGCCCTGACTCCTGCCCCAGCTGCTTGACCAAATCATTGTACTTCTCAAATTTGAATAAATGCTGTTCCTCTATTCTAGTTTCGTACGGGACCGTAAGCTTGATCATTATTAATTCCTGTTTTTCTGTGGAGTACACTACAATGTCCGGTCGCATTCCTGTGTTCTTGATGGCAGTCGGGTATTCTCTTCTTCCTGGAAGGTCCGCTATCACATCCCAGTCATTTGTACCATCTAGCACTGATGGTAAGGGAATGTACCTGATTTCAATATTCTATGTCGTACCAGGGCATATGAAGTATTTAGGTGGGACCTCAATTCTTTTGCTGTTATTTGCTTTATCTTTTGCCCTGTCTACGATGGCTACTAGTTCCTGCAGCACTCTGTTGTGCCGCCATGTGTACCATCCTTGCCCTAAAGACACTCTACATGCCGACAGAACATGTTCCAATGTTTGCCTTTCGTTGCAGAGAAGGCACTTTGTATCTTCTGATACACCCCATTTGTATAGGTTGGAGCCTGTAGGCAGAAGGTCATAAGTAGCTCTGATGATGAAGCTGAGCCTCAAGGGTGCCATTTTCCAGATGTCATTCCATGTTATGATCTCTGCAGGACTTCCTCCCATGTTGTCCATTGCCCTTGTTGTGATTGTTGGACTGCCTTCTGGACCCGCTTGTCATCCTATGAATTCCTTACTTCACTGATGATCATATCCCTTCTTTCCTCGGAGAAGGCCTTTGACCACCATTTGATTTCGCCATGACCAAATCCCCTTCTGTTGGTCTGGGTGTATCCTATTACTTCTTTCAGCTCCTGTGTTTCCCTGGCTGAGGTCACTTCCTCACCTACTTTCCATTTTCGTCCAGTTTTAAGTGTTGGCTGTACTTCTCGTACCACCAGATCTGTAGATTCTTGTAGCACCATTGCAAGTCTTGTCTTTCCTACCTTGTATTCTTCGACCACAGATTTGAATGGTAGCTGCAGTTTGCTCTTCTCGCAGTACAGCGCTACATCAGTTATTCCTGGTGGTACAACCAGCCACTTTTTTATGGCTTTATTTATCTTTCTTTCGACTGCCTCCACTGTGCTGGTACTTACTTCGTAAATGAGTAGTGGCCACGTCAGTTTTGGAATCACCATGAACTGGAGGCACCATATTTTGAACTTACCCAGTAGCCTGCTTTTGTCTATGATGCTCAGTCCATTCTGCGCCATTTCTATAACCTGCTTCACAGCACTTGAGTCCTTCATGGATGCATCATATACTCTGCCAAGGCTCTTCACTGGCTCTTCCCCTACAGTCGGGATTATTTGATTTGCCACTGTGTACGATCTTTCTATCACTTTCCCTTTTCTGAGTGACAGGCTTCTTGACTCGGAGTCAAACCCGTTCTGAACTATATTAAAAAACAGCAAATAAAATGATACGGGCATGTATCACGACTACCAACAGAACGTGTACCACAGAAAGCAGTGTTTTACAGACCACACAAAGGCAGAGGAAGGGGCCGCCCATGCAAACTATGGACCGATGGTAGAGTCCCTGAACATCTCAATGTACAAAGCCAACAGGGGAGCCATTGGAAGACAACTGCACTTCACCTCTACACCTAACAGTAAATGGGGAAGGACAAGACAAGACTAATAACTAATAAAGGAGATACAATGAGGGAAATTAAAAGGACATCTATCGCTCTTCAGAAAGTAAAACAACTAAAGAATCTGTGGAGAGGAACAAACAGAACTACTAATAAGATTTTTAAGGGCATGCATCTTTCCCATCGCAACATATGCCTGTGAGACTTGGACACTTAACAAAACAGCCGAGAAACACATAAATGCCTTTGAATGTAAATGCTACAGAAGAGCTCTTCAAATATCACTGACACAAAAAAGAACAAATCTATCCATACTACAAGAACTTAATATTGAAGAATGCTGGCTAGTAAAGAGGATTAAAAAGAGTAAACTGAAATATTTTGGACACATTAAACGTCATGATAATCTAGAGAAGACCGTCTTGGAAGGGTACATAATAGGAAAAAGAAAGAGAGGAAGATCAAGGCGAAGATGGCTGCAAGACATCGTTGAGGATCTGCAAATGGATGCATCAGCAGCAGGCCATCTTGCTCACAACTGAGAGGCCTACAGGAGAGCTGTTAGGGAGTCAAAGTTCGGCAAGGGACATGCAAATGACTGACTGAATGATACATGGATATGTCATGTAAACATCGGTATTACTCAACATAATCCCCATCAACTTGTACGGCTTTACGCCAGCGCGAAGCAAATGCATGTATTCCTAGCCCGTACCAGATTTTCTCCTTTTGATTATGTAGCCATTTCTTCGTTGCATGAATCACTCCTTCATCATCTTCAAATCTTACCTCTCGGAGTGCATCTTTAAGTGGACCAAACAGATGGAAAAATGAGGGTGCCAAATCAGGACTATAGGGTGGATGAGGTAGTACAGTCCAACCCAATTTGGTGATTGTTTCCCGTGTTGCCAGACTTGTGTGAGGGCACTTTGTCGTGAAGGAGAAGCAGGTCTGCAGATTCTTGTGCGGCCGAACTCTGCGAAAACGTTGATTGAGTTTTTTCACTGTCTTAATGTAAGCTTGTGAACTGACTGTCTCTCCTCTTGGCATAACATCCACAAGAATCACACCTTCAATGTCCCAAAAGACAGTGATCATGACCATTCCAGCTGAAGGAGTTGTCTTAAATTTCTTTCATCGTGGTGATTGCGGATGATGCCACTCCATTGACTGCCTTTTTGTCTCAGGTTCAAAATGATGTGCCCAGGTTTTGTCACCTGTTACGATCTTAGCCAAAAAGTTCTCTCCCTCACCAATTAAACGCTCCAACAATTCAGAAGAAATTGCTTTCCTTTGCATTTGATGGTCATTTGTGAGACTTCGAGGAAACCATCTTGCGCAAACCTTAGAAAATCTGAGAGCTTTTATAACTGCATTTGCACTATTATTGCTGACTGACACCTTTAAGACCAGTTGTTGAGTAGTGATACGCCTATCAGTAAGAATAATGCCCTCAACGCATTTCAACATTTCTGCCTTGGTGGCTGTGGCAGGACGTCCACAGCGCAGCCAGTCATGCAACTCCTTATCTCCACTTATTAATTCTTTGATGCTCTGAACCCAGCGACTGACTGTACTCCTGTCAACTGCAAAACTTCCATACACATCACATAGATGCTTGTGAATGTTCACAACAGTTTCCTTCTCTGCAACTAGAAATTCTATCACAAGTTGCTAAAACACTCCATTTCAACGATAAGGCAGCCATATTCTTTGCCGGTTGCAGTGTAATTTGGTTAACACAATTGACACGTGGCATATTTAAAGTGTGTAAAATTTCATGCCTCTATCTTCATTATTAGCTGAAAAAAAATGATGTGGTGCATTATTTTCTGAATGCCCCTTGTAAATCTCTCAATATCCTCAGTTCAACATTCATCTAAGTGTCTTCAATTCCAAATTCAAAATTCACTTTGTCAGAATTTGCTGTCATATGTCTTGTTTGTCATTACACAACATCTCACCTCAGTGATTACTAGTTTCACTCTTTCCCTGGCCTTGTATTAAAAGTAAAACAAAATGAGTTTTTACTGTTTTTAGTTTTGAACAACTTAAAGGGAACAGTTATAATAAAGCTCTAATCAGCTGTAATGGATAAGTCCACTCTTTCACCATCTTCTACTAGAATGTGAGGGTTCAATTCTCAGCCTTCATAAAAGATGAGCTCATTTCTCTACCCTCTGTATTCATTCTTCATTATTTCCCACTTCAACCAGATATCAGACTTCACTTTATGTGCTGACAGACCTACATGTCCAGCTCTACACCCCCTCAAAAATAAAAAGTTTGCCTGTTCATAATGTCTGGTATTTTTAATCATATAAGCTGCTGTTCTTTTACTGTGCCACTTAGTCAGCCCATTCAGCTATCTTTTTTCTGGTCTCCTTCTTTTTCCTTGATTTTGTCCTGAATATCTGTTCTCAGTACTACGTATTAGAACTTACTGTATTTCTTAAATTGGGGAAGTGTCAAATGAAAACAAAGATTAGAAATGCTAATGTTTAACAACAACAACAACAACAAACAATAACAAAATGAAAATATTCACCTGGAAAAACTATTTTCTGAAAGCAAATAATAAACGTGAACATTTTTTTAAACTAACCAAGAAATGTTTCCCACTGTATTTCCCAAAAGTAAACAACAAATGTATATATATTTTCTAAAAGTAAACAACAAATGTATATATATTTCCTAAAAGTAAACAACAAATGTATACATATTTTCTATACAGTAAACAACAAATGTATACATATTTCTATACAGCAAATAATAAATGTATATCTTCCTAGAAAATGTTTCTACATATATCAAATGATCTGTGCTTGAGCATTTCTGGATTAATTTTTATTAAATTCAAATATTTCTTCAGCATCAAAAACAAACATGCACTCATACATATGCTAACATGCTGTATATACAGACAGCCTCTTTCAACATATGCTAAAATGCTGCATATATAGAAAGCCTCTTTCAAAATATGCTGACATGTTGTATATATAGACAGCCTCTTTCAACATATGCTAACATGCTGTATATATAGACAGCTTCTTTCAACATATGCTAACATGCTGTATATATAGACAGCTTCTTTCAATACATTCATTCATTCATTCATTTGCATGTCTGTTGCGGAACTTTGCCTCCCTAACAGCAACATATAGGACTTTTTAAAAACATTTACTGGTTAACGAGAAGATGCTGTGCAAAAGAACAGACTGGATTTCACTGGCTGCTTGCTGCGTTAAAGTATCAACTCCTTACATAATTTTAACAACAGATTCTGATGCACTGTTTATGACATTTTTGGTATTATTTTTCTTTATAAATGTCAAAAGTTTTAAATAAGCTGAGCGTTTCAGTTAACTTCTTTTATTTATGATGCCTTATGGTCAAGCCATTTGTATGATGTTCTCTCTCAGCATCTTAAACTGGAGTCTGAGGGTTCAACTTTCAGTCATTCCCTTGTAACTTTTCACCCTTTTGAGTCAATGTATCTCACTTGGATCTTCTCAAGGCTGCCTTATCTTCCAAAACTGTCATACCTCACTGCTTATAAGCCCCTACTTTTTCAATCACTGACTGCTTTTGTTATTAAAAACTTAATTTGGAAACATCTGGAAATGTATATCATCTGTTACCAAAATTACACAACTGCCTTAGAGTTAATAATAATATAAGAAAAGCGGTTGAAAGACAATAATTCTAGATGTATGATACATCAGAAATGAGAATGAAAGACTTACTGCATGAACTAGAATATCGTGTATACACAATATTCAGGAAGAAATCTGGAAAGTGCATGTATGTATTCCATGAAATTTTGAATTTTAACCTTCATAAGTATGCAGTTCTTCTTCTTCTTCTTCTTTAGCATTCAGTTTGCTGGTACTGGTCACAAAGTTTTCACCTTTATCAAGGTTTTCACAGTGGTCCTCCAACACTTCTTGCTCAACTCCACATCCTCTGCTTAGGTCTCATAATGCAAATCCACAAGTTCTAGAGTCTGGATTCCAGTTCTTCATGAACATTCATTTGTGTAGGATATTTTGAGTCAGCACAGGCAAAAGAAGAGTCAGAAACTGCCAGAATTTGATTGAAGCGAGATGATCTAGTGGTTCCTCTGAGATCAGGGTCACTATTTTTGTCCATTTTTTTTCCTTTCAATTGTATTCTATATGTCTATGTTTGAGTGATAGCATAGCTATCTAGGACAGTGAACTATGGCTGCCCAAGTTCCTACCCTGCGACCTAAGCAAAACAAAGCTGGTGTTTCGACATCCTCACTGCATCAGTTGCAAAAAACCCCAATAATTTGCAATTCCAGGCAGGCTTTTTCTGATGTCAACCTTTTGAGGTAGCTGGTGGTCATCTGGAGGACGTGGACATCTCCATATAGTTTGTTTTGGACTTGTGTGGTAGTTGGCCGTATTTGTCTTCTCCAGGGAGCTGCGTTAGTGCAGTGGATTAGTCAGTTGCTCGCCAACCAGGTGACCTGGTTTAAATCTGCAACCATGGCTGGCAAAAACTCCCGGGGATCACCAAGCCTCAAGAAAAAAATACGTATCAGGGTTGATGTTATGGGAAGGACGAGGAATGACGCCACTAGTTACGGGGTTCATGCTGATGCCGACACTAATGGGCAGTTTCTGGTCAACTACTGACTAGGCAGCAAAGCAGCACTAACGGTCTGACCCTATGCAGTAACACTGATTCACACCTTTCTCTTTTGTCTTCTCTGTTGTTCATATGTTGGGCACTCCTGCAGTATGTGGTCTGCTGTCATCTTTAGGTGTCACATGCACATTCATCAGTTGATCCTATCTTGAATTTGTTGTATAGATGGCATCTTAGCCTGCTGTGCCTGGCACATAGCCTCAGGATGATGACTTGTTCTTCTCTGTTTAGCTGGTAGTAAGCTTCATTTCTTTGGTGGTCTGGGTGCTCTTTCTCCCATTTATTCTCATAGCTGAGATTTACACTGAAGATAATGATAATAATTATGTACACATTTTTTTGTGTGCATATTTATTTGTTTACTTGCTGACGTAGGTGTTCCATTTTGTTGCCACTTTTTTAAAAAACATCAGTATTTCAGTCTTCAGCTATCCAGCAATGGAATGGCAATGAGAGCACAGCTTGTGTAATAAACACTTTGTAGGTATTTTAGCTGAATGTACAGTAATGCAAAATAAAGTCAGCAAGTATCTACAAGAAAGAATTATCAAAATACAGTATATATAATACATTCAATTACTGATTCTTGCTTCATAAATGTAATAAAAAGAACGGAAAATAGAAATGGTATGATATTACATAAAAATGTTACAATAAAAAGACAACAGATATAAACATGTACATTCACAGTATTCATCTTAAACTTATAATATTGAGTTTCATTGCTATTCTAGACAGGATAATGTTGATTTTTGCTGCTGTTCCAGACAGGATAATGTTGCTTTTCAGTGCTGTTCTAGACAAGATAATGTTGATCATTGCTATTCTATACAGAATAATGTTGATTTTGAATGCTATCACAGATCTACAGAAAGGAGAAAGTGAAAACCTTGGAAATAACACAACCAAACAAGCAGAATGGGCTTAAGTCCTCTGTTGCCCCTGATGCTCCAGATCTTACTACACAGAATCTTTTTACAAGAAAAGATTCCACAAACAGAATTCCAGCTACAAGATGGGCTGGATGAAAACATTCCTGAGAACAACCCACCCTTTCTCTAATATTCATCTCTTTCCTCTCACAATCAGGGAAAGGAGATAAATAAGAACATCAAAATGTGATAAAGTACAAATTTTTATATCATGGAGATGTACAGCACAGGAAGAACTAAAAGAAGCAAGAAAGAAACGGTTTGAGGTATCCTGACTTTCTCAAGACAGAACTGAATGGGGAACCTTTGCTGATGCCTTATGCTCTGCTGCAAGTATAGAGGACCAATGATGCCATATTTTTATAATGAAAATACTTCATTTTTATACACAAGAAAAAAAAAAGAAGGATTCAAATACAAAAATCTAAATGCATTTACTGACCTTATTTATCACAATCATTTTATATATGAGTTTGGCATCTCCATCTCTTATTTTTTGAAAAAATAACGACACACATTTTAAAAGTTTTCTAAGGATAAAAATATTATCTGGGAAAAATTCAATGAGACTGCTTGCAAATTATGACCCTGAGATGCTGAAACACAGTATACAGAATTTTCAAGGAATATAAGCTGTGAGTGAGTTTTCAGAGTTTAGTGAAAAAAAGTTGTGAAGTTAAAACTCCTATAATGAGCACATGCACTAGAAAATTGGGAAATTAAAACTCCTTTAACATAGGTATGCACAAAAAAGTTGTGAAATTAAAACTCCTTTAACACAGGTATGCACAAAAAAGTTGTGAAATTAAAACTTCTTTAACATAGATATGCACAAAAAAGTTGTGAAATTAAAACTTCTTTAACACAGGTATGCACAAAAAAACTGTGAAATTAAAACTCCTTTAACATAGATATGCACAAAAAAGTTGTGAAATTAAAACTTCTTTAACACAGGTATGCACAAAAAAACTGTGAAATTAAAACTCCTTTAACACAGGTATGCACAAAAAAACTGTGAAATTAAAACTCCTTTAACACAGGTATGCACAAAAGAGTTGTGAAATAAAAACTCATACAATATGCAAATGGGCAAAAAAAATCTGTGAAGACTGTGCCTTCTGTCCAAGTGCTGAAAAATTGTGCTTATTTTCATCACGCATTGGATTTCCCATGTGAAACTGATGTGTGATTCATGTGATTTTTCATCTCTTCTCCAGTGAGCATTTGGACAGGGATGCCCAGGTAAGTGCCCCCATTATCGATAACACGAGGTCACCCAGTCTGCTGAAGATGGGGTGTGTTAGCCTACAAATGGTGCAGTCTGGGAAAATCAGGACGCACACGCAACACTGAGAAATGGTCATGCAACAATCTCGACTCATGTCATGGCTGCGTTCCTGCCGATCTCAACAGGGAAACACCAACACTGAGCCAATCAGAATCGCCCAAGGGACAGGCAGGAACCCGGAGGCTGCTGGAAGTCAGGTGAAAGCAAAAAAACTTGTATTCAAATTACTAAAGGTGGCACAGTGGAATCCCGAGGGTATAAGAAACAAAAAAAAAAAAAAACAGAGCTACAGGTCTTCCTAAACTAAAACATGGATATAATGTGCATCCAAGATCTGAAAGATGCCCAGAGATTCTTCATCAGAGACTACGACTTGTATAGGCAAGACAGAGAAATAAGGACCCAGGGAGGCATACTAACACTAGTCAAGAACACAACCCCGACAACAGAAACAGACAGATCCATCAAAAGAGCTCTGGAACACCTGCCGAACAAAGAGATCTCTATCACCAGCTGCTACAGTCCATCAAAAATCCAGTTTAAAAAAACTGGACACCTCCTGGTGGCTGACTTCAATAGCTATTTGCCAAGCTGGGGCTATGAGACCAACAACCAAAAACACAAATGAACAACTGGAGGACTGGATGATTGAAAGTGGGCTCATCCTCATAACCAGAGGTCAGATGAACATACTTTTTGAAAACAGCTAGTACTCCTGACCTTGCAATGGCTACAGATGACATACACAGTAAAACAACCAGAACAGTGAGTAGCCAGCTGGTAGGAAGTGACATTGTCCCAGTCATACATGAGATCACCCTATCAGAAACCAGGGAAAACCAAACAAGGCCCCTAGCTGGAACTTCATAAATGCGAACTGGAGCCTGTACCAGGAAACATATGAACAGCTATGTCTGAACATAACACAGACTGTACACATAAACCAAAGCACCACCAACAGCAATGATACAAGCTGCAAAAAAACATCAGTCCCCAAAAGGAAAAGGCAAAATTACCAACCATACTGAAGCATACATAAACTACACAATGAACTAAATGAACCACAAGACAAATGGAGGAAAACCCAACACCAAATAATGTATGGAGAGTCACAACAATATCAAAGACACCCTCAGTGAACAGAAGAAACAAGAAATACAAAGAACTTGGTTTGCAAAGATTCATTCATTCATTTGCATGTCCCTTGTGGAACTTTGCCTCCCAAACAGCACTCCTGTAGGCCTCTCGGTTGTGAGCAAGATGGCCTGCTGCTGTTGCATCCATTTCCAGATCGTCAACGATGTCTTGCAGCCATCTTCGTCTTGGTCTTCCTCTTTTTCTTTTTCCCATTATGTATCCTTCCAATACGGTCTTCTCTAAATTATCATGACGTTTAATGTGTCCAAAATATTTCAGTTTTCTCTCTTTAATCCTCTTCACTAGCCAGCCTTCTTCAATATTAAGCTCTTGTAGTATAGATATATTTGTTCTTTTTTGTGTCCACGATATTTGGAGAACTCTTCTGTAGCATTTACATTCAAAGGCATTTATGTGTTTCTCAGCTGTTTTGTTAAGTGTCCAGGTCTCACAGGCATATGTTGCTATGGGAAAGATGCATGCCCTTAAAAATCTTATTTTTGTGGTTCTGTCTGCTCCTCTCCACAGATTCTTTATTTGTTTTACTTTCTGAAGAGCGATAGATGTCCTCCTTTTAATTTCCCTCATTGTATCTCCATTATTAGTTAGTAGCGATCCAAGATATTCAAAACTCTCCACTTCTTCCAGTTTTTCCTCATTGATACATATTTCAGTTGCCTTGTTTGTTTTGTCAGTTGTCATCAATTTAGTTTTCTTTGCATTAAGATAGAGGTTCTGCTCTTCGCTGTTCTTGCAGACTGACATAATTAGTTTTTCCATTCCTTTTTGTGTTGTGGACAGCAATACTGTGTCATCAGCATATCTAATCTCTGGTATTTCATAACCTCCAACTGTTATGGCATCGTAATATTCTTTGTCTACATCTTCTCTAACACTCCTCATTATATTTTCAGTATACAAGTTAAATAAGTAGGGTGACAATATGCACCCCTGACAGACCCCTTGTTTTATGTCAAACCAACTTGTTGTTTCACCATTTATTCTTACTGCTGCTTGTTGGTCTAGATACAGCAGTGACGTTAATTGTATCAAATGTGTTGGAAATCCCATTTTTTCCATTATTTCCCAAAGTTTCTGGTGCTGTACACAATCAAATGCCTTTGAGTAGTCTATAAAGGATAAATATAGATTCACATTAAACTCTCTGCATTTCTCTATTATTAATCTTAGATGGAATATATGATCTCTTGATCCTCTTCCTTGCCTGAAACCAGCTTGGACCATATTGACTTCTTCTTCAATTTTCTTTCGAAGTCTATCCATTATGATTTTTAACAGAATTTTACTGGCATGACTAATCTGGGCAACAGTTCTGTAGTTGGTGCATAATTTCAGGTTACCCTTTTTTGGCAGTGGTATGAATACAGTTCTTTTCCATTCTTTTGGCCAAACACCTGAATGCCATATCTTTTTACATAGTGCATGATAGATTGTTGCACACTCCTTTCCTCCTGCTTTAATAAATTCAGCTGTTATCTCATCACATCCTGGTGATTTACCATTTTTCAGATTCTTTATTGCCCATAAAACTTCTTCTGTTGTCGGTTCGGGTTCTTTCTCCTCCAATAATAATTCACACTGTTGATTTCTGCTTCCACAGTCGGTTGTTTCATACATTCTTTTGCAATATTCCTTCCATCTTTCTAGAATTTCCTGTCTCTGTCAGGGTATTCCCCATCTCATCACAAATTACATTTAGCTTAGGTGTGACATTTCTCGTCAATGTCTTCATTTCTTTAAACACTTCACTATCTCTTCCACACTTCTGATGTTCTTCTATTCTTTCACAACAATCTTGTATGTATTGTTTTTGTCTTTTCTTATGTTTCTTCGTACTTCTTTTGTTAAAGTTTTATATTTATCTTTGTTGTTGTTTGTCACTTTCCATTGCGTCTTCATTTCTCTACATTGTTTTATCAGTTCTAGTGTACCTGCTGTGATCCATCTATTCTTTTGTGTTTTCTTTACTGGAACCATGTCTTTAGCTGTTGTTACTAAGATATCTTTGGCCTGCACAGCCAATTCATCTGGTGTCATCTCCTCCTGTACAGCCATCAGGATTTCGAAACGGTTCTTCACTTCTATACCGTATTGTAAAGATAAGCAGCCTAAATGTGGACAATGACACAAAAAAATTATGGCAGCTGGTCAGAAACCTAGATGACAAAACAGCAACCAAACACAGCACAACAGAAGAAAACTACACAGGGAAAAAAAGCTGCAAAACATCCTGGTTGAATTTTACAATGAACAAAGTACTCTAACACTCCCTAGTACTGTAACACTCCCTAGTACTGTAACACTCCCTAGTACTCTAACACCCCCAGTAATCTAACACCCCCTAGTACTCTAACACTCCCTAGTACTCTAACACTCCCTAGTACTCTAACACTCCCTAGTACTCTAACATTCCCTAGTACTCTAACACCCCCTAGTACTCTAACACTCCCTAGTACTCTAACATCCCTAGTACTGTAACACTCCCTAGTACTCCCTAGCACTGTAACACTCCATAGTACTCTAATACTCTCTAGCACTGTAACACTCCATAGTACTCTAACACTCCCTAGCACTGTAACACTCCCTAGTACTGTAACATTCCCTAGTACTCTAACACCCCCTAGTACTCTAACACTCCCTAGTACTCTAACACCCCTAGTACTGTAACACTCCCTAGTACTGTAACACTCCCTAGTACTCCCTAGCACTGTAACACTCCATAGTACTCTAATACTCTCTAGCACTGTAACACTCCCTAGTAATCTAACACTCCCTAGCACTGTAAAACTCCCTAGTAATCTAACACTCCCTAGCACTGTAACACTCCCTAGTACTCTAACACTCCCTAGCACTGTAACACTCCCTAGCACTGTAACACTCTCTAAACACCGCATCAGCAAAGTCAAAAAAACAAATCCGACAATTCTTGAAGAAACAAAAACCCTCAGCCAGCATGACAATACCCTTCTCCACCTCCGAACTAAACAAAGCCACAGACACAACCAAAAATAAGAAAGCTCCCAGCAAGGACAGGATCACCAATGAAATGCTAAAACACTGAGGAACCAAAGTCAGACCCCAGCTTCTCCAGACAATAAACCAGTCATGGATGACTAGGAAGCTCTCAGACCAGTGGAGAGAGGTCATCATAACCCCAATCAGCAGGCAAAACAAAAAAGACAAGCTATCAACCAACCAGTCTCCTCAACTGCATGGGTAAGATCATGGAGAGAATGGTGAACTCCAGACTTATAAAACACCTACAGGAAAGCAACCTGCTTGACAACTTGCAATCAGCCTCTAGAAAAAAACCACAGAACCAATGACCAGCTAGTATACCTGACCCAGGAAATAGAAAAAAAATGCCTTCCAGAAGAAGGAAAAAGTACGGGCCATATTTTTATATCTCACCAAGGTTTTGACAAGGTCTGGAAGGAAGGGCTGCTCTTGAAGATGCTAAAAACCAAAGTTGGAAGAATGTATAACTAGATAAAAGACTTCAATCGCTACCACATAGCCAGAGTAAAACTAGATGGTACCCTCAGTCGACGAGTCAGCCTACAGCAAGGTGTGCCACAAGGACCGATCTTATTTTCCACTCTTTTCAACATATTCATCAATGAGATCACAGAAAACCTCCCAAGACACATCTCCTAACCTCTACATTCTGATGGCTTTGCTGTCTGGAGTGCTGCTGGAAAACTAACAGCACTAAAAAGCAGAATGCAGGCAACACTAAACAGCACTCAATCCTGGGCAGCAGACTGGGGAGTCCAAATTAGCACCCTCCAAAACAGCAACAACTACATTCTCCCTATCCACCAAGGATGAAAGAGTAAACCTACAAATGCAAGGAAAAGAGCTGCCATGTGAAGATAACTCAACATATCTTGGACTAAAACCTACAAATGCAAGGAAAAGAGCTGCCATGTGAAGATAACTCAACATATCTTGGACTAAAACCTACAAATGCAAGGAAAAGAGCTGCCATGTGAAGATAACTCAACATATCTTGGACTAAAACCTACAAATGCAAGGAAAAGAGCTGCCATGTGAAGATAACTCAACATATCTTGGACTAAAATGAGACAAAAGATTTACCTGAAAGCCACATCTCAGGGCCATTGAAACAAAAGCAACCAAGAAACTGTCCATTATAAAAAAAAAACTAGCAGGCAAAAACTGGGGGGGGGGGGGGGGGGGGGGGGAGGAACAGCAGTATCCTCAAACATGTCTGTACAGGCATAGTTAGACCAACACTGGAGTATGGAATGATGGCATGGGCCACAGCATTAAAAACCAACACAGATCACCTAACAAACTGCAAAATTAAGGACTCGGACTGGTCACTGGAGGATTAAAGACGACTCCAATCCCAAAAACTGGAGGCCTTTTCCAACATCCCCTCCCTTGATGTCAGACAGGACGAGAAAATACCTACAGTGAAAAGCTGCTACACATACCCAAACATCACCTGCACAAAAAAATAAATCAAACACCCAAAACAGAATCAAGAGAAGCAGCTTCCTCTACAAATCCTGCAAACTCCACTCCCTTCACACAATAATTAGCGTATGAGTATGTAACTACACACGGAGCCACTGCAGTAAAGCTGTGATACCAAAATGTATCAACTAGGAAAAAAAGTAGGAACAGTTTTATTAATTAACGAGTACACAGATCACAACTGTGTACTTGTTAAGTAATAAAGTTGTTCCTACTTTTTTTCCTAGTTTATACACTCCCTTCACAAAGACCTGCTCCCCACCACCCCTGAAGATGTCGAACCCCTACCTATCTGAGAAGAAACAAATCACTACCAGCCACATGTCCAGATAAACACAAGAATACCAGACTTAACTATGAAAAACCAACACGCAGCTCATGAGATGAAATCCCTGGCTTTGGAAATGATAGAGAGCAAACACAATCCTACAGAATAGACTCATGTCTTCACAGACAGATCCGCAGAAGAGGCCACCAGAAAATGGAGGGGCTGGCATCTTCATCAGATTCTCAGATGGAAAAACCAGCAGACAAGCACAGCCAAGAGGAAGATACTCATCAAGCTACAGAGCAGAAACAACAGCACTCAAACAAGCCTTGAAAATATGCACAGAAACATACAAGCCACCAGAGAAGATTGCACGCTTCACTTACTGAAAGGCTCTGCTAGAAGCAATACAAACAAAAATGCCTCACAAACACAGGAGATTATATCACAACTAAATAAGCTCCAAAACTCAACTACAGTTCTACAAAGGCTCCTTTCACACTGTGGAATAAACTGAAAAAGCAGATGTTCTCTCCAAGGCAGGAAGCAAAATGGAACAGATTAACCACCTAGTAATATATCAAGAAGCAAAAACCATCATCCACAACAAACTAAACACCAACTAGAGAAGAAAAATGAAGACAGAATCAAAACGAGACCCCATTCATCAACTACAGAGATACCAGCAAACCACAATCTTTTGCCTAAGAACGGGACACTGTAGACTTCTAAGCCACCTCTATCGCCTCAAAATATCACACACAAACGAGTGGCCTTGTGGCTTTCGGATCCAGACACCAGAACACATCCTGTGAACCTGTCCAACCAACTCAAACCTCTGATCACAGATCTGGCCTGAGGGAGAGGAACTGAAAGAAAATCTGTAGGACTCCCACTCAAACCTGGAGAAGACGGCAGGCTTCATCAAGGCAACACGGCTGCAGATTTAGCATGACCAACTTTCCTTGAACACTGAAGAAGCAGCAGCTGTGAAATAAAAATTCCATTAACAAAAGCATGTATAAAAAAGTTGTAAAATGAAAACTCATTCTGAACATTCTGAAATATATTTCAAGAATGTTTAAGTATTTCTACCCTATGTACATATACGAAAATACTGTGAAAAAAATAATTTTAAAAATATATAAAGTACTATAGCAAAACTACCAAATTTTAGATCATTAAAATCTAAAATACACTCAAAGTAAAAAAAAAATTAAATTTTGTTCTATAGAAGACAACTGATGTGATATTTGATATCTGTAGAATCCACAAAATTGTGCCAAAATGCAATTTGAATTATATTTTCAATCAGTCAATCATTTGCATGTCCCTTGCGGAACTGCCTCCCTAACAGCACTCCTGTAGGCCTCTTGGTTGTAAGCAAGATGCCCTGCTGCTGATGCATCCATTTGCAGATTATCAACGATGTCTTGCAGCCATCTTCGCTTTGGTTTTCCTCTCTCTTTTTCCTATTATGTATCCTTCCAAGATGGTCTTCTCTAAATTCTCATGACATTTAATGTGTCCAAAATATTTAAGTTTTCTCTGTTTAATCCTCTTTACTAGCCAGCCTTCTTCAATATTAAGCTCTTGTAGTATAGATATATTTGCTCTTTTTCTGTGTCCATGATATCTGAAGAACTCTTCTGTAGCATTTACACTCAAAGACATTTATGTGCTTCTCAGCTGTTTTGTTAAGTGTCCAGGTCTCACAGGCGTATGTTGCGATGGGAAAGATGCATGCCTTTAAAAATCTTATTTTTGTAGTTCTGTCTGTTCCTCTCCACAGCTACTTTAGTTGTTTTGCTTTTTTGAAAAGTGATAGATGTCCTCCTTTTAATTTCCCTCATTGTATCTCCATTGTTAGTAATGATCCAAGATATTCAAAACTCTCCACATCTTCTAGTTTTTCCTCATTGATATATATTTCATATTAAGATAGAGGTTTTGCTCTTCGCTATTCTTACAGACTGACATAATTAGTTTTTCCATTCCTTTTTGTGTTGTGGACAGCAATACTGTGTCATCAGCATATCTAATCTCTGGTATTTCATAACCCCCAATTTTTACAGCATTGTAATATTCATATTCTGTTACAGACAAATTGCATAATATATTAACATAATAATTATAACAATAACAATAATAAACCAAATGAGTATGTCTCCTCTCAGATCTTGATCTTCGATGCTTAAAATATAACATCTTTAGTACTAAAATTATTGTACAATTTAAAAAAAATACAGCTGAAGGCATTTAAAAAAAAAATTTTTTTTTGAGCAGACCTAAAAATTTCTCTATGTAAAGTACTTCTGAAACTCATTCAAGAAACATATGCAGATGAGTACATAAACAAAATTATTTTTCAGTACAACAGAACAATTATCTCACTTGATACATAAAAGCAAATTCTGTGACAAGATTTAACTCTCAAGCTATCGTGATCTGTTTATATTGATTATTTTTTAAAAAATAAATAAATAACTGCAGTAATACAGTTTTGTTCTACAGAAGGGAGTTGGCAATTTTAAACTGCCATAAATGCTAAAAATGGATACGTGTTACAAAGCTGATTATGTTGCTTGATAAGTAAAAATGTTCATGTGTTTATTCAAAAGGATCAGAGTTAAAATTAAAAACAAAAACTTAAAAAGAGGCTAAAAAATCCTGATTATTATGTAACTGCTGATGGGACTAATTAAGTACCAAGTACATTATTATATTCATGACATGGCAGATGGAGCATATCAGGCCTGGCTGAATGAAGCTTTAGCATAAAACAACCAAGCTCTCAATGAAATGTTGGGTGTGTGTGGAAGCGTAATGTCTTTATCATAGTATCAACAGGAGACACAACAGAAAATGATCTAGCAATACACAAAGTAGAAGACAAATGGATTTTTTTTTTCAGAAAAACTGAAATAAAATACAAAGAAAATGTGACCAGCTGCATCTATAACAAAAATATTCAGGAACTGGAATTCTCATTTCACTGCTAGAGCAGACATGAATACCTGAAGAAAAGAAGAAGGCATGGCTACCAAAGAAAACCCAACAAAGAACTGTTGTAGACAAGACAGACAGAATGAAACATGGCTGGAGCATTACAAAAACAAGGATGCCTGAAGATCATGAAAAGTTGACAGAATATGTTTCTGCCATGTAAGAAACCAACCCGTGTGGTACCCGGGATCTGCAAAGAATAGGACCACTGTACCCTACCATGCATGATCGTAAAAGGCGACTAAGGAGGGTTCAGCATAGGGCCAGCAACCCTATCTGGTAAAAAACTATCAGACTGCTACAGAAACAGAAGCAAGGGAAAAAGCAAATGCAGGTGGAAGGAGAAATGCGTATCAGGAAACTGAGCCCATGAAGGTTGTGGATGAAAGCCAGCCACTGGAAGTCCCCAGCCCGACTACCACAGGGGAGCAGAAGTAAGGGTAGACCAAAAGAGACATGGAGAAGAACAACAGAAAGGATGTTGAGCAATAGAGGGCTCACCTGGGCAAGAGCAGAAAAAAAGGCGAAAGACAGGCATTTGTGGAAAACCCTTGCGGAAGCCCCATGTGCCCTGGGCACTTAAGGTTCAGAGAGAGAGAGAGATGTAAGAAACCGGGCAATGATTTTGCTGTCATTCAGTGTCTACAGACATACACTTTACTGGTAAATTACCAATTAGAAACGAGAAAAACCAAACCTTTTGGAAGTTTTACTGCAACAAGCTTATGTTATCAAAAACCTAGTAAAAAGCAACCAGCAAACCAGGCTGGAGAATACTTGGGCCAGAAGGGTGACGATGATGAATCTGCATGGAGGACTTCTGACTTTGGTTCAGCATGTGAGGATTTTGTAAAGATTAAATTTTGCTGCTAATAAGATTAGAAAATCCTGTACATTCGTTCTAACTCAAGGAGTGCTAAAGAATTGAACTGTGCTCTTAATTCTACTTCTAAGGATTTTATCACTTATTTTCAGCAGCAAACAAGGCCAACATCTAGTACTTATTTCCCAGACCTCGTAGATTCACATCAGATGATGCCAGAAGGTTTGTGGAATCGAACACGGAAATTGATTCAGATAGCAGCGATGTAGAAGAGACCCATTTATGATAATTCAATTTTGCTATTTTACAGTAAGGCAGTGATGACGATATGGTAGGTCTAAATGAAAGTCAACCTAGCATCAGCGGGAACTGTGGGCTGCAGGAACAACCCTCACACACACACATCAACCAGAAAGGAAGAAAGTCTGAAGAAAAATAGAAACTGGATGTGTTTATAATATACCCACATGGCAATCGGTACAAACAGATAAGAATGAGACAGACTTTACTTTTTCACTCACTACATGCACTATAATTTCTTCATTCAAAGAACTGACCACACCCATGTATTTTTCATTCAATTGATCATGTGTCTGAATGAACTATGTGTGACATATTCATTGGAAACTGACAATACTGTTTCATAATAAATTGTGGAACATTATGAATACGCAGAAGATTGTTTATCTGAGTTTTTTTTCCTAATTTTTTTAAAAATTCAATTTCTGACTTCTTTTCTATGCTATAAAACTAGTTTTAAAATAGATATTCAACTTGTATACATGCACACAAAGTACAAGCATTCATCTTTACTTTCATGTATAACAATATTAACTTTAAAACAGATAAAAAAATTTTTTTTTTAAAACGTATTTCTTTAACATCACCGGTTAAAGCAACCATGTTTGTTTGGGCACTCCCCACACTGCCTGTGTGGTATGACAAGAGTTAACCCGAATTTTTTCCACGGCCAATAAGATTCTAATCAAATTGAGTTAACATGAATTTTTCCACAGCCAATATGATACTTATCAAAGTGAGCTAACCTTAATTATTTCCACAGCCAATAAGATACTTATCAAAGTAAGTTAGCCTGAATTTTTTCCACAGCCAATATGATACTTATAAAAGTGAGTTAACCTGAGTTTTCCATAGCCAATAAGATACTTATCAAAGTGAGTTAACCTTAATTTTTTCCACAGTCAATAAGATACTTATCAAAGTGAGTTAACCTGATTTTTTCACAGTCAATAAGATACTTATCAAAGTGAGTTAACCTGATTTTTCCACAGTCAATAAGATACTTATCAAAGTGAGTTAACATGAATTTTTCCACAGTCAATAAGATACTTATCAAAGTGAGTTAACCTGATTTTTCCACAGTCAATAAGATACTTATCAAAGTGAGTTAACATGAATTTTTCCACAGTCAATAAGATACTTATCAAAATGAGTTAACCTGATTTTTCCACAGTCAATAAGATACTTATCAAAATGAGTTAACCTGAGTTTTTCCACAGCCAATATGATACTTATCAAAGTAAGTTAGCCTGAATTTTTTCCACAGCCAATATGATACTTATCAAAGTGAGTTAACCTTAATTTTTTCCACAGTCAATAAGACACTTATCAAAGTTCCAAGAGAAAAACCTTGTACTAGCAGCGTGGATAGACCTGAAGAAAGCCTTTGATAAAGTATGGAAAAAAGGTCTGTTGTGGAAACTAAGAAACTGCAATGTGAATGGAAGACTGTACAACTGGATAAAGTCCTATTTACACAATAGAAGAGCTAGAGTAGTAATGGATGGACACAAAAGCCAGAAAGTACTTCTGCGACACGGTGTACCACAAGGAGGAGTCCTTTCGCCTACACTATTCCTTGTATTCATTAATGACCTGGTCAAGGAACTTCCCTATGGAATCAAAGCAGCACTGTATGCAGATGATCTGGTCATGTGGTGTACAGATGAATATGCGACAGTTGCTACACAGAGACTCCAAAGAGCAGCAGACATCTTGACATCATGGACAAACAAATGGTGTGTAAGTATCAACACAGAAAAATCAAGTACCACTCTGTTCACCCTCTCATCTAAACAGAAAGCAGGTAAGATCTTTGTAAATGAAATACCCTTAAGGATGGACAACCAACCCACTTACTTAGGAGTGACTCTTGACTCAAAACTGACTTGGAAGCAACACATCAACAGTGCAGAAGCAAAAGCCAGAAGAAAACTAGCCATATTAAGAAAATTAAGTGGGACTACATGGGGAGCTAGTGAAAGAATCCTCAAGAACGTATATCAGCAAAGTATTCTACCACATTTAGAATATGGCTCAACATCTTGGTGCACAGCATCAAACACTACGCTGCATAATCTAGACAAGGTTCAAAATCAGTCACTACGGATTATCACAGGTGCCATGAGGTCCACACCAATAGTAGAAATGCAGAAAATAGTTGGTGTTCAACCGCTAAAGGAACGTAGAGACACAAAGGTCATGACCATGGGAGAAAAATTCCTTAGCTCTGTAAGCCATCCCCTGAAGGAGAGATTCAATAACTTGGCATTAGGACGGCTTAAAAGAAGCAGCTTCATTCATCAGGCCAAGCGTATGCGTAAGCTGATACCTGACCTTCCAACTGTAGTCACTCCATTATCATCTGTACCAGAGCATACACCATGGAAAGAAGCAGATTATACACAAATAACTATTCAGACTGAAGTGAAAGGTGTGCAGAATGGTGAGATGCAGAGCAGTCTTGTAAGATCAGTAGCCACACTTAGTGTTCTAGATGACAAATATCCATGTGACACCTGGATACGTGTGTATACAGATGGATCTGCACATAATGCCATAAAAAATGGTGGGGCAGGAGCATATATTGAATATCCAAACAACACCATTGACAAGATTTCCATACCCACTGGTAAATACTGCAACAACTTTGATGCAGAAGTTAGGGCAATTATTGCTGCAGTTGAAAAACTATCAGACTCCAGAATTGATACATGTCCTGTAGTAATTCTCACAGATGCAAGATCAGTACTGGAGGCTCTTCAGTGCAACAAACTACCAGACCTTAAGGATGCCTTGTCAAAAATTGGCTTACAACATGGAGTCACTTTGCAGTGGATTCCCTCCCACTGTGGGATACCAGGCAATGAGAAAGCTGACCATCTGGCCAAAGAGGGCACTGAAATGGAGCAACCAGACATACCAGTCACCTATAATCAGAAGAAAAGCATGATAAAAACCTACAGGAAGCCACAAACACCACCACATGATGACTATCACATGCTAAACAGAAAGGAACAAGTCACCATCTTCCGTCTCCGAACAGGACACAGCCGACTCCGAAGTCATATGTATACAAAGTTTAAGGTTGGTACTACTAATCTATGTACATGTGCCCAGGTGCCCCAAACCGTGGAACATATCCTCCAGAACTGCATCAACTACGAGACACTGAGAAATAATTACTGGCCCAGTGAAACCACTAAAGAAGATAAGCTCTACGGTTCCATACATGAGTTACAAAAAACAGTGAAATTTATCCAAGAGACAGGACTGCAGATATAGACAGACAGTGCGAACGAAGAAGAAGAAGAAGAAGACTTATCAAAGTGAGTTAACCTGAGTTTTTCCACAGCCAATAAGACACTTCTCAAAATGAAAAAAATGACCCCTGTCTTTATATAAAAAATAAGCATAAAAGATCCAGCCAATACAGATGAAACTGAAAGAAATGTGGACCAGCAGACCAAACTGATGCTCATATGGTGCCAGTATTACCATGAGAAACTTAAACATATCCATCAGCTGATTAAGTGAACTCTGAACTCCATTTACTTTTCCTCTCTCTTTCTCTGCTACTCTTTCCATGAAGAGCTGAGTGATTGAAAGATCTGCTACCCACAGACCTGAAACAATAAAGATAAAAATACCACAAGATTCAACTATCATAATGGTTTAATAGTCAAGATTTTATTTTACCACTCATTTAGTATTGTTCGGATCAGTCAGTGCTAGTATAAACATATCTACAAACCAATCAAGTACTGTTCACCACACTAACTTACATCTTACATCCTTCCCGTGCTGTTAAACGTCACATGGGGCTTGCATAGTTGTTTGCCAGGTTTTCCTGTTCTCGGCGAGTCTTTCAACTTCATCAAGGGATGTTATGCCCACTAAACTGGCTTCTCTTGACAATGTTCTCTTTAGAGTTTCACGTGGTCGATCTTTTTTTTCTTCGACCTATTGTGCTCCACTTGATAGCTTGTTTTAGTATTCTCTGATTGTTTCTTCTCATTACATGGCCTACATATGTGAATCTTCTTTTTCTGATCACCCATGAGACAGGCTGTTGTTTGTTCATCTGTCTTATCTCTGCATTGTTCTTGAATTCGTTCCACTTTATACAAAGTATTTTCCTTAGGCATTTGCTTTCAAAAAAGTCTAATTTCTTATCTATTTCTTGAGTTGATTTCCAGCTTTCGCATGCATAAATGAGGGTGGATATCACATTTGAATTGAATAATCTTAACTTGGTTTTTGTGCTTATAATTCTTGAATTCCATATGTTCTCAAGATTTCTGAAGGACAATGTTGCTTTTACAATTCTAACTTCCTTCCTGGTGTCACCATCCTGGTCTATGTAACTGCCAAGGTATGCAAATTGGTTTACTTCATCAACAACTGTTCCTTCTATGTATATTTTTTCCTCTTGATTAATGAGAAGTTTCATTATTTTTGTTTTGTCTTTGTTAATTTCAAGACCTATTTTGCTAGCAAAGGAAGACAGGGAATCTGTTTTTTCCTGCATCGATTTCACATTGTCACTGATAAGAGTTATGTCATCTGCAAAATCAAGATCTTCTATTTGGGTCCCATGTACCCAATCAATGCCAGTTTTACCTGTACAGCATCTTTTCATTATAAAGTCTACGGCAATTCCAAAAAGCAATGGTGATAATATACATCCTTGTTTCATGCCTGTTTCAATCTGAAACCATTCGCTCATTCCTTCTTCTGTGTTGACTGCACAAACATATCCATTTTAGAGATCTCTAAAGATGTTGACAATTTTAGATGGTATTCCATATAATCTTAAATTCTCCACAATGAATCTCTGTGTATGCTATCAAATGCTTTTTTAAAGTCTATGAAGTTCAGGATTAATGGTTTATGTTTTTCAATATGTTCTTCAAGTACTATTGTTAGAGTAGAGATCCGGTCGAGACAGCTTTTCCCCTTTTCGAAATCCTGCCGAGACAGCTTTTCCCCTTTTCAAAATCCTGCCTGTCCTCTCATTGCAGTATCCACTACATCCTTAATTCTATTCAGAATCACTTTACAAAACACCTTTGACACAATTGATAATAAGGTTACACCCCTCCAATTATTGCAGTCACTGAGGTTGCCTTTTTTGGGTATTTTAACAATGATTCCCTTTTTCCATTTAGAAGGGACCTTTTTTTTCTTTATAAATTTTATTAAACATTCTTTATAGGTGGCTCATGTTGTCACTGTTAATACCTTTTAACATTTCAACTGTTATTTCATCTTCACCTGCAGCTTTGTTGTTAGCCATTAGATTCACTGTTGTTTCAATTTCATTCAGTGTAACTTCATCTAAGTTGACATTTAGTTGTGGGAGCGTAAATCGGTTTAAAGATTTATTAATTCATTTGGGTGTGGTTGATTAAGTATTTCTTGGAAGTGTTCAGCGCATCTTTGCTTTTGGTCTTTACCTGATGTTAGAAGGTTGCCTGTTTTGCTAAAGACTGGTCTTTCTCTGGAGGTAATAGTACCTGTAAGCTTCTTCTGTATGTTATATAGAGTTTTGCTGTCTCCTGTTTCTGCTGCATTTTCTGCTTCTTTTACCATATTGTCCATATATTCTCTTCTGTCTGTTCTAGCTGAACTTTTTATTTTATTGTCTAGTTCTTTTTATGTTAGTCACTGGGAAAGCTACAAAGTCATACAAAGCTACAGACTAACTAGAATAACTAATTTCCCTAGTAATGCTACTTCTAAGGTTATGTTATTAAAATAATAATAATAATCTGATATTGTATGTTTTACAGCAAATCAGCTCTGAGAATAAGAATGAACTATATCCAGTTTATGAAATCTTCATCATCAATATTGTTAACTGGTGTCACTGATCACCCAAGACCCCTTACAAAAGTTGTCTAAAAAATGATTGATCTAAAACTTGTCTGAGAACAGATATACTAATTTCATTGCCAAGGTGGCTATAATGATGTTTACAATTGTTGATCCATGTCCCATTGCCAAGGTGGCTATAATGATGTTTACAGTTGTTGATCCATGTCCCATTGCCAAGGTGGCTATAACGATGTTTACAATTGTTGATCCATGTCCCTTTGCCAACATTATTGCAGCAGGTAAAAAAAAAAAAAAAGCACCACATGCAACAGAACCACTGATGCACTGTGACTAGCTAAAATGGCTAAAAAGCACACAAGCTACAGAACTAATGATGCACTGTGATTGGCTAAAATGGCTAAAAAGCACACAAGCTAAAGAACTAATAATGCACTGTGATTGGCTAAAAAAGCACACAAGCTACAGAACTAATGATGCACTGTGACTGGCTAAAATGGCTAAAAAGCGCACAAGCTAAAGAACTAATGATGCACTGTGATTGGCTAAAATGGCTAAAAAGCACACAAGCTAAAGAACTAATAATGCACTGTGACTGGCTAAAAAGCACACAAGCTACAGAACTAACAATGCACTGTGATTGGCTAAAATGGCTAAAAAGCACACAAGCTACAGAACTAATGATGCACTGTGATTGGCTAAAATGACTACAATGCACACAAGCTACAGGGCTAATGATGCACTGTGATTGGCTAAAATGACTAAATCACACACATTACAGAACTAATGATGCACTGTGATTGGCTAAAATGACTAAATCACACACAAGCTACAGGACTAATGATGCACTGTGATTGGCTAAAATGACTAAAACACACACAAGCTACAGGACTAATGATGCACTGTGACTGGCTAAAATGACTAAAACACACACAAGCTACAGAACTAATGATGCACTGTGACTGGCTAAAATGACTAAAACACACACAAACTACAGGACTAATAAAACAGTCTAATTGGTCGGACTGTCTTACTCTACAGTAGCTAGGACTCATGCTCTACATATTTCAGTTCCTAGCTTTCTTTGTGAGATCCATATCTTACTGAATGTAAATGACTTCATAATTTTTCTTTTCTTCTCTGTCAAGTCCTACTTTTAAACTGACTTTTTTAAACCACAGTTTAAACCAATTACCTTTCTCCATAGAATAATCTTCAGTTTGCAATTTCTTCATCACCGTCTTGGATTATTATCATCAATAAACTATTTCAATCCTGAATTCCCATGCAAGTGGAAGCAACAAGCTTACTGAAATCCAAATAAGCTGAGATCTTAACTCTGTAGGATCCACAGCTTACCCAGTAGTTCATACATATAGGTAAAAATGATCAAAAAAGTTTTGCCATCGCACTTTGGATAAATCTATAAATGTTCTCCTCTTGTGAAAAAGGGCCATATATCATTACACACATTCTGTAACGCCAATAAGAATCATCTGGAATGGAAGCAGCGGCAGGCTGGGGCAGAACCCACAGTCTTTAGTTCAAGAAGCAAAACTGATTTTGATTTGGTCATCCCTGCTCCCAATGACTAAGCAGTTAAATATTAGAATTTATTTAAGCTAATGCAGCCTCTGATCTAGAAATCACTATCTTGGAGTTGCTACTTCGCTTCTGTACTCTTCTCCACCTATTTTCCCTGAAGCTTGATATCTATAGCATCAGTGAAATCATGCTCTCAGTTTCAGAAATCTGAAAACAAAATTTTTTTTTTTTTAGCTGTCAGGGTTTTCTATATTTTCTCTGAAGAAGTTTCAAATGATGGCATAAACATTGTAATATTACTATTCTGTGTTTAAAACATTTAAAAAAAAAAGTATATATATATATATATATATATATCTTATACAGTTGTACATGCATGACTGTTCTTGGCAATCACTTCTGACAATTTGTGTACAATCTCTCCACTAGTCTTTGGACTTTGTCCTACCCACAAGGCAGAAGGAGCTTAGAGGTTTTAAGGCACCTTTTACTCACCTGGCAGTCATTTCTCTGAGCATGTGAAGAAATTTATAGGGACAGTGATGCCACTCACTATTTCACCTCACTTTCAATGACTGCTCCCCAGCTGGTCCATGCCTGTTTATTTGGGCAAGCCCTTATTTACAGGTTTTCTCCATATCTGGAGAACATTCACCATCTGCCACATGATGATGATGATACAGATATACTCACCAAATCTAGCTGCTGAAATGCCTGCAAGGAGAAATCCTATGGATAAATAAGTCTTTGCAGCATAACTAGGCTGGCTACAAGGATGAGATGCATTTACAAACTCAGTGGCGTTATGTGTGAGACTATAGTTCATGAAATCCTGTGACCCTGTGAGACACACAAGAGTGAAAACTGGATGAATTCAGAGTTAAATAACTGCAACTAATGAAATGCTTTGACTCTATAAATTGCAGAAGTGTGAAAACTGTGTTTAATACAGGGAGGTGGGTGGGGGGGGGGGGGGGGGGGGGGGTAAAACTGTAAAATTAACAAATGCATTTGAATATAACCCAAACACCTAAGGTCACAATATCTTCTTCCATCCTTTCCCAAAATCACTATCATATCAATCACCATTCTCCCTCATTGCTCATCATCTTTTTGTACCACTGTACTAGGAAAAGTTGGCCCTTTCATCTTTGTTTTAATACCCCTCCAATCCTTTTTATTCATTAATTTATTATCATACATTATTTTTGTTTATATTAAGCTTTTCATGTTTCCACTTCATACATGATAAAATGAGCAAAACTTAATTTCCTAATGTGAAGAACTGAGCACATGGGCCCTTTTTTCTCCCAACTTTCATGCTATTACAAATTATTCTTCTTCTTCTTCATCAAACACTTTCAAATGTCAGCTTGGATATCTCTGAAGAATGCTGCCATTTATCTCAGGCTGTTAAGATCACTGTACAGCGTGTATGCTGTCACAAACAATCAACATCAATTCATAACAGATATATATAAGTAAATGCAACAGACTAGTAAATTTAAAACAGCAACACTGTGTGCAACAGCGAAGTCTTACTTTCATACATTCTCTTGTATTCTCGATGTTTTGAAGGTACTGAGCATAGCATCATACTGGTGTGAGAGCAGGTTATGACAGCTGTTTTTTTCAGTCCCGGAGTGCATCTAAAAGCTGGGGGGGGGGGGGGGGTGTTAATGCTTCTTTAGCAGGCTCCACCACCATGGGGACTGGCAATTCCTGTTGGAAGCACCAACAGAGGTGGGACTGGGCCTTTGGTCTGGTATGGTCTGCCAACTCTGATGTCAGCTATGGATAGCTGATTGTTAAAGCAGACAGCGTCTTTGTTTTGATACATCAAACACAGACTAGACCTGGTCTAGATTAGGAACGTGCAGGTAAACAAAATAAGACAGAAAAGAGAACTTAAAAACTAAATTAATTCAAACAAAATTTACCTTCAGTACAGTTTGAATCTGTCAACGATTCAAGCTTGTGACTATAACCACGGGACAAATCAAATGGACTGTCAGGCATCCAAACTGAGATCACACAGAAGATTAAGCTTGATACTTGCAAAGAGAGACCAAATATGCCAGTGCGAGACAGACCAAGCCGACGTCTCATGACAGGGTACATGAATGTGCCAAAGATTCCAAAACAAGCTGCAATGCCCATTGTAATTCCCACCACTCCCTCTGTTACACCTTGCATCTTGGCATAACCTTATTTTTTAAAAAAAGTTCAAAATCAGAAGAACTCAGAATGAAACAATAAGTTTAAGATCCCATTTAATTAAAACTTCTTACATCCTTTTTGTGCCGTTAACGTCACATAGGGCTCAAATGGTAGTTCGTCAAGTTTCCTGTTTTCAGAAAGCCTTTCAACTTCATCAATGGATTTTATGCTACTAATTTGGCCTCTCTTAACAACGTCCTCTCTAGAGTTTCACATAGTTGACCTCTTTTTCTTCAGCCTGTTATGTTCCACTTGATAGCTTGTTTTGAGATTCTCTGACAGTTTCTTCTCATCACATGGCCGATATATGTCCATCTCCTTCTTCTGATCACCCATGACACACAGGCTGTTGTTCGCTCATCTGCCTTATCTCTGTGTTGTTCTTGAATTCATTCCACATTATACCAAGTATTTTCCTTAAGCATTTGTTTTCAAAAGAGTTTAATTTGTTGTCTATTTCTTTAGTTGTTTTCCAGCTTTTACATGCATAAATGAGGGTGGATATTACATTTGAATTAAATAATCTTAGCTTGGTTTTTGTGCTTATAACTTTTGAGTGCCATATGTTCTCAAGATTCTTGAAGGTCAATGCTGCTTTTGCAATTCTAATTTTATTTCTGGTGTCACCATTCTGGTCTATGTAGCTGCCGAGGAATGCAGATTGGTTTACTTCTTCAACAGCTGTCCCCTCTATGTATATTTTTTTCTCTTGATTAATGGGAAGTTTCATTATTTTTTTTTTTTTTTAATTACCTTTTTATTTTGCTAGCCAGTGAAACCGGTATCTGTTTTTTCTTGCATCAAATTCACATTGTCACTGATAAGAATTATGTCATCACCAAAATAAAGATCTTCTAGCTGGGCACCATGTACCCAATCAATGCCCATTATCCCTGTGCAACATTTTTTCATTATGAAGTCTACTCCTTCTTGATTAATAAGGAGTTTCATTATTTTTGTCTTTTCCTTGTTAATTTCAATTTAAAACTGGGAATCCTAAATTACAGCTTGCCTTTCCCTTTAGTTATACAACAGTTATACTACATGTCTTTTTGTTATTTTTTTGGCTATAATAATAACAAACAAATAATGTTGATGACAAAGATATCAGAATAATACGCAAGCTGTATTTTGGGAACAGGCAGTGGCTATGCAGTCCAACACAAACTACTTGATACCAATAGATATAAAGAGAAGGCTCGGACAAGGATATCTCCTTTCTTTATATAGAGAAGGTATTCAAAGAAATTAGTGAGATGCCTGGACTACACATTAATAGAACAGCAATCAATATGCAGATGACAAGAAGCTTGTGGCTGAGAACAAAAAAAGACCTACAGAATCAAGTGATGCAAATAAACAATGAAAGTCAAAAGCAGAGACTAGAAATAAATATCAGAAAGACAAATGTGGTAAATAGCAGAGAAGAGGTGAAGCCAGCTATAAAAATAAAAATAAATTGAGAATTATCTGAACATATAAAAAGCTTCAGGTATTTGGGACATGGAGGAACTTTCACAGAAAGTTTTAAAGTGGAAACAGGCGTGCGGCAGGGATGTTTGCTATCACCATTCCTATTTCTTATAGCAATTGACTGGACCATGAAAACTATCACACAAGGGAAAAGAAATGGGATACAATGGACACTGTGGAAACAATTGGAAGATCTTGACTTCGCAGATAATGTCGCACTTCTGGCACACAGCCATACACAAATGCAAGAGAAACTTCAGATCTTAATCAAGAACTCAGCTAAACTGGGACTATATATTAGCATACAAAAAAAAAAAAAAAGATAAAGAAAAGTAACAGTGCAAGCAATAGCCTCATGGTAATTGAGAGAGTGTCAATTGAGGAAGTAGAGTATTTCACATATTTAGGCAGCACAGTGGATAAATACGGGGGAATGGAAAAGGATGTTAAAGCTAGAATAACCAAGGCCAGGACAGCATTTAAACAAAATATGGTCATCTAAGAACATCAAAACAAGAACCAAACTTAGACTTTTCAATACAAACGTAAAGACTGTCCTACTATATGGTTCGGAGACATGGGTTATGATCACAACAGAGGATGCAAACATTCATGAACTACTGCTTGAGGAGGATTTTAAACATTAAATGGCAGGACAAGATCAGGAACAAGGTCTGGGAAAGGGCAGGACAAGAACCTATGAACCTACAAATCAGGTCTAGGAAGTGGAGGTGGATTAGCCACATTCTGAGGAAACCCAATACCAGCACAGCAAGACAGGCACTGATATGGAATCTTCAAGGAAACAGAAAATGAGGAAGACCTATACTTACTTGGAGAAGAGAAATTATGACAGTGCTCAGAGATAAGGGATACACATGGAAGGAAGCAGAGAATAATTCCAAGAATAGGGATGACTGGAGAACCATGGCCTGTGCTCTCAAGGGAGTGAAATTCGATGATGATGATTTGGGACATGTGATAAAAGAGGATGAAAATGTGAAATGGAAATTAACAGAAGAACAGGAATGGCAAAAAATACCTTCAGCAGAATGCAGAAGATTAAAACAAATATCACAGCAAATGAGATTACTTATCATTAAATGTTTCATTCAATATTCCTTTATGGTGTAGAAGCTTATATCTTGAAGAAGACAACAGGAAAGAAAATCGGGGTCTTTGAAATGTGGATATATAGAAGAACATGGAGTATCCTGCAGACAGAAAAAAAAAACAAAGAAAGGAGTGCTAAACCAACTAGAAGTGAAAAGAGAAATTTTGAAAATCATAAAAACAAGACAACTAAGATACTTCAGGCATGTCAACAGGCATAACGCTATTTGAAGACCTTTCTTGAAGGCAAGATCGAACGGAAGAGAACAAGAGCATGACAGTGACAGAGACGGGTCAGCAACATCAAAAGGAACCAGCTTGGTTGAGTGCACTACGAAGATAAGAAACTGAACAGAGTGGAGATTCATTGCAGCCAACTGAATTATAAAAAACAGTGAAATTATCCAAGAGACAGCACTGCAGATATAGACAGACAATGCGGGACGACATAAGATGATGATGACTGACAAAAAACTGCAATTCATCTTCATAAGAGAAGAAATGAAAATATGATGTTAACCTTTCAATTTTACCATTCCTCAAAGAACAATACCACCAGTCTAACTGAAAGTAAACCTGTGATATGTTTTCTTTTAAAACCCTGCCTACCACCACATCTCACTGTAAGATAATGTCTGTTTTTACTTAAAATAATGTTGGATGTTTTTGAATGTTCCAATCCCTACACTACAGTGGATACATGTTTTTACTTAAAATAATGTTGGATGTTTTGAATGTTCCAGTCCCTACACTACAGTGGATACATGTTTTTACTGATGAATCTTCAAGTAGAGGAGGTGAAAAAGGAGCCGGATTCATATTACTAATGCAAAATACAAGAATACAGTCACTAACAGAGAAACAGCAGCAAACAAAGGAGAAGAGTTATGAGCTATATTTGAGGCCACAAGACAGAGGATGCAGTTTATGCAAACATAATATTTTTTTCCATGTGAATGTAGATCACCTCTCCAAACCATTCGAGATGAACAAGAAGATCAGGTGACCAGGACACTGAATGAACAATTAAACCAGTTGTCCTTTACTAACAATGTAACATTAAAGTGGATTCTTGTACACTATAATGTTGGAGGAAATGAAACAGCTGACAAACTTGCTGATACAGACAAATAACACTTCCAACATAGAACATCACTAAAAGTTAAAGGAAAGAATGGCTGCCTGGAGACACCGAACAGACGGCAGATATCCCAAAAGACCTCATTCTAAAGCTGAACCAATCACAACAAATCAGTGTTCAGGCTCAGGACAGTACAATGCAGTCTACAAGCCTGTCTAAACAAACAGAAAGCCACCCAAACCCCACTTTGAACATGCCAGAATGGTCACCAGACTCTAGAAAACATCCTGCAAACCTGCACTCTCTACAGGGATCTAAGAGCCCAAACCTAGCCCCAGGAAGAGAGCACGGATGGAAAACTGTGGGGTACACATGAAGAGCTAAAAATGAGATTCATGGAGGTGACCAATGTTCCCTCTAAGCTGTGTGACTGTGCGGCCACGCACACAAAAAAAATCATGCAGCTCAAGAAAGTTTATACATTGCGCGAAGAAAATAAAACTGTTGCTTTTATTATTTAAGTGTGTTTGCGTTACTCTGCGCTGTAATAATAGCGCTGAAGAGAAATATAATAACTGCATGAATTTATTTTCCTGATTTTTAGAATTTTTCTATGAGAACTTTAAACTGTACTTTGTCATTTGACAATATGATGCACATTGCACATGAAATGTTTTCTGCCAACCTTGCACACGGGTTGAAAATTCCGCACACGAACAGCAAGGCCTTAGAGGGAACATTGGAGGTGACCCACCTTCTTGTCTAGATGGCTGAACATGTGAACTTAACATAGAAAAATAAGAATACATTTGTTTTTTAAAGTTACAGTGAAAGACTTTAACTCTTTCCACCCTGGAACAAAAAACGCGGACGTTACCGGCGTACGGGCGGACATTATAATATCTAGCGTGTGTTGCGATAATTTTTGGGTCCCTCTCTAAAATTAATTTTAACAAACTAATTCAGGGTTCAACATAAGTGTATCATATATCAAAATAAGTAGAAATGAATGAAGATTTCATAAATATAGTTATTTGTCAAAGAAAGAGAACTGTTGCGAAAAAATTGAAAAGTTTGTGAGCAAAAAAAATAAAAAAATGATTTAGGACTGAGAAAAAAAAAAGTATGTTCGACTTACCCTCAATCTGAATATATTCCAACTGAATATAAATCTAACTTTGGCACATTTTGTTGCGAAATCCAAATGAATCACATCTAATATATACTATATTTCTTTTCAGCCCAAAAAAGAAATATGATACACAAATAAAATTGTTTTCTACTTACCATTACAGCTGTAAATATCCAATTGAAAAACACAATATGAAAATAAATGAAAATAAAAACTACAGGTTCATCCACGTGAGAACTTGATTCAGTTATGGTCTTTCCGTTACCTATACACTTGAATAAATTCAAAGCTGCCTTTGCACTGTTTCTAACAAGCCTACCACTACCTGAATAACGTGCAGTCACATTTGTAGAGCCGGTGTGTGTGTTCATTTTTTGAGTCGGTCTCGAAAATGTCGCTGAAAAACACAAATTCTTGATAATTTTTAAAGAACTCCTTTTCGAACGGCATGTCCGGAAGTAAAGGAAGATTTTGGCATGCGCAGATAGTCGTTAACTAAAATGTTAATTTCACATGTGAACGAAACAAAACAGGGTGTCCTATAGGGGCCTGTAGGCTGCCGACGTAAAACGAACATGGCCCCTGTAGGGTCCAGACAGGTGGAAAGAGTTAATGATTCATGAATAATATATGAACAGTTCAATCTGACCTGTGACAATGAACTGATTTTAAAACTTACTGACATGACAAACATCAAAGCCAACCTCTGTCATTGCTACACAAAGAGGAGTCTTATGAAAATAGGAAGATCTAATATACTCATGACAGAAATCAAACAGCTATTTTTCATTAATATTTATTTAAATGTGACTGTTTCCTTGCTTTTATACTGCAGGTATGCTTTCATAACTGGTATCCAAATCTTTCTTGCTCTCAGTACAATCAAAAGTTCAGATACACATTACCAAGATTTGTGAAATACAAGAGGTATTCAGAAAGTAATGCACTGCATTGTTTTCTCAGGAGCTGTTGATTAAAAAAGCATAAAATTTATATACAATATACATGGATATGTCAAATAAACATTGGTATTATTCAACATAATCCCCATCAACTTGTACGCCGCCAGCGTGAAACAAGTGCATGTATTCCTAGCCTGTACCAGATTTTTTCTTGATTATGTAGCCATTTCTTCGCTGCATGAATCACTCCTTTGTCATCTTCAAATCTTACCCCTCGGAGTGCATCTTTAAGTGGACTAAACAGATGGAAATCAGAGGGTGCCAAATTTGGAATATAGGGTGGATTGGGTAGTACAGTCTAACCCAATTTATGATTGCTTCCCGTGTTGCTAGATGTGTGAGGGCATGCATTGTTGTGAAGGAGAAGGTCTGCTGGATTCTTGTGCAACCGAACTCTGCGAAAACGCTGACTGAGTTTCTTCAGTGTCTTAATGTAAGCTTGCGAATTGTCTCTCCTCTTGGCATAACATCCACAAAAATCACACCTTCAATGTCCCAAAAGACAGTTATCATGACCTTTCGAGATGAATGAGTCCTCTTGAATTTCTTTCTTCCTGGTGATTGTGGATGATGCCACTCTACCGACTGTCTTTTTGCCTCAGTTCAAAATGATGTGCCCAGGTTTCATCATCTGTTACGATCTTAGCCAAAAAATTCTCTCCATCAGCATTGAAATGCTCCAACAATTCAGAAGAAATTGCTTTCCTTTGCAATCGATGGTCACTTGTGAGACTTCGAGGAACCCATCTTGCGCAAACCTTATAAAATCCGAGAGCTTTTATAACTGTATTTGCACTACCATTGGTGACTGACAGTTTTAAGGCCAGTTGTTGAGTAGTGATATGCCTATCAGTAAGAATAATCCCCTCAACACATTTCAACATTTCTGCCTTGTTGGATGTGGCAGGACGTCCACAGTAGGGCCGATCATGCAGCTCCTTACCTCCACTTATTGATTCTTTGATTCTCTGAACCCAGCGACTGACTGTACTCCTGTCAAATGCAAAACTTCCATACATATCACATAGACACTTGTGAATGTTCACAGCAGTTTCCTTCTCTGCAACAAGAAATTCTATCACAATTCGCTGCTTATACCGCAAGTTGCTAACATGTTCCATTTCAACAGTTAGGGCAGCAATATTCTTTGGCCAGTTGTGGTGCAATGTGGTTCACACAGCTGGCACATGCCATATTTAAAGTGTGCAAAATTTCATGCTTCTTATTTTAATTATTAGCTTGAAAAAAAACGATGTGGTGCATTACTTTCTGAACGCCCCTCGCACATCAAAAGTTGTGCAAATGCACAGTACCAATATTTCAGAAATATGTTAAAGGGCGCAACACTCTCACTAATAATTTGAATCTATGCTTTTTTAAATTTCTCTTTACAAAGTTTGCCTTGAATATTATGATGATCTATGAAAAACAATAAAACAAAATTAGGAGATATAATTGTAAAACCAGGATGTAAATGTATGAGCAATGTAATTTCAATATGTGTATTTTATATATTATTACCAATTGTGACACTATCAAAACCAAGAACCGTCATGTACAAGCAAGCTAATGCAATGCCTGCATGAAGAACATCGTATTTTGCATAGACTGGCCAGCCACGATAAAGTCTTTCGAGACTACTGAACATTCTAAGACACCTGGTTCTCCGTCTTTTCTGCTTTACTTCAGCTGCACTCTTATTTCCCTCAGGATCTTCTGATGTTCCAGTCGGATCCTTGAATGGAAAAGAAAAGTTATTTGTATTTTAATACTTCACAATTTATACCAATGTTTTTGATATATTACAATTTATGACGGTTTTTTTTCCCAAAACTCACAATTTATGAAGGACCTTTATCATAAAATATCAGACTTCTGTTATGAAATATAAGTAAAGATTCAATAAAATGTACAACAAACAACAAAAAAGAAACAATATTAACCAGATATTCCTATAGAGAATTTGAGCTGAAGTATCACTCTTTATCACAAATAAAAATGCTAAAATATTCATAAAATATAATATTTTTTACCAATATTTTTGAAGCTGGTGAAAAATGACTGCTGCATTATTTTTTTCCTGCTCTGTAGTATAAGATAGTAATGCTACAATATTATTTAACCCTCACAGCAAGTGATCCCACAGCACCATCTCCAAAGTCCTGGTTCATACTTTCAAAAACTATAAATCTTATGAGAGAAAAAAAACAAATTTTCTTAAACCCATAAACATAAATAAATTTCATCTTCCTTGTGTGAACTAAAGAAGTCAAAAGTTCCACTCACAAGAATTGATGACATGAAATACTGGAACTAATTATTTAAAAGCAGAGCAGATTTTGCCCTGCATGAATTTACTTGTGCTTGTACTTGTACAAACTCCATGTAAATGAGAGCTGTTGTTCTTTGCAGCTGATGATGTAAAGGTGTTGAGGCACAGAAATGTATTGGCATAGGAGTGGGTTATGGCAGTTATTTTTTCAGTCCTGGAGTACTGCTAAAAAGCAGGGGGTGTGCAATGCTTCTTTAACAGACTCCACCACCATGGGGACTATGGCAATCCCTGCCCTGTTACCCAAGCTAGGCCTGTTACTGGGGGTACCACGGAGAGGTGGGACAGGGTCTTGGTCAGCTATGGTTCACTAACCCTGATGCTGGCATATCAGCTATGGGTCGCTGATTGCCTCATCGGACAACCGTCTTACCCCCCACCCCCTTCCACATGAATTAAGATTTATCAACAAAAATGCTCTGACACATAAGCAAACCTTATCCACAACCAAGAGAGGCAAGAAAGAAAATGAAACTTACCGACAAATTCTCCATTATGTCAAGGTTGTCATGTTTTAACTTTTTACTGTTGTTATCCCTGATGTCTAATTTATGATGTTCATCAACATCTAAATTATCAACACTGCTCCCTGGAACTAAAATATAAATATGACTACTAAATACTGCCTGAAATCAAAGAGATTAACAAAGCAAAAACTTGTAATAATTCATTGAAATGATTCAAAAACATAAACAACTGAGGACAAAAAAGTAATAATAAAATAAGTGAAAAGTAATGAAAGAACACTAGTGGTTAAAAGCTGTTTTTCTTCACACTGTGTTCTGTTATGGTGGCCTGGTTGGCTTAGTGGTTTGGTGTTCAGTCTACTAATCCAGTGGTACCAAGTTCAAATCCCAGTAGTGGAGATTTTTTTTCTGGTACCACCACAGCAAAAAAGCCTGGAGTTCACTCAACCTCTAAAAATTGGTACCAGAGAAATCCTGGAAGGCAAATGTGGCTTGGCATGACAGTGACCACATCACACTTTCGTGTGCTGAAGGTCCTGGAAATACAGACCTAACTATCCCCCAATGTGCCTTAATGGCATGGAAACAGAGATTTTACCTTTCATGTGTCCTGTTATGACCTCTGGCACAATTCATGGGGATATCTATACATAATATCCCATTGTTCCTTCATGTACTGAAAGATTTATACAGTGTAATTCAGTGGGCAGACACTCTCCATTTTTAGAGGTAGCTTTCCCTCAAACTACTTGGGATTAAGTCAGATGATGGTGTGTGGTATAGTTTTTATCAAGGTAAAGAAAACGACAGATAAATATACACAGAAGAAACTTTTGTTTGAGAGTTCACCTGAATGAAAATTTTTTTCTGTTCTCTCTCTTTTTTTTAACTTCCATATACAGCAGCACCATACATGTCCATGTACAACAGCACCATACACTTGCATTTACAACTGCATCATACTCCTTCATGGAAAGCCAGCTCAAATATAAGGGTTTCCAAATTACAATCCTCTCAACTAATAATTAAAAAAAAAAAAGTTCACTAATGCTCCCTAAATCTGACTGCATCTAAAAAAAAAAAAAAAACAAAGATAACTTCTAAACACTAATGACTGTACTCTGTGACCATCTGACAACAAATCATATATTCAGATACAAGTTCTTACATACTAACCTTCTGGATTGCCTTCTGTGCTAAGTGCTGGAAGTTTTTCACAAGCTTTCTTGTCCTCAGCTAAAACTGTAACAACACAAAAGGGTCCTCAAGTGAAGTTATTCACAATGTATTTTAAAACCACATCAATTTTTTTAATATCAAAAAATTGCTGCACTTTCTGACATCATGATATTTTTCTACTTTTAAAAACATTAAAATGTTCCCACAACTGTTGCAATGTAGAACTAAAAACCCTATCATGATCTGTTCTGAGGTGATCCTCATACTGAATGTGCAAGTCCAGAAATGTCAAACGGGGGTCTGAACTTCTCAATATGTGGTAACACAGCCATCATACCACTTTGTCACCAATGACGTGATAGCTTGACCATGGCACTGTGTTATAATTACAACCACGGTCCTGAAGTCCAATTCATGTTTAACTATTACTACCATAAAAATATCAATAAACTAAAGACTTAACATACGATTACATACTGACCTTGAGATTTCTTGAGATCTTTCTTCTTCTTTAATGCTGGAACTGTGTTATAAACCTTCCACAGAAAGTAGTACTCTATAACCACTGAACCAAGGTTCCAGCCTCCAATGAAGAGGGCACCAAACTCTACACCAGCAAAGCTCATGATCAGACCAGTGGCTATGGGAGCCAAGACCTGTGTAGCAAGATCAATGCGACGCAAAGATGCAGTCATTGCTGGATAGCACACAAAAAAATGCAAAATTCAAGATTTTAGTAAAAACAAAAAAATAATAAAACTTAAGTAATTCTTGAAAAAGGGGTGAATTTTTTTTATATTTTGCTTTGTGCTTATGTAAACAACACGAGTGTATAATTACTTTAATAAGGGTGATTTTGACATGAATATTTTTATTCTCTTAATTCACTGACACTTTACAGTGTACTATGGTCTTCATCATTTTGTAAGCAGAAAAACTCCATGCTAGAAAACTAGATATTCAGTCTCACGAATGAAGATATCAGAGGAGGGATGACACCACCAAAGAAACTATGAGATCAATGAAAAACAACCTCTTCTGCGTGGTGTGGTCTGAATGCAAGACTCTTTGCTCAATTGGCTGACACTTTACCAGCTTAGCTACCCAGGCTCTCTACAAGCTGTCATTCTTCATTTTTCCTCATTCTCCCTCTTATTATTTTTCCCCTGGAGTTTTTCAGGAAATCTTAAATTTAAAACTTGCCCTCTCATAACTTATCCTCAGAATTTTTATAATCTTTCTCTCATGGTTTTCACTAGTTCTGGATGTGTCCTGCACTTTCTCAGAGAACATTTGTTTTTCATGATGTCAGTGTATATATTAGGCACATCATTACTGCATTAGGCTTGGCCGGTTTTATTTTCCCCTGGTTAAGAACAACCAAAGAAAATGCACCTGAGCATAATTTAAGGAACTCACAGTTGAAAAAAAAGTCCAAAAACAAACATGCATTTCTATGTGGCTTGTTTGCATTTCATGAGGTGGTACTGACATAAGTGGATGTTGTTAGAGGAAACTCTATGAGCAATCTCATAAGCAGTGTCTCTTGTAACAATTCTACCAACATTTTATCCACATGACTGGCCAAAGAACAACAATCCACATTTCTGTTCCAAAATTCAATCTTTCTGTGCATGTAGGCTCCTCTGATGAGGAGTTACCCATGGCTTTACCTTAACAGCTTTACTCAACAATCACTATATATATAAATCACTATATATATATAGATAGAGATTCTCTCTGGAACTGTGAGCTGGCATTCTTTGCAGCTGATGCAGTGAAGATACTGAGGTATAGCATCATGTCAAATTGGGAGTGGATTATGGTGGCTATATTTTCAGTCCATGGGTGGAGATAAAAAAAGCAAGATATCTGCAGTACTTCTTTAGCAGATTCCACCACCATGGGGACTATGGCGATTCCTGCACCATTAGCCAGGCTAGGCCTGTTGCTGGGGGTACCAATGGAGAGGTGGGTCAGAGTCATGGTTGACTATAGTTCACCAACCTTAATGTCAACAACCTCAATGTCAACAACCTCATGTCAACTATGAGTCGCTGACTACCACATTGGATAGCATCTTTCCCTCCTCCCCCACCCAAAAAAAAGAAAAAAAAAAACACAGGTAAATCATGTTAAAATCTGACTTACTGGCGAGTTTATCAAAGTCTTTCCCGCATATTTCAACAATCCAGTCCTTTTCTACGGCAATCTGTCGGGCCATGCTGGTAAGTTTGGACAATACTGACAGGATGATGATGATGGCACAAGTTGCATGTGATGTCCAGGTGCCAACTGAGATGATCTGTCCATGATAAACAAGGTAAATGTACACGACAATAGCACAGGCCACCACAAATACATTCTGCAGGACAAGAGCAATCTGAGCAGCTGCAAGAGAAGCAAAGACTCGGTTATTAACAAATTATTAACTGAAAACATTCTTGTTTTGTTTATTTATAATCTTCTTTTAATTATACTCCATACGGAGAAAGGGAAATTACTTTTAAAAATTAATCTAAATACTGTATTAAAAATATACACATAAATGAATACTTCTTATATAACTTATATCCTTCCCATGTCGTTAAACGTCACATAGGGCTCGCAAGGTGGTTTGCCAAATTTTCTTGTTTTCGGTGAGCTTTTCAACCTCATCAAGGGATTTTATGTCTATTAATTTGGCTTCTCTTAACAATGTCCTCTTTAGAGTTTTACGTGGTCGGCCTCTTCTTCTTCGGTCTGTTGTGTTCCACTTGATAGCTTGTTTTGGGATTCTCTTATCGTTTCTTCTCATCATGTGACCAATATATGTCCATCTCCTTTTCCTGATCACCCATGAGACTGGTTGTTGTTCAGTCACCTGTCTTATCTCTGAATTGTTCTTGAATTCACTCCACTTGATGCCAAGTATTTTGATTAGGCATTTGTTTTCAAAAGAGTCTAATTTCTTATCTAAAAAAAGAACTCATTATGGGAACTCGCAAAATGAATACTGGCACATATAAAAATATACATTAAAAATTAATACTGAACCACATCTTGTGAGCACATTATGAGCAAATCGCTATTCTCTGAAAGAAATGACCGGATGCTTTTATCATAACATTAGCTAGAGATAACACATCAAGCTGGCAACATGACATCAAGCTACAAATGTAACATCAAGTTCAGAAACCAAAGTTTGTCAAGACCTTATTTTATTTCCATGATGTTGCCCTAGCAACAGCAGACTGTTGTTTTACTACAAGTATCAACATTTCCCAATAGGGGTGGAACCTGATGTGAAGCCACATTCTTAAGTCAGCTCTGAAAAATCAGCAAAAGCCATTTCAACTAGTTATACGAGAAACGAACAGTGGCTTTCCTCATCACTATAACAAGGCAGTTTCACGGTATCAGAAATATTAAGCATTAAACCAGATTTTCATGAATGAGAATTCTGACATACCTTTCAGCCTTGGAGATTCATCAACTATATCTCCAACTAATGCCCCAAAGAGTAAGATACTCAGGCCCATGCTCAAGCCATATGCTGCTGTAAGCTGCAGGGACTCTGGGCTGATGTTGATCAAAAACAGACCAACGCCAAACGTCCACATGCGATCCCCCTGAATATATAATAAATTATTTAGTGGATGTGCAGTAACAAGCTCAACAGGAGAAAAGATTTTTTTAAAAAATGTTATGTTCTCTTGCTGTGAACTTGGGCACCTGAGTGGCACAGAGATTAGTGTGCTTGCTTCACATGCAAAGATTTGTGGGTTTAGTTCCAGCCAGAGGTGTCCCAGTCACCCAGCTGTTGAAATGAGTAATCAGCTCCTTCTGAAGCTAGGGAAGGAAAGATGATGTCCCACATCTACAGGACTGCACCAGACATAATACCTGGCTATCACTCCCTGATGACCAAATATGCAATGCAATCCAGTGTGCTTCACCATACAGGCAGATTTTCACCATCTTCTGGGACTGTTTATTTTTTTTTAACTCCAACACAAATATGTTATGTATACATTTCTACAGTGAACTCTAGAGTGCTTCATCACATATACAGAAATTTCTCAACTCTTGAGGCAGTTTCCTTATATATAAGAGACAGGGAATCATTTTTACAGTTAAAAGCTAAATGAATCGTAAAGGCAGTGGGTCTCCAAACCCATAACTTTACATAAAAGACCAGATCATTGCAATTAATAGTACTTCAGCATTCAAAAATTTTGCAAAAACAAACATTCAAATCTGAATCCCATGCTTCTGTTTTTATATTAACTTGACTCTATCAGTGAAAATATTTGTTCTAATACTTTATGAAACAGATGGAATTTTTTTTTCCTGGTACCACCACACCGAAAAGACCCCAGGATTCTCCCAGTCTCTAAAAATGGATACCAGAGAAACCTGGCCAGGTAAATGTGGTCAGGCATGATACTGACCACATCACTTTCATCTGCTGAAGGTCTTGGAAATACAGCCTTAACACTGTATCCCATATCTCCAATATGCTTTAATGGCATGGAAACTGGGATTTTACCTTTTTAACAAGGCACATTTTAATTGTATAAATCTTGTAACACAAGCAGCTTTTTAACAAACAATTCTGGGGGGGGGGGGGGATAGGTGACTGTGCTAGAGTGACAGAATAGTCGTTTCAGCTGGCAAACCAGAGCCGACCAAGAACCTTACTCCATCTCTCTGTAGTGCCCCCATTAACAAAAAGATATGTGACTTCAGTCTCATAGACAAAGTAGACCTTATTGTGGTCTTCATCATCGTCTCTATGGTGGCGGAATCTGCTGAGAAAGCTCACTTCTTACTTCCATTCTGGGTCTTCAAGCAAATGATCATCAATCCACCCTTGATCCATGAAACCTGTGTTTCAGCACTTTCACATTACACTGCAAAGAACATCAGTTCACAAATCCAAAGAGAGATGAAGAATGAGAAAACTAGAACAAATGAACTCCAAAACTTTTAGTGATGATTTATTCAGCTAACTAAAAGAACATGTCTCTCATGGTGAAGTCTGAAAAACTTACCTCAGTCACTCAGCTTTAGAAATGGGTACCTGACTTCTTGAGCTAGGGAATGAGAGCTGAGAGGTGTGATGCTCATCACATCACTCTCCAGCATACCAATATCTCTCTCTCTGGTACATGCCAAGTGTCACTGGTCATTATTCATTTCCACAACCATCCATCCTTTGCTCTTTCTATAAGATGTGTGTTGGACCATGCTACTCTTTTGGTCAGTCTAGTATTTTGTTTCTTTGTCTTCCTCTGTTCCTTTGTCCCTCCAGTTTTCTCACTGTCGCTAGGTACTCCAGTCTGCATCTTCTCAAAACATGCCCTACAAAGGTTCTTGTGTTCAATTTTGCCATAATTTCTCTCTTTTGCCCAGCATCATTTAGAACCTCTTCATTTGTTTTCTTTGACTGTCCATGGTATTCTCATCACTCTTCTTAGGAACCAGTGGGTGTACCAAATAAGTCAAGGAAAAAATACAGGCACTAACGCATCTTCTAGTTGTCTCTGTGACATGATAGGACTACCTTTCCATGAATTAAAAATAAAGTATGTAACAAATAACATATCAATCATTAAACAAACACTGAATTTACCCATGCTGAGAGGAAATGGCTGAAGTAGACAAAGAAGTTGTGGTCAGTCAGCCAATTTTTACACGAAACTGGTTGATAAAGATTTTAAAAATATTACTTCATCCTCTCTCTCTCTCTGTTTTACATATTCATAACTCACAGCAAGTAAAGCAACCCCAGGACTCATTTTGAAACCAACCAGCCAACCAATCATTCGTCCATCCATCCCATATTATACTTTTCTTTTGCTTCTCTGTTTCCATTATTACTTCCCTGCAGCAAGAATGATAGCATACAGCTTCCAGTGCGTCATACAATACGATCAGCACATGAAATCCTTCTGTAACTACAATCTAATGTATTGTCATGCTTTACAACAAATAATTTCAAGAACAGGAATGACTGGAGAGCCTTTATCCGTGGCCTATGCTCTCAAGGTGACGATGTGATGATGATGATCCTTTAGAACAAATTTCGAACAAACTTTTCTACTGCTGAAACTCCAAAGTAGAAGCCAGGGCCTAGAAAGAAAAGGACCACTCTTGCCTGCCAGGTCATAGTTATGACAATCATTCTGTGTTATCTCCCCAGTGAGAAATGGGAGTAATAGATATCTAATGCACTCTGTCACTAGATATGACTGAGCATTACAACAAACTTTCTTCTGGCACTTTATTTTTGTTGTTCACCTCCCCCTATCACTGTCTTTAGTCTTTTGCTCTCCAACCTTCCCTAAAAAATTTTTAATACATGAGTTAAAAAGTAACCACAGGTCAAGGGATGTAATCACTGACAAATATATGAAAAGACTCATAGATGAGTCACAAAGTCATTGCATATTTTTCAGTGGTTGTATGCCTTGATTTGAAGTTACTTTCTGATTCACACTTGTATTACTGTGTCATTAAAAACTGTCAAAAAATATCAATTTTCTTACTCTAATGTTTTTCATTATGTCTTTTTCAATTTATGTTGTTCCTAAATTTGCTTCGTTCTCTTTTCAATCTACATGCTGTGCACCTCTCTTTCAGATATCCATTTGTCTTGGGCCTACATTTTTTTTTTCGTTTTCTTTCTTTGCCTAGATTATCAATTTTTCTAGCCTACATAGATATCACCACTTTACTTATCACCATTACTTCTGTTCTGCTGATATTTAGCTTTAATTCTTTTGTTTATTTCAAATTTTCCCCAGTGACTCTATTTTGAAGTTTTTGTAGACTGATCTAAATTAGAACTGTTGGATCTCTCTGTGGTCCATGCCTTTTGTTAAAATGCCTTGTACAGATGCTCTTGACTTACGATGGACTTATGTTCTGATAAGCCCATTGTAAGCTGAAAATATTCTAAGTCAAATATGAATATGATATGATGAATAAATAAGGAAGTAAATAACATCTTACATCCTTCTTGTGCCATTAAATATCACACAGGGCTCATATTGTAATTCGCTATGTTTTTCTGTTTTCTGCGAGTTTTTCAACCTTGTACAAGCAAAGAAGAAAGCGTTGCCGAGATCCTAATGTGCTCTCAAGTTTCTGCAGCTATGTCCCGATGTAGCTACATATGTAGTTTCTGAGCATACTTGTCTGGCGTTTATTTTCTTTATTTCCTAAGTGCTAATATGGCTAAGTCGATAGTACGCTGTTCTCTCGTGGCTAGACGGCTGCTCGTCTTAACGGAGTCCGTGTTCGAATCCCAGGTAATTCTCTTGTGATTTTTCTTTCTCTCACGTCTCACTAAAGTGCTTTGTCCACAATTTTTTCGAGGTCTAATCCTCCAAAACTGTTTACCTTATCCGGTGGAGATTCATAGATGAGTTTTTAAAACAGATTTACTTGTATATTTAAATAAAGAATTAAACAGCCGATCCCTTTTGAGATTATTCACTTACAGGGCATTGTGAGCGATCCCTGACCTACTGGGGAAACGTAATGCTGTACTATCGCACATCGGCGATAAGACCTTATTGTTTGATACGAGCAGACGCAACAGAAGTACCGGAAGTCGGAAGTGTAAACAGTACACACAGCATCATCCTGTGCTGTCTCCCCTAAGGAAGGTTATCGGTAATTCATCTCGAACTTATTGCAACCAGTTGAGCAGAATCCCGTCCATTTCTTGATATTATCCACTCATATATTTTATTGCTTCTTGCTCATTTGTCCTTCAAATTTCTCGAATACGATTTTCACTCTTGTATCATTCTTGTATAAAGTATATAACAAAACGGGCATTCATTGGGTACATGAGACCCAACTGGAAGATCGTGATTTTGCAGATGACATAATTCTTATTAGTGACAATGTGAAATCGATGCAAGAAAAAACAGATACCCTGTCTCCAATAGCTAGTAAAATTCATTCATTCATTTGCATGTCCCTTGCGGAACTTTGCCTCCCAAACAGCACTCCTGTAGGCCTCTCGGTTGTGAGCAAGATGGCCTGCTGCTGATGCATCCATTTCCAGATCGTCAACGATGTCTTGCAGCCATCTTCGTTTCGGTCTTCCTCTTTTTCTTTTTCCCATTATGTATCCTTCCAATACGGTCTTCTCTAAATTATCATGACGTTTAATGTGTCCAAAATATTTAAGTTTTCTCTCTTTAATCCTAATATTACTAGCCAGCCTTCTTCAATACTAAGCTCTTGTAGTATAGATATATTTGTTCTTTTTTGTGTCCACGATATTTGGAGAACTCTTCTGTAGCATTTACATTCAAAGGCATTTATGTGTTTCTCAGCTGTTTTGTTAAGTGTCCAGGTCTCACAGGCATATGTTGCTATGGGAAAGATGCATGCCCTTAAAAATCTTATTTTTGTGGTTCTGTCTGCTCCTCTCCACAGATTCTTTATTTGTTTTACTTTCTGAAGAGCAATAGATGTCCTCCTAGTAAAATAGGACTTGAAATTAACAAGGATAAAACAAATATAATAAAACTTCTCATACGTAGAAGGAACAGCTGTTGAAGAAGTAAACCAATTTGCATATCTCGGCAGCTACATAGACCGGGATGGTGACACCAGAAAGGAAGTTAGAATTCGAACTGCAAAAGCAGCACTGACCTTCAAGAATCTTAATCTTACGTTGAGTTTTGTTTGTAATAATTAATGGCAATTTTAACACACTGCAACAACTCAGGGTTGCAAAAAAAGAAGGTGCAAAAAGTGTTTAATTCATCTGTTCTGTTATTTTTTTTTTAATGTGATCCTTGAAAGAGGCTTTTGCCAAAGTATTGGATTGTTATATATTCATTTTTACTGCTCATCTTACTTTCTGTCATTCTTATGCCTGCCCACTTTCCTCACTCTTTCTATCCTTTTGTAAAACTGAACCATACACTTCAGTCTACATTTATCTTCTTCTTCGTTCGCAGTCTACATTTATAATTTTGTCTGCCACCTGATGCCCAATATTTTGTGAAAACAGCAAAAATATAAGCTGTCATATTTTTACTCATGTCTTAAATAAGTCGTCCACAATTTAGAGTCATACAAAAGACACAAAGAGCTTGTGTGTTCAGTACTAAAACTTCTCTTGTTCCATATTCCTTTCTTTAGTTTGCCAAATGTGATAGCTGCCTTTTTATTTTAATGTATGTACTTTCTCATGGAGAAAGAAAGAGGATATAGCTATAGTTTCAAGATAGTTGAATCTACAGTTTGGGGCATCTTTTCTGATGACTAATGACTATTTTGTGCATTTCAAGATAATCTGAAGCAGGTAAGTTTCAGGTATTGTGGAAGGGCTAATCATTATTTTGCTGGGCTGATCACATGAATATGGCCCTCAATATTAAAAAAAAAAAAAAAGCCAGTGAACAAACCCATGAACAATTAAAACTTCCTGTTTATTATTGTTTTTATAAGCTGATATAAGGCTGATAACATGAATATGGCCCTCAATATTAAAAAAAAAAGCCAGTGAACAAACCCATGAACAATTAAAACTTCCTGTTTATTATTGTTTTTTTCTAAGTTGACAGTAGCACTGTTTACATAATGTTTTCTAAGAATTTCACAGGAAAAACATGAGTATTAAATAAAGTACAATGGAGGTGCATTTGAAAAAAAAAAAATGTGATATAAATGGACTACTGAATTTTAAACCAGTTTATTTCTTTCTTCTTTTTTTTGCACAGATATGCTGAAACTGTTTCAGTCATCATCTTTATGCACTAAAATGTATCAGACTATGCTGCATTAACTCCTTAACTTCCATGGAAGAAGTTTCCTTCCAACCCTAACAATGTAAGTTGCCACTTATGTTGTTTTAAAAATTCTTTATGAGTCCTATTATTCATTTTTCTGGAACTCTGGTGTATTTGTTGCATCTGTTTTCAGAACCACTTTTTGCTGCAAAATTAATAATGCTGCCCTACATTCAACAAATGTGTGAAAAAAATGAGTTGGTGAGGCAAATAAACCAAGAACTTAAATGCATGTGCAATAACTGACAAGAGAAATTGTGCAAGACTATATGTGTGAGTACTGTTTAACATTTGAGGTATATGAACTTTTAATTATCATGTGTAATCAACAACAGCAAAAACAAAAAAAGAAAAGAAAGAAAATTTTACTACAGTAAATTCTTGATTTAACTGGCCCTGACATAACAGATTTTGGAATGAATGAATCAGACAAACAATAAAAAAAAATTGTATTAATCTTAAAATGCCTCATTCCGTGCATTCCATATCACACTTGATAGTGTGAAGCAGACAAAGTTTGTCTCAGTCTGGTCTCAAGCTATTATGAAGTCAGGCTGTGTGAAGCAGACAAAGTTTGTCTCAGTCTGGTCTCAAGCTATCATGAAGTTAGGCTGTGTGAAGCAGACTAAGTCTGTCTCAGTCTGGTCTCAAGCTATCGTGAAGTCAGGCTGTGTGAAGCAGACAAAGTTTGTCTCAGTCTGGTCTCAAACTATCAGGAAGTCAGGCTGTGTGAAGCAGACAAAGCTTGTCTCAGTCTGGTCTTAAGCTATCGTGAAGTCTGGCTGTATACAGAATTTTTCTGCAATTTCTGAAATGTGACCAGGTATTATATCATTTTCAATTTTTATAATTCAAAATGGCATCAAATGAAGTAAAAGTTACGTGAACTTAAATCTGGCACAGAAATTAGAGCTAACTGAGAAATGAGGACAAGATGCCTTAATAGTGTCCTGTTAGTGTTAAGAGCAGTTTCTGAAATCTGTACAACAAAGGTCAAATTGCAAGTTTAAATTCCTTAAAATACAATGTTGATAGCTCTAGATGTGGTTCTGAATAGAGAGTTGAAAATACATGAAATTTCATCTTATGTTTTACAAAAAAAAACATGTTCAAGTAATTGCAGGATTTAACAAAACTCATACAGAGAATCTATACAGCTAGCCATGCTTTACCACAAGCTTCAGCATACTGACTTTGCGCTGATGTGTTTTATGAAAGTGGCTCATGATTAGAGGACACATAAGCAGACTGTGGCATTTAACAAGTCCATTAAAATAAACTTAGTTGAGTTCAAGAAGTAGTCTCTTTGTCAAATTTTACTTCAAATTCTAGTTCATGGTTATTCCCCCCCCCCCCCCCCCAATGTTCCAGTTTAGGGAGGGGAGATGGTTTTGTGCCTGTGGGCAGGGAAAGAAGGAAGGATTTAAAAGTGATTGATTCACGTATGATTTGTATGATATACTGTATATATTATTCGTTGCACTGACTAAAATACTATTTTATACAATGGAAGCATGTAGTGGCTGCAGGAAAAAAAAAAAAACAGTTCCAAGTCATGGTTTTTATAAATCCATAATCTTACACATATTAATTCCTTAATGAACGGTAGTTAATAAAATGAAACTGCTCTTTGAATTTTAAATCTGCAGGCAGTCTCAAATTGCCTATTTGTAGTTGTTTCTTCATCTGTTAGTGTAGACAAGACCTCAGACTGAATAAAATCTCACACTGAAAACCACAGACAAAATGTGCTTTATCTAATTAATGCTTCGGGCACCAACTGCTTATTTTTTTTTTATCAATCTTCAATAAGATAAGTATCAAGTTATCCTAAAGGCAGGTATGGAAGTTAAGTTGGGTTTTTTTTTCCTTTTAATTTCTTGCTTTCATATTTTTCTTTATGATTTTGGTTAATCACAAAGAGTCTTCAGCTGGATTTATTGACTGCTATATGATGTTTTGTTTTTTTTTTCTGAATTATTTTCTTACCATAAAACTGTCTGTTACCTTTGATATTTTGCCTTCAGTATTTGCAGACAAAATAAGTCAAGTAAGGAAATTTTCTTCAACTTTTCACAATGAATGTATTTTAATTCTGCTGGATTATTTTGTCTGAATTTATTTTTGTTAAACAAAACAATATAATCTGATAATGTGTACATTACAAATCCATGTGTGCCAAAATAAGAACATTCCTACCACCCAGGGAGAACAAACAAAACAAGTAATTAGATAAATCTAATTTGAAGTGTAAAGTAATCTTGTGAATAGGTCGAAATCCAGAAGGTTATGCCAGTAAAGCTTTCAACTGCCCACTCTTGTCCTTTGCTACCACATCATCACCTCCACCTACAAATTTCTGGTTGATAAACACTCGAGGAACCTGCAGAATGCAATAATCATCATATCAGAAAGCAATAACAGCAAAGTCAATATATGATGATTTCATCTGTACACAGTGATGTGCTTCAAAACCATCTTCAACAATGAAGAAAGACATTTTTCACTTTGAGTAAATATAGTGCATACAACACAGTCTACTGAGTACAGTGCATGAAATATAACTTCAGCAGGGGGAGGGAATACACTTGTATCTAAAAAAAAAAAAAAAACCAGGTTGTGAATATGTAGATTTGCTTGGCATTTTTCTGATTTTTTTTAATGCATGTATGTGTGCCTGTGGGTAAAGAAGAAACACTTGACAATTCTGAAATAAGAATTTTGGTGGTACAAGCTGGCAACACTGTCCCAAATGGTATCATGTAACAGCTTCCACCTTGGAGTTTAGTTTGCCATGAAATGTTGCCCTGTGCATGACCATGATGATTGAGCTATTTACTCAAAGTCTGTAATGGCTATTCACCGAGTTTTGTAGGCAGTTCAGTCTATGTGATGCACTATCATGTAGCACTATTCTTTTGTGGGCAATGAAGTCTTGAGAAGAAGCCTTGACATAGACAAGTTTATAGAGGGGAAATGCTGCTCAAGTGTTTGATGCAGCCATCCAAAGTCCAAGGAGTTCATTATGAAGCATGCTGCAGCTCTCTAATCCTGTCAAGATGAAGCGTTTCTAAGTTACTTTAGGAGTTCCATTTCCACTCCTACAAAGTTCAGGTTTGCTGACATATCAACATAAACAACAAAGAATTGATAGCTGTACAGTCATGCTATATTTGTTGCAAAATGACCTTAAAATATTGGACATTTTTTTTTGTTATGATGAAGCACATTGTCATTTTGACGGTTCTGTTATCAAGCAGAATTCCCACTGCTTAGCAGTAAAAAATCCTTGTGAGATTCATCAATGGCCTCTGCATAGTGTGAATTAACTGATCATCGATCATGCATAATTGGATTTTATTTGTTTTTTTTTTATCATAATGGGAATACAAAGTCATATAGTAATAGTTGGGGTTACAACTAGAAGGGAATCTGGCAACACATCAACACATGGACAATAAAAACTGGAGGGTGCAGAGGAAATGCAACACTACTGAAGTTGTAATGGACACCAAATTTCAAACTTGTATCAAAATTTTATTTTACAGAATTAATGTTTCAATCTTGGCATGAAGAAACTTTAAGACTTTAACAGTGAAATGATGTTCATTAAATTTGGTTTGGACTTTCATTCTTTGCGAATGAGGCCTGCATTTCAGTAAGGTATATGGCCTCCTCTGGCCTGTATCAGAGAATGACATCTCCTTGACATGGATCCGATTAGCTGCTGGATCTGTTGTGGGTTGGCTGCCCACTCTTCTCGCAGTGCAAGATTGGACTGTCATAGATTGGTTGGCGCCACATCTCGCTGGCAGACTTGTCTGTTGAGTTCATCCCTAAGTGTTCTACTGGGTTCATGTCTGATGACATGGACAGCCATGGAATGGTCTGGACGTTGTTGTCAGCGAGGAACTGGGTGGTGAGTTGTGCCACATCAGGTCGAGTGTTATCCTGCAGAAAAATCAACCCTGTTGCAGCCAGAAGTGGAAGGATGTGAGGACAAATAATTTCAGCAAAGTATTGTTGGGCATTCAAGCATCCTTCAGTTTGCACCAGGTCACTTTTTCCTATGAAACTGATCATCCCCACACCAGTACACCTCCACCACCATGTGGAGGAGCCTCATCCACTCTGTTCTGGGCGTAGCGCTCATGGACTCTGCAGTAAACTCTTCTCTGTCTGTTGCGTCGCTGGAGCAGAAAGAACGATTCATCACTAAACCAAACCCTTCTTCAATCATTCACAATGGTTCATTGACGATGCTGGTTCACCCACTGCAGTCGGTTCTAGTGATGCTGGTCCATAAGAACAGGACCTCTGTTGGAGTCTTCTAGCCCAAAGACCAGTGCCATGCAGCTGGTTCCTGACTGTTTGATCTGAAATTTCGATGAGCTGCTGACACTGACTGGACTGTTGAGGATGCAGATGCAAATCGATTCCTGAGGTGACGCAGCTGTATGAAACAATCTTTGGCATGAGTTGTGACAATGGGTCTTCTACTGTGCGGTCAGTCTGCAACTGAGCTAGTTTCTTGAAATTTCTCCAAAAGTGACTAATGGTGCTTCTAACCACATTAAATTGTCTGGCCACTACACTTTGTGACTGTCCAGTCTGTAAATATCTAATGATGATGAGCCGTTATTCTGTAGTGAGATGAGCCATACGAGCATTGAATTTTCAAATGAATTGATTTGAGGAGCATGAATCTCTTCTAGGTATTCAATAACATTGTCAGTGAGTTTTGTGTTCAGTAAGTTTCACGGGATTCTCGTGAACCTGTCATGAGTTATTGTCAAAAATGCTGTTTTGACTAGTGTTGCTTTTCTATGCTCAATAATCATCTGCTGAGTACAATTCAGGTCAGTACGTGAAGCTGATGTCCAAGTGAACATTTCAGACAATTTGCCCTTGTCTGATCAGCAAACTTCAGTTTAAATCGCAACATCAAATTTGTTGCATTTCTTTTTTTTTAACAGTATATATACTGTGCCCTGGACAACATAATCCCGTGATGGGAAATTCATGTAGGTATATTAATGGCTTGTGTGACCTGGAACTTAACAAAACAGCTGAGAAACACATAAATGCCTTTGAATGTAAATGCTACAGAAAAGTTCTTCAAATATCATGGGCACAAAAAAGAACAAATACATCCATACTACAAGAATTTGATATTGAAGAAGATTGGCTAGTAAAGAGAATTAAACAGAAAAGTTCTTCAAATATCATGGGCACAAAAAAGAACAAATACATCCATACTACAAGAATTTGATATTGAAGAAGGTTGGCTAGTAAAGAGAATTAAACAGAGAAAACTTAAATATTTTGGACACATTAAACGTCATGAGAATTTAGATAAGACTGTCTTGGAAGGGTACATAATGGGAAAAATAAAGAGGAAGACCAAGGCAAAGATGGCTGCAAGACATCGTTCATAATCTGCAAATGGATGCATCAGCAGCAGGGCATCTTGCCTACAACTGAGAGGCCTACAAGAGAGCTGTTAGGAAGGCAAGGGAAATGCAAATGACTGATCCAACGGCTTTGTGACATCATCAAAGAATAATGAGCAAACAAGTGTTAGGATCTTTTTTGGTGTATTATTCAGCATACAATTCTTGTGTTTCTTTACTTCACGCCATATGTTATTTGTTTGAAGCATCAGTAATGACAACTGCCATTTACCATTTTAATCAAACAGGATCTATGATTTAAATATTTTTGTTTTGCACCAATCATTCAAATTATGACGCATACATATTTTCTGGCTGATAATTATGACTCAGCATTTTCGAATTTACCGGTTACGTTTACATAAAATATGTCATATCTTACCGATCTGGCTCCAGTTAGTTCCTGAAGATAGTCTTGTATTTCTCCGGTGTTATCCAGTGTGTCAATCTCCAGAACTTCATACTGGTCAGCCGTTATGAGATTTCCTACGTACTTTGATAATGTTTGCTTGGCTTTTGTGCAGTATGGGCAACTCCTTTTGGAGAAAATCATTACTTTCTTGCCAGCGATTTTCTGCTCTACGAAAGCTCTAACGTCCCCCATGACAAATTTTGCAAACTCTCTTACTGGTTGAGGGTGACGATAACAGAATTTGGTAAACGTCTGCAACACTGAGGTATTCAGTTTCACAGCTTTCGGCAGAATGCTCGTGTTCTGAAATCGGGATATATATATAGATGGTCGGCCCCCGCCTTTGATCAACTTCCGGCACTCGTGTCTTTGAGCCATGTTGAATTTGCGCATTACGATTATGTCTTTCAATATATTACAGTTGTAATAACAGCATGACATTTTCTGTTTATTTCAGTATAGTAGTTCTTTTTATATAACAACTCACCGTGCATCATATTTCAATACTGATTTACAAAATTGCGTGGTAAAATTAGTGACAGAATTGTGGTAGAATTAGTTTTGAATCATTTTTTTTCAAGTCTTTATAAATAGTCATACGCAGGGAAAATATTCAGCTACTACGTCTTTTGATATGCTACAACTTCAGGAGCAAAAAAAAGTGAAAGATTAATCAATACAACTCTCGTAGTTTCAGAAGAGTACCGTTGAAGTTTTAGCCTCCAAATGTGCAGTCACTGACGTCAAGACAGTATACCACAGAAACCACGTATATCACCGTGACGGGGTAGGAAAAAGAGGGATAGACCGCCCACGCATGAAGTGGATGAAGGGCATAACAGGAACCTTATATATCTCCTCATAGAAGCAAACCATCGACCTGGTATAAAGAAGTATAGGTTGCCCTTCAGCAAGGTACATGAGCAAGAAGACAAGACAAAACCGTCGTGGAACATTGTTGTGAACTTCTTGGTGATATGCACAATGATGTTTACTTTTGCGAAGCTAAATTACAACTTTAAAAAAAAATCAAAGAGTTTTACATCTTCCTTTCCTCACTGTGTCTGCTGAGTCTTCTTTAGGAGACATGAACCTCCTATAGCATCTGACTTTGCGATGTCCACATCTAGGAATTTTTACATGTCTTTGTTTACGCGCGTCGCATGTTTTTTTTTCTTTCCTTTATACTTTGTAGTTGTTTTACGACAAAGATGAACTCCAAAATATTTAGTTAGAGTTACAATATCACACATTATTTTATACTGAAGTTTGAGACTGCTACTGTAAAGAAACCTGGCAAAGAACACTTGACCTTTGTGGTTAGTAAGGGAGAGTAATCATGTTGTTTTGGATTAGCAGAAGTTGGCGAGATGTACATTTTTAACTCACACAATCAGTCAGGGCTTTAATAAGCTCACCGATGCTCTGCTCGCATGTATTCACCATCTTCGTGCAGTATCTGCACGTTAGGGCGGGTGTTCTTCAACATATTTGATCACACTCAACCGCTCTTCACGAGAACGAGATCAGCTGTAGCTTTTAGTACCAGCCTGTCTCAGTCGTTTAGATCTGTTGCAACGTTGACACACTTCAACAGAGAATCGTTTTTTGTGAGAAGTAATCTTGTTTCACGGAGGACAGTAGCACGGTTTGTACTTTCCTACTTTTAAGTGTTGATTGCATTATATTTCACTTACAAAAAATAGTTTCAGTGAAGACATGTTACAGTTTGTGAGGCGAAGAAGTTAGGCGATCATCTTATGCGATAAAGGCGCACGTTTCACAAAATCTACCACGATAAAGCAACATCACTGGGACCAGTTCTGAACATATCGGTTGCATTGTATATTTTTTCTAAATATGAAATAGTTTATACTTTTTATTGCTCATTTTTAAGTATCATCTAATCTGGTGATCCTGACATGTTGGGACAAGCTCACCCTATGACCAGTATAGTGGTGGATGAGAGAATGGTCCACTAAAAAAGCTGGAAGTAAATATTTAAATAAACTGTAGTGGACCAATAAAGAAATCTCTATTGTCTTGCAGTTTATTCTTTTTAGACAAAGGCTAGTAGTAAAAATGGTGCACATACTGAATGGAAAGTTAAAAAAAACAACCTCTGTACTTTCATCTATTAAAAAAATAATTAATTCAGCAGAAGGTCATAAATAAATTTATTGCTCATATTAGATCACCATTATTACCAACATCTTTCAGTGTGTCATATTGTGGCACATAATGAAAAATGAATAAAGTGATCCTTGGAATACAAGGTGTGTTAAGAAAAAAAAAAAAAGAGCAAACTTCTGTTATAAAAACGTAAGTGCTCCTTTCACAACATTTTAAGCACTGTCCTCTTAAAAGTAACTCCCTCTGGTGCCAGTACAGTGTTCTCATTGTTTCTTCATTGTTAGATATTGTTAGAAATTATTTTAATGTTTGTTTAAAAAAATATGTTAGAAGATCTGTATTTACAATGTATTTTTATTTATGTATATGTCTGCGGGTGTATGTGTGCGTGAGTGCTATTTTATTAGGTTAATTACTTCTTCTCTTTTACCTTGAATGTAGTAGTTAAATCTTACACTCTTTTGATATGTTTTTACTAATTTAATTTGTATTTTTGTACTAAATCAAGTGTGTGGGAAGAATGAAAGATTGAGTGATGAAGGGCAGAATGTAAGACGGGCCTGCGTGCCCAATTCTTTACCCTTGAAAAATAAAGATTATTCATTCATTCATTCCCCTACTTCCTGGAGTGCATTTTCTGTGATGGTGTGCAGTTCTCTTATTTTCCTGAATCTCCTCTATAGTTTGAAAACAACATCCATTCAAAGTGGTTTTAAATTTAGGAAACAGGAAATAGTCGTCTAGGGCCAAGTCCAGAGAATAGGATTGGATAGGGCAAAATGGATATGCAGTCATGTGCAAGATGACTTTCTTTCCTCACTGCATCTGCTGAGTCTTCTTTAGGAGTCATGAACCTCGTATAGTTCATCTGACTTTGCGATGTCCGCATCTAGGAATTTTGACATGTCTTTGTTTACATGTGTCGCCTGTTTTTTTTTATTCCTTTATACTTTATAAGCTGTCATAGTGCAACATCCAAATTGGTTTTCCCACAATTCAGACCTCTTCCTGTGCAAATCATCCAACAGATGTGCTAAAGCTTCCTGCTACATCTGTTTGTTTACCATCTGACCAAGTGTTACAAATTCATAGTGGACAATGCTTTTGCAGTCAGAAAACAAAACCAACAATATCCTGATCTTTGACCAACTCATCTGGTCTTCTTTTTTATTTTGGTCAAGGGGACATTTCCCCCCACCCTTTGCAAAGATTGCATCTTAGTTTTCAACATCATAGCCATAAACCCGTGTATAATCTCCTGTTATGATGTACTTAAGAAAGTTTCCATGACCATTTTCACTGGCAAGCAGTTCCTGCAGTGATTTCAACAAAATTCTCTTTTTGATCATCAAAGATCAAATGTGCCACAAATTTTGCACAAACACGTTCTGAAGTTTTTCAGTCAAAATTTGATGGTGAGATCCTGTGCTGATGGGCACTTCATCAGCAGCTTCTCAGACAGTTAAACTATGATTTCATCACAGCAGGAGCTCCCTGAGAATGGTCATCATCTGTTAAATGTGGTAGGTCATTCAGGCCAGGGATCTTCACCTACTGATATTCTGTCCTCTGTAAAACATTTAAACCATTTATAGCACTGCATTCAGCTCATACAGTCCTCCCCATATGCTTGGTTTAGCAGTTATCGTGTCTCTGTAAAATTTTTACCAAGTTTGCAGCAAAATTTCACACACACACACATGTTGTTCTTCAAGCTTCTAGATCAGCATAAAGAACTCAAAATTCTGCCCCTCAGACATAGAATCATTTTTAACAAACTCAAGTTTGTTCATAGAATTTTGTCACACAATGCTCCTCCTTACTTATGACCGCAGTTTACATTTGTTACAAAACATAGTCAGCATTTAAAAAGCTGCCTTCTTCCTAAACCTAGGCTTGGTCTGTACAAGAAAAGCCTTGCTTAATATTCTCTGGTACAGCTCTGGAATTCACTTCCCTACCATCTAAAATCTTTTTGTAATACTTCATCCTTTATCTCAAGCCTGTTTCAGTATTTACTGGCTTGTAATTATATGCCTCCATAGAATATTTAATAGCCTCTGATCTCATGACTCACCAGTCATCCCATGACTCTAAAAGAGAACATAGTTCTAAACGTAACTTGTTAGATCTTGTTAGAAATTATCTTAATGAATGTGTAAGAGTGTGATGTTAGAAGAACTTCATTGAAAATGTATTTGTGTGTATTTGTATGTGCACTCTTGTTAGATTAGTTACCTCTCATTATTTTATATTTGTGAATGTAATAGTTTCACTTTGCATTCTTTTATATTTTTTCATGTAATTGTATACTTATATTAAATTGAGTGTGTAGGAAGAATGAAAGATGGAGTAATGAAGGGCAGAATGTAAGACGGGCCTGTGTGCCCAATTCTTCATCCTTTGGAAATAAAAATCATTCATTCATTCCTCCGTTGTCATTTTGTCACTGGTCTGACAAACAGCTTATGCATGTGCTCACTTTATTGGATGTAGCTTGATGACTAATGCTCATAGCAGAATGGAGCAAATGAGAGTTTGTTGTCAAGGTCTGCTGCTAGTGCATTCAGTAGCTGCACCACACCCTCTCTGCTGGTTGGCATGCTATTTAAAAAGTTTGCTCTTTTTTTTTAAACACACCTTACACTGTCATGATGGCACATGTAAGGCTGTAAAATCTAGTGATTCTCAGAATGGGAGTTGTTTCTCAGTTTTTTGTGAAATGTGAACTTTCATGGCTCCAAGGACACATCATTGACATTTGAATACCCCAAATTCCACTTTCTAGGAACATCATAACAGAGTTCCTCCCATGGCAGTATATTTAAACCACAGTAGTATAAACAGTCAGCCAGACAATTTGAGCATACATTTCATTCCTCTTTAAGCATAAGGCATAAATTTCAGGTATTCAGACCTGTTTTGGGCCTACCATCTCGAATTCATTGCAGGCTTACCCCACTTCCACTATTTTTCTTTTCTGAAGCTGTTCAAAAGACTTAAGAGAGAGAGAGAGAAATCTGTTGAAAAGAAGAGCAGACATATTAATCACTTTTGAGTACATGCAGCCAATAATTAACACACACACAGAGTCAGCCAAACAAATACACAAATACTGATCCTAAAATGCAGTAGCATTTGCGTCTACCAGCGCTGTGACAGTGTCTGTGTTGAGTGGTTTGAAGTAAATTAAGAAATACAGGTACCCCAAAATGGTAACCTGTCTGCTTGTTCAAAGTGTCATTGTTATTATTTAGCTCTCTAGCACCCTGGGAACAATTATGTTAAGAACACACTTATCTTAACATAGTCTTTATGAGACAGGGAACATAGATCTGATTGCTTAAAAATTGTCCTACTTCTGTAGCCCAGAAACCTGTAGCAATCAACACTAGTTGTAATGGTTATTTTTGTCAAATGTAATGTCAGGTTAGTGGATGGATGGGGACATAGAGATTGCCAGCGGGGATGAGGAAAGTCTGATGTGAAATCAGTGAATCCAGGATGTGACAAGCCTACGGATCTCTACAACAATGGCTATCAGAATGAAGTAGACAAAACAGAGCCAGCAGACTATGGGTGGTGGGGAATGGATATCATTGAAGCACTCATTGGATTCCTCATCCCAAAGTTGAAGTGTCTCTGTGGAACTGTCTCAGAGCTGTTGGGCCTGATGTGAAGAAGGAGCTTAAGTACAGCCACCAGAGGCTGGAAAACCAAGTTTTAGCCAGGCCAGCCTACATCACTGTCTTCATGGCAATCTGAGCAAGACCACAGTCTGCCCTAGCAAGGAAAGGTGCTGTACCAAGCCAGAAGGTGCATCGCAAAAATCAGGGTGCCACGCATTGTCGCTAAATGTGTACGGAGAAGAAGAATTTAGCTCTCTGTGGACTCTGATCCCTTAGGTAGGTAGGTAAAATACCTGTTTCCATGCCATTAAGGCATATTGTGGTGCAGTTTTAGGTCTATATTTTCCATGACCTTTGCCACATGAAAGTGAGATGTAATCAGTATCACACCTGGCTGCATTTACCTTCCCAGATACCCTGCTACCCATTTTTAGAGACTGAGTGGACCCTGGGGTCTTTCAGTGTGTACCAGAAAAAAATCCCACTGCTAGGACTTGAACATGGTACCACTGGGTTAGTAAATTAAACAACTAACCACTCAGCTAACAGGCTGTCTGACCCCTTTGACCATTATTTAATTGTATATACAAGTGTACTTTTTAACTGTTATTGTTCCATTTAAATGTGTTACAGTTGTTTATTTATAGAGAAAGAAGAATTACTCTTGTTATCAAAGGCTGTTGGTCCCCTCTGTTAAGGGTGTTTCATTAGCAGTAATACTGTGTCTAATGCTAATGCACTTTTAAAGTAGGCCAAAGATAATCACATCATTCAGTAATATTGACTTAGTGTGTAGGATAGTGCATATCTGATGACATTAGATTATGACATTTATGACATTGTTCAGCAGGGCTAACCTTTTATAAGATAGTGCTTGTTTAAACTCGTAGTCACATTTTGGTCTGAATCTTCTCCCCCGTTTCAGACTGCAATAATTCTTCTTGCCTGTAACCATTTTCAGAGCCATGAGTAGTCAGGCAGATTTAGACAGTGATCCAAGAGCTAAACAATTCAGTCAAAGATTCCTGGATTGTGCAGCACGAGGAGACTTAGAGGAACTGAACATTCTTTTAGGTAGGTAATTCTTATGTGACAGTTCATCTTATGTGACATGTTTTTTCCAGAAATTTGTCCCTCCTACTGTCTCCCTGAGTGCAGTGTGGTCTTGCTAAAGTTGACCTGTGTTGCACAATGACATTTTCATACTTTCTGTGATGTACTGAGTCCACTTGCAGCAAGGTCACCCTTTTCGAGCCATGCAATATGCCTTCTACTATCAACCTCTCCAAACCATTATGTCTCTTGATGTGGCCAAAGTATCTCAGGTTTGTGATGATGTTTACCAGACGGTTTTCCGCAACTCTGATGTCATTAGGATCTTTTTATTTGATTTTCTGTCTGTCCATGCTGTTATTCTCTTTTCTAGTGATTTGTTAAGTGCCCGTGTTTCACATCTGTATGTCACCAAGTGGAATATGTAAGCTCTTAGTTAATATAGCTTTGTTTTCTTGTTGGTACTTTGCCACATGCTTTTCATTTGCACTAGTTTCTGTGATGCAGTTGCTAGTTGTCTTTTGATTTTCCACTGCAGCTGCCATTGATGGTGGTGATTGAACCTGGATATTCAGATGTGTTTTTATGTTTTCCAGCTCTTCATGGTCCAGTGTAATTTTGGATTTGCCTCTCATTTTGTCAGTTATCATCACTTTGGTTTTGTTGATGTTTAAAAAGAAGTTCTAAGCTTCACTAAGTCTTTTGGTGGAGTGAATCAACTGTTGCAGTTTTTCTGAGGTGTTTAATAGATTGATATGTGACAATACTTTATTTTTTTTAAAATTGCTTATGTTGAACATTATGCAACTATATTTTTAAAAATCTAATTGACATTTTATTTTTATTTTTTTTTTTTGCTATACTCTTAGGATCAGTGGATGTGGATGTAAAAAGTGAAAGGGGCTGGACTGCTCTTATGTTTGCTGCCAGAAACGGGCATGTGGAGGTAATTTCTGCTCTCATTGAAAAAGGGTAATTCAGTTTTTAAAAATTTGTTTCATTAATTTGATGTCTGCAGAAATCAGACTGTTTATGTTTAAAATTGTACCAGCCCCCCCCCCCCATTCTCCTTTCCCCTTCACCCACTCCCACCTCCTTCTCTGTTTTCTTTTTTTTTTTTCCAGAATGTAAAATTCAGATGGCACCACAAAATAATATTTATCTTTTTAACATTATAGTATTCAAAATAACAAGAAATTAAAATATTATGAAATTTTCGTATTTCACTGCCTCATGGGATGTATCTGATTTATGATATCTACAGCATATTTATGTGAATGGTTAAATTATATTGAATGTTGCTAATAATTCTCCTCTCCAAGCCTCCACATTCTCTGTATTTCAGCTGTGATGTAAACAGCCTAAATTCTTCAGGACAAAGTGCCCTTGACATTGCTGTGTTCTGGAACCACAAGGCAGCAGCATCATTACTGTCCCTACACCAGCAGGAGGAGCAGTTTGACCAACTTCATAACTACTACTCCTTGAACCCGCTCTACAGGGCTTCAGATGTTCGCAAGGATACTGAAGCTCTAGAGTCTGCCAAAAGAAACTCTTCAACGAAGTACATAATATTTTCAAACTTGCAGCCCTTCTTGTTACCGTCAGAGAGTCCTAAGAAGAAATATAAGTGAGTATATGTCTTATGTTGTTTAGCGTGTATTGTTGAATAGAACTTTGCCTCATTTTATAGGAGTATACTTCACTGACTGTAGCTTTAACACAAAATATCAAGCCTTGGGAAAAAATGTAACATCCATATTTCAGATTTATAAGTGTGATAAGAATTTATTCTGTCCAATGACAGTTTTCTAATATATATTTATAAACATGGCAAAAATTCATTATATCCAGTGACAGTTTTCTTTCATTCTTATTCTTAATCATTCATTGGTGCAGTTTAGGTTTTGTTTTCTTTCAGTCAATTCTTATCTTATTGCCTAAACTGTAGTCGTTGCTGAAAAGTGTCAGTAATGGGGGGAAAATGACATTGGTTAGAGAGCTGGCTCCTCAGAGTGAAAGGGTGAGGTTCTAAGCCCAGTTCATGATGCACCAACATTATTTGTGTTAGGAAACTAAGATAGGATTGCTGAAGTGAGTGTGATGGCTGTCTTGTCTTTAAGAAAAAAGTGAAATATGAAAGAGAGACAGACACATTCACAAAAATCAGTACAACCCTGTTGTCCTTTCTGTTCTTAATGAACCACATAAGTTCAACAATTTCTTTTTTTTAACCCTTGTTCTTTTTGAGGTGTAAACTTTTACTGAAAAGATCAAGCAGCTTATATGGTTTTTTTTTTTGCTTATCCACAGATTTGCAATATTTTCTTGTGATCAGCTACCACCTTCTGCCCTGAAGACATCAAGAATAATATTTCTTGGGTTAGAAACTTGGGACCCAGCATCAAGTACATGGTTTGCAATTGATTTGGAAAATGAATCCACTGATTTTGCCAAAGAGGTTAGACTTTTCACTTCTAACAATAATATTTGTAATTCATGTTTACTTTTATTCAGAATCTGATGCAAAGTTGCATTATACATTCGAACTCTCACTAACAGACAAGTAGTCCAAGTCCACTAAAAAAATTTATATTAAGTGCAAAGTGATCTGTGGAGAACATACCTCCAGCAGCTTTAGGGTACAAACAGGAGTGAAGCAGAGATGTGTACTATCACCAACATTATTTATCTTGGTAGTAGACTGGTTAATAAAGGAGGCAACATCAAACACAGGATTACAATGGATCCTTGACACAGTGCTGAAGGACCTTGACTTTATGGACGACATTTGTCTACTATCAAGCAGCCACAAAAATATGCAAGATAAAATAAACAAGCTAACTCAGAATGCAAACAACATAGGGCTAAAGATCAGTGTAGGAAAGACAAAGTTAATGAAGCAAAATGTGAACAAAAGGAATATACTCAGGGTAGATAGCAAGTTAGTGGAGGAGGTCAACGAATTTGTATATCTTGGCAGTAGAGTAGTAGAAAATGGAGACAGCACAGAGGACATCAACAGCAAACTTACTAGAGCAAACCAGGCTTTTGCAATGCTGCAGACTATATGGAAATCTAAAAAACTAAGCATGAGGATGAAAATCAGTATATTTAACTTACAATTTAAAATTTGAATTATTGAAAAAGAAATAACAAAACTAGATAGATGCACTTGATTTTAAAAAAAAATTACTAAGCTGTTAAAGAGACTACAGTAAAAGTTTGGTAAATTTTAAAACAAGTAAAAATATTTAAAAGCATACATAAAACAGCTGTGTGTGGTAAGACATTATTGGGAACTGAAGGTTCATCTGAGATGTAGTCTGGTAAAGAAAATTCAGCCTCAGATGTATGATACATAATGTGCACAGTAATTAGTGAGAGTAACAGTCTCCCATCAGGGTCATTATCTATGATCTGCTTCATGATTTGTGCGGCCTGTAGGGATACCAGGGCTGAGGGGTGTTGTGATGAGGTTTTTTTTGCTGGTCTTTCCTCTACTGCAGTGCTAGAAAGCCAGCACGTGCCTCTAACCACAGCCCAACTCTGCTGTGAGCAACTTCTACCATATATGAATAGTTATTTTTTGGCTGGTCAAATATTTACCATCATGATAGTTGCTTTATCCAGAGTTTTGAATCTTTTTTTTTTAATTTAAAAAAAAAATTTTTTTTAATCATTAAAGTAAATTGAGCAATTTAAAAACATCATTATAATGACTGAGCAGTGTGCAAGATAGCTTTGTATCTTATGGTATATTGATTTTTTTTTTTCCCGATATCCACAGATATATCCTACTGGTGACTTTGTGGCACCTTATCCAACAACTATGAGAATGGAATCAACGCATGCAGGAATATTTGCTGAAGCCCATTCCATTTTGTGCTGGCTTCACCGTTATAGGTACTGGCTTAGTCTCATGTTTCTTCACTCAAGTAGTGTTTAAGAAGATAGTGATAGTGTTAAGTTAGAGTAGTATCAGCATTTTCAGATATTCAAAGCTTTCTGCAGTTTTGGAATGTTGTATCTATTTCACAGCCACTTACATACCTTCTCTCATGTTTTTATGCTTTTATATGTGATAGGTAATGTAGTCAACAAATACACATTCTCAGGTTTGTTTGAGTACTTTTATTCATTTTTAGTGACATTTTGAAAACAAACACTTCTATTTTATACTGCAGACAACTGTGTTACACTCACACTGTAAGGTTAGAGCAGTTTCCACTTTTCTGTTAGAAAGTTCTCCCCAGTGATCCCATGTAGTCTTTCCTATGTAAGGTCAGTGTTTTTTCCTCACTGAGAAATTCCTACTGGGGATGGCTTTGCCCAAGTTCTCTTGGTATGGCAACCTCTGGCATTTTCCTGCAAAATCTGCTTTCCTATCATTATGTCTGTCTGACACAGCTCAAGTCCTGCTGTAGTTGCCTTGATGTCATCAGTGCTTGAAACTGCTGGTGGGAGGTTGTTGAACTATAGTAGATTGTTAAAACATTCTATGGTAATCTCATCAGATGGGTTAGAAACTTGCCTGCTCTTCCCACTATCACAGCAGTGAGACATCTGTCAAAGTACTGAGAGAAGCAAAGTTAAACTCATCCCATTTGACCAGTCTACAGTAGTCAGAGACTACATAAAGATAGAGCAGGCACATGTCAGCTGATGCCATATTGAACATAGTAGTGAGATTTCACTGTGATTACAAAAAAATACCATTGTTTCAGAATACTTGATGCAGTTCTACATTATTGAAGTGAAATGTAACTGTAGTTAAATAATTTGTAGTTTTTTTTTTTTCCTACAGATTCTGCCCCACATGTGGAAGTGAGCAGAGTGTTGTGGAAGGTGGTTACAAACAAGTCTGTTGTAAAGCTGACTGTATCAGCCACAAAGGTCAGCGTTGGTTTATTCTGTTCCTTTCTTGTTTCTTTGTTTTTATTTTGTTTTGTGTTGTTTTCTGCCTAGTCTCATCAGAAATATACTTAGCTTTTATTTTTTTCTAATCCTTGTAAGAAAACGTATTTTTCATCTTTTTTTCATGTTTTTATCCGTTATGTTGTCTGCGTATATGATTCTGGGAAAAAAGACTTTTGCCAAAATATTAGATTGTTGAATGCCCTTCATTTATACCTGCTCATCTTACATTCTGCCACTCTCATTCTCGCCCACTTTCCTCGCTCTTTCTATCTTTTAGTGAAACTGAACCATCTACCTCTGTCTATCTTTATTACTAGAACCAATTTTACCGCAGTTGTCATTTCTCTTAGGGTTCTTTCTCCAGATTTTTCTGTAAGGATTTACTGTCCTAGTTGTTGGCTTTCTGTAACCTCCCACAGTGCAGTGGGTTTGACAGGCATAAGTAGTACCATTTACTGTCATACCTCGGGCAGACCTAACTCGACACAGCGTGCGTGCAAATGCCATAAGAGTTGAGTTCTGTCATTGCAGGTGTTAACAACACAAGCTATCCCCGTGTAGACCCAACCATTATCATGTTGGTTATATCAACTGACAAACAGCACTGTTTACTTGGTCGAGCAAAGAGACATCCTCCAAAGATGTATTCATGCCTTGCTGGATTTATGGAACCAGGTAGAAGTTCATTTTTGCACTGTACAATATCAAAGATTATATAGTTTGTTGTGTGTGTGTGTGTGTTTCATTTGTTGTTTTCAGAATCTGTTAATGCAATTTGTAAATGTTCATTCTTAAATTCATTAAATTAGTTTTTAAGAGTTGGGTAATATATAACAGTATTTGTGTGATGTTTGTGTAATATATAACAGTAATAAATATTTAGTATTCATGTGATATGTTTGTGTAATATATAACAGTAATAAATATTTAGTATTTGTGTGATACATTTGTGTTAATGTTATGCAAACAGTATTTTATTACAGGAAGTAGTCAACCCGAGACAAGAATTTGAAAAAAATAAATTACGTAAAAACAGTAAAGATATTTTTATATGAAAAATATTACATTATAAACCAGTGGTTTAATGAAGTCTTAAATTAGGAAAAACATATACAGAAAAATGGAAAACAGACACATAACTTCAACAGAACATACAAGGAAACACTATGTCTATGAAGACTGAATAAAGGGTCAGAAAGAACAGCAACATAAACCTTACACAGTGGTTGGATCGTATCACAAGTCTTCTCTTTCTTTTTCTGATATCATGATCAACTTTGGTGACACAAACGATGAGATCAGATGTGCAGATTTCAAAAACAGATTCAAGGCAAGAATCACAGACTATATTTCATATACAAGTATTTCAATTTTTAAAAAAAAATAAGTACTGATTTATATAGAACATGCCAGAGCTCTCATTATACAAAGCAAATCACCAAGCCCTATCAAGATGTCTATTTGTTCCCGCAACACTGAGAGGTGTATGAGGAAGGAGACAAGATGAGATGAGACAAGACCAGGGCTTACAGTGTGCGAAAAATTAAAGGTATTGTAATGACAAACAGGTTTCAGTTCAAGGAAATTATAGCTGGACATCTAATCACAGGAGGGTGAAAAGTGTGCTCATACCTATCATGAAATATTCTCAGCATGTAGACAACTAAAACAGTTTTACAAAAAGTGAATCTAAGACAGATGGCAGCTAGCAAGAACAATAGAAATAAGGTATGATATCATAAACATGTCACTGATTCTAGAACCACCCGGTATCAGTTACATTATTCTGTTTTTGACTGTCAGCAAAGACACATTGAAAAAAACTGAAAAAAAAGAACATTAAGTTTGAAGATTTTAACACAGCTGGGCTACATCACACTGTTCTTTATTGCTATATTCTGTCATATGCTGTCATACAAACACATGAATTCTGAGATTGCTTTATTCTTTCTTCTTAGGTGAATGTATTGAAGATACATGTCGACGAGAGGTTGAAGAGGAAAGTGGAGTGAAGGTTGGAAGGGTGGAGTATCATTCTAGTCAGCCTTGGCCTTTCCCAGCATCTCTCATGTTAGGATGTATAGCGTATGCTCGTACAGACTCTATACAGGTGAAGTTCATGTTCATCTTCAGTGTCTAACAGAGTCATGATCAAACTTTTTCATTATTTACGACTTTCGAGCACTTGCTTAATTGAAAATTTCATTTTTTTTAACTAGAACATCCTTCGGTAAATTACACACTTTAGTAATGGGGAAGCTGGGTAAAGAAGAAGATCTGTCTTTGTCTTTCTGCCTTGCTGTTTGTATGCCTGCATGTTTCTTGTGCTGTCTTCCCATGGCCTTGCCTGATCTGTACAAGCAGTATTCCACCTCCCCAGACCTCAGAGTGAACATTGCTCATGAAAGCTGAACTTGTGCTTACCTTACACAGTTCATTGTTGTAGCAACTTAATACGGGAAGAGATAACTCTGACAGAACTTAGCATTGCTTACAACAAACCAAAAATAGTGATCTTAACAAGAAAACAAAAAAAAATCTTCCTCTTGTGAAATGGACATTAAGAATAAAGAATTCTTCAGCCAAGGGAAGTCTAAAGAATCATTTTAAAAAACATTCCAAAGGTAGCAAAAAGTCAGTTAATGAGCAGAGCCTTTTCTGACCTAGGCCAGCAGTTGTTGACAGTATCATTAAATGTCTAGTTAAAGGGTAAAGACAGGAAAATGTGTCACTGATCACAGATGAAAAACTTTCAAATACTGAAAGAACACTGGCCATAATCAGAGTACTGGAAGTTGAATGATAGTGTTGGCCAATCAAAATCAACTTTAAACAGATCTAAGATCTCCCCCAACCCCTACTAGCCACAGATAGCTCAGAAGAGAAAGTAAAGGAGCTGTATGATGATTTAAAGCAGGGGTTGGCAGTCTTCCTGTCAAAAGCATAAAAAAATCGTAAAGTTTTTTGTTTTTTTTTGGTAGAAGTGTCTCTTGACTCCACAGGAGGGTAGGATACCACCTTTGTGAGTGGTCAGTGGGCCACATTCATTTCTACAGCTAATAAATGAAAGTAGTAATAAAATGTTACAAAAGTGTATTTAATAATGACACTATAATTAGTGTGATGCAACCCCTAGCCATAGATTGTTGACTCCTGATATAGAGAGTACACTGAAACAGCATAAATGATGAGACAAAAACATGTAGTAGAAAATTTTTTGCTCAGAGAAAGTATTTTGATAAAGAGGACAAACTGGTTAAATTGATACAATTACTAGCAGTGCTTGGTCTCCACAAATACAACTGGAAAAGTCCAGACATTTACAGCTGAAAACCAACTGACTATATTTATTACCAGCAGAAAAATCCAGAAGGCTTCCTTGGTGGCTAGTGCAGCCTTGAGTTAAGATTTTTACAGTGACCAGATTGGTAATGTATAATTAAAACTGAAGACAGTTAAAACAAAGAACTGAAATTTTAAACTAAATGCAGATACGCCAGAAAGAGATAAAGAAATGAAAGAAAAATTCAGTATAGAAGTAAACAAAAACTGCAGTATGTTTTTCAGATTATAAAATATTAATTTGAACTGTGCATAATGAATAGAAAAAAAAAAGTGCTGAAATAATCTCTACTCCACACTTCAGGAGCAGTGGTACCAAATGAATGTAGACAAGGAAAGAGCAGAGAAAAAATTAGGTGACAAAAATATTCTAGACTTGATGGGGAAAGAGAAGAAAGAGCAAAAATAACCAAGTGGTTTATGAAAAGTTTAACAAATGGTCAATTGGAAACCTTGAAATAGCCATTACGTCAAGAAACAGAGGTCTGGATGCTAAAAATGCAGTAGTAAACAAGAAGAAATGGATAATAAAAGATATCCTGACATTGATGGTCAAGAAAAGAAAGAGCAAAAATAACTGGGAAAAAGTAATAAAGACATTCATGGAAGGGAAAGAAAGATGGCTTCTAAAAAAAAAAATTGCCAAGAAATTTTTTAAACTTTCATATGAATGAATGACTTCTTCTTCTTCTTCGTTCGCACTGTCTGTCTATATCTGCAGTCCTGTCTCTTGGATAAATTTCACTGTTTTTTGTAACTCATGTATGGAACCGTAGAGCTTATCTTCTTTAGTGGTTTCACTGGGCCAGTAATTATTTCTCAGTGTCTCGTAGTTGATGCAGTTCTGGAGGATATGTTCCACAGTTTGGGGCACCTGGGCACATGTACATAGATTAGTAGTACCAACCTTAAACTTTGTATACATATGACTTCGGAGTCGGCTGTGTCCTGTTCAGAGACGGAAGATGGTGACTTGTTCCTTTCTGTTTAGCATGTGATAGTCATCATGTGGTGGTGTTTGTGGCTTCCTGTAGGTTTTTATCATGCTTTTCTTCTGATTATAGGTGACTGGTATGTCTGGTTGCTCCATTTCAGTGCCCTCTTTGGCCAGATGGTCAGCTTTCTCATTGCCTGGTATCCCACAGTGGGAGGGAATCCACTGCAAAGTGACTCCATGTTGTAAGCCAGTTTTTGACAAGGCATCCTTAAGGTCTGGTAGTTTGTTGCACTGAAGAGCCTCCAGTACTGATCTTGCATCTGTGAGAATTACTACAGGACATGTATCAATTCTGGAGTCTGATAGTTTTTCAACTGCAGCAATAATTGCCCTAACTTCTGCATCAAAGTTGTTGCAGTATTTACCAGTGGGTATGGAAATCTTGTCAATGGTGTTGTTTGGATATTCAGTATATATGCTCCTGCCCCACCATTTTTTATGGCATTATGTGCAGATCCATCTGTATACACACGTATCCAGGTGTCACATGGATATTTGTCATCTAGAACACTAAGTGTGGCTATTGATCTTACAAGACTGCTCTGCATCTCACCATTCTGCACATCTTTCACTTCAGTCTGAATAGTTATTTGTGTATAATCTGCTTCTTTCCATGGTGTATGCTCTGGTACAGATGATAATGGAGCGACTACAGTTGGAAGGTCAGGTATCAGCTTACGCATACGCTTGGCCTGATGAATGAAGCTGCTTCTTTTAAGCCGTCCTAATGCCAAGTTATTGAATCTCTCCTTCAGGGGATGGCTTACAGAGCTAAGGAATTTTTCTCCCATGGTCATGACCTTTGTGTCTCTACGTTCCTTTAGCGCTTGAACACCATTTTCTGCATTTCTACTATTGGTGTGGACCTCATGGCACCTGTGATAATCCGTAGTGACTGATTTTGAACTTTGTCTAGATTATGCAGCGTAGTGTTTGATGCTGTGCACCAAGATGTTGAGCCATATTCTAAATGTGGTAGAATACTTTGCTGATATACGTTCTTGAGGATTCTTTCACTAGCTCCCCATGTAGTCCCACTCAATTTTCTTAATATGGCTAGTTTTCTTCTGGCTTTTGCTTCTGCACTGTTGATGTGTTGCTTCCAAGTCAGTTTTGAGTCAAGAGTCACTCCTAAGTAAGTGGGTTGGTTGTCCATCCTTAAGGGTATTTCATTTACAAAGATCTTACCTGCTTTCTGTTTAGATGAGAGGGTGAACAGAGTGGTACTTGATTTCTCTGTGTTGATACTTACACACCATTTGTTTGTCCATGATGTCAAGATGTCTGCTGCTCTTTGGAGTCTCTGTGTAGCAACTGTCGCATATTCATCTGTACACCACATGACCAGATCATCTGCATACAGTGCTGCTTTGATTCCATAGGGAAGTTCCTTGACCAGGTCATTAATGAATAGAATGAATGACGAAATAATTCTTGTTAAAAAAATAAAAGAGTTTTTGTTTCTGATCGTTACACAGGTGGATAAAGAAGAACTAGAGCATGCAAGATGGTTCACTCGTGCCGAAGTTGCCCAGATGCTGGCACAGCAGCATCCAGATGGTCTGTTTGTACCACCTAAACAGGCTATAGCACATCAGCTAATCAAAAGTTGGGTTACAAGTTCCCAGTCAAATTTATAACACAAGATTTTCTGAGTTAAACTAATTACGCATTTAGGCTTCATTATTTATTCAAGTACAGTTTAGAATGTTTTGGTTTTTTTTTTTTAAAGTTTTGATTTTAGAACGCTTAAGTCTTTGACTGACTGAGGGTTGTATGCACACAGCAAGAATATTCTTATATTCTAAATACAAAAAAAAAAAACCATTTGTAGTTCTAAGTACTTTCTATATGCCTATGAACTTTTTAGAATTGTATTTCTTTTGGGTACTTACTCTTTGTAACACCATATACCCAGTGTGCCTTACAGGCACGGAAACGGAGATTTTACCTTTACTTACTCTTTCTTAAGTTTGAAGGTTTACTTTAATTTTTTTTTTTTCTGTAACTTTAAACAAAAATTGTTGTGGTGTGATCTCCCTTATGAATGGGAAGGACTGTACAGTATTATTTAGTGTATATTTCCTTGCAATAAGGTATTATCTGTTTTCTTGTGTGTTTCCTTGACATGAGTGTCAGGTCCTTGTTTTACAACTGGATTGACTGGAGCACATCTAACCATTTCATCCTGTGAGGTCAACTAGCTGTCACTTGGTTACTCCGGGTGAAGTGGAAATGCCCTCATAAAATTATAAGGGTTGTTTGATAAGTAAGACAGATTTAAATGAGATAGTGCCACAATTCAATTAATGACATCACCATTGGTAAGTATCACTGTTTGAACTATGTCATGCAAAATTTCACCCAATTGCAATGTGTTGTTAACATTCAGCATCCATTTGGGTTGAGCAGGTAGCAGTCACTTCAAAAAATGAATGTAAACATGTTCCTTATAGTGATAAAACATTTTTATTTAAAGATGTGAACAGCATCACTGATCAAAGTGCAGTTGGATGAAGTTCATAGGGACTCTGCTGCATCATTGAAGACTGTTTATTTCTGGATAAATAAGTTTAAATATGGCCGAACAAGCATTAAAGCTAAAGCGTGCTCTGGACTCCCTGTGGAGGTCACCACAGCGGAAATCATGAACAAAAAAAAATCAGAGGTATCATTATGAAAGACTGCCAATTGAAAGTGTGCAAGATAAAAGAGACTGTAGGCATGTAAGGATACAACAAAAATAATGAAGGTTTTCATTAAAGACAAAGGGCAAATATACGTAGACAGAACAGCTGTTGAAGAAGTAAACCATTTTTCATATCTCGGCAGCTATATAGACCATAATAGTGACACCAGAAAAGAATTTAGATTTCAAATTGCCAAAGCAGCATTGACCTTCAAGAATCTTGAGAACATATGGCATTCAAAAGTTATAAGCACAAGCATAAAAACCAAGTTAAGATTATTCAATTCAAATGTAATATCCACCCTCATTTATGCATGTTACAGCTGGAAAACAACTAAAGAAATAGACAAGAAATTAGACTCTTTTGAAAACAAATGCCTAAGGAAAATACTTGGTATAAAGAACAACGCAGAGATCAGACAGATGAGCAGACAACAACCTGTCTCATGGTTGATCAGAAAAAGAAGATGGACATATGTCGGCCATGTGATGAGAAGAATCCCCAAACAAGCTATCAAATGGAGCATAACAGGCTGAGGAAAAAGAGGTCTCTAAAGATGACATTGTTAAGAGAGGCCATTTCAGTGGGCGTAACATCCCTTGATGAGATTGAAAAACTCACAGAAGACAGGACATCTTGGCGAACTACCATGCAAGCCCTATGTGATGTCTAACAGCATGGGAAGGATGTAAGATATAAGGCATCTCAACTGAACAAATTCATAACATCCTGCATGAAAATTTGCACATGAGAAAGCTTTGTGCACAATGGGTGCCATGTTTGTTGACTGTCAACTGAAAATGCATGTGAAAGGACATTTTAATCCAGTGTTTGTCTATGTTTAACTGCAGTTCACAGGACTTTTTGCATCGATTTATGACTGTGGACAAAACATGGATGCACCACTACACACCTGAATGTAAGCAATTTATAATGCACAGTGAAAGTGCGCTGAAGAAGGCAAAGACCAGTCCATCGACTGGTAAGGTGACAGCCACTGGTTTATGGGATTCTCAAGAAATCATTCTGATTGACTATTTGGAGAAAAGCAAAACAATAACAGGAGACTACTATGAAAAATTGTTGGACCATTTGAAAGAAGAGCTCTAACAGAAACGGCCAAGATTGGCTTGCAGAAAAGTGCTCTTTCACTAATACAATGCGCCTTCCCACAAATCAACCGTCGCTGTAGCAAAATTGCATGAATTAGGGTTCCAAATGATTCCTCATCCATCCTCCGGGACTGTGTAATTTCTTCCTGTTCCTAAACTTGAAAATTTGGCTCAGTGGTAAGCAGTTCTTGCCAAATGAGGATGTCGTCGCAGCCTTTGAGAAAAAACTACTTTGCCAATGGGATGAAAAAAGTTGGAAACCTGCTGGACCAAGTGTATAGCCCTTGAAGGAGACTATGCTGAGAAATAACAGTGATTCTCCCCCTCCCCCCCCCCCAGAAAAATGGCCTTTTAACTTTTTTAATCCTCAAGTGCCAAAGGAGGAGATACATGGACAGAAGGTATAAAAGTAATATCACAATTAATAACATATGGCAGAAGCTAAAGCTGCTAGGAGAGGGAAAATATACATATAATATAGTGATCTTCAGTTGACTGCAGAAGTGTGCACTCTAGTGAGCAGCAAGCACAATGATGATCATAGAACTTGGGCCATATGGCAGTAATCAAAACATATTGTCATACTGTGTATTTAACACAAGGGTTCTTGACCTCTTATGATTACAGACTTCCAGTGGATTGCTCAGTATGTCCTCATACCCTTTCTCCATGCTGTTGAAACTCTTTTCATCACCAGTGCTGTTATGCACCAGTATGACTTCAAAAGATGTCAATAGCTTGTTTTTTTACTACAGGAGCAGAAAAGCTGAAATAAATTTCTAATTAAACAACTTGTATTTTGTTCCCATACACCAAAGAGGTACAAGTTCTCCTAGTTGAGAACTCCTGATCTATAAGGTGGCATCTCATTAAAGAGAGACTATGACTGTGTGTTACACTGAACAGCCAAGCTCAGGTCTCACGAATGTTTCTGAATCTCATGTCATAAAGGATAATTTTTAGTGATGTACTGGGGGTGTTCATGGGATATCTAAAGATGAGTGAAGAAGAAGAATATTAGATCTTTAATAGTTGAAAATTTCATTATTCAAGAATATATATTTAGAAACTTTGCTAATTCTTAGAAATGTGAAATCAGATTTTTTTTTTTTTTCATTTACTCACTGTGAACTGAGACTTATCTTGTAAGTTCTGTGGAACCGGCTTTTGTGTGTGAACATTGGTTTATCACATAATGCGCTGACAACAGCATGTACAGTTTGGACTGATGTTACCTGTCCTCCAAACTGGCATCCTTTGGCACAATAGGTAGCTTCTCTAGCAAAAAAAGTGTCGTATTAGCACATCTTGAGTTGACTCAAAGGTGATAGCAGTTGGCTTCAGCTCATTGTCTCAGAAAGATAAGTAAGCATTGCTGTTAACTGTACTAAGCAAGTGCCCAGGGATTGAATTCCCTGAATGATAATGCTGTTTTACAATGCTTGCCTGTCAGTGGCTTGTGAATCACAAAACTGTACATGGTACTCATTGTATGTGTACATGGTTATAGACCAGAAAGTAGCTAGTGGTTTATTTTTACAATTTTAGAACATGTCATGTACATCTACAGCTTGTATTATATTCAGTCCAGATTATTCTTTCTTTCTAGTTTTTTGCTACAGTTGAAAGAGCTGGATGTATATTGCCTGGGTCTGAGAGTGTAAATATATAACAAAGCAAACAGTCTTTTGTCAGCAGAAATTCATTTAAGACTATGTCCTTTTAAAAACTAAAATAATGAGAGAAAATTTTCACTGAAATAACTCTTTAACTCTTCCCATGCCGGAGGTCCTGATCGCTTTGTCAAGCTTTTGCCAAGGTCCCGATAGGGACCCTAGCTTCGTTTCATTTGAAACCCGGTGTAATTTTTTATTGTAAACAGTTTAGTATGCATGTCTAGTGACCTTTGTCACCATTTTGAAAGCATCATAACAACAGGGGTCAAAATACATCGTTCGATTAAAAAAAAAATCAATTTTTGTGTTACTTCGGAGCCAAACATGTCCCTCTACGACTAGACCACTGTTCACGAATGTGCCTCAAGTAGATTTAGACTGTTAGATGGACTGGAGAAGTAGTTAGAAGGTTATTTTAGGTGTTATTTTAAAGTGAACATGCAACATAATCACACAACAAGATCGGATAAAACGACAAAGTCGATCTACACATCACCGGTCAATCAATGCTAGTCCTAGACCTATCCGACGGACAGTAATACACAATTATCATCTAAAAAAATTCACACTACATCTTTTTTTCCTAAAAAAAACCTCTTCATTTATGAAATCTTCTTACATTTATAGCTATTTGGAGGCATAATATGCATACTTTTAACATGGAAATAATTAGTTAATAAAAATTATCCCCTATACATATCAAACCCGCGCTTTTTGTCTGGCACAGAAGGGAACGTCCGTGTTTTTCCATCCAACATTAAGAAATGTGGAAAAACTAGAAATGAGATTATATTTTATACCTTTCATGGATTTCATATCTTTGAAGTATATATAAACTACTGTAATCTTAATTTCTTGTTGTAAAAAATGAAAAATACTTAAATATGAACTTTACATGCAGTAGTTTGTATCTAAATAAAAGGGATGGCAGCTGCAGTAAAACTGGTTCAAATAATAAAGGTAGATAGAGGTGTATGGTGCAATTTTACAAGGTGGCAGAGGGAGTGAGAAAAAAACGAATAGAAAGTATGAGAGCGAGATGAGAATGTATAAATGAAAAACATACAACATCTGATATTTCAGCGTGAGCCTTTTTCGAGGATTACATACACAAATGAGACAAAAACAAATAACTAAACGAAAAACTTATCTTAATGCGGCATCCTCCAAAAGTAGGAAACACAGAGAAATGTGTGTCCACTAGATGAGACACAGAGACTACGTGGGGCCACACAAAGGATAAGACAATAGAGCCAATCGTAAAGAAGAGGTGGAAAGAGGGAGAGAAACAGAAAGGGGAAGGGAAATAAAAACATGATAGCCGCTAGAGAAGAAGGTTGGGGGGGGGGGGGAAGGGGTAAAGGAGAAGCAGAGAGATAATAAGTGAAGAACATAAACACCCGCAGTGAGAAAATGTGAAACTGGTGAACAGGACAAGAACCTATACACCCATAGGTCGCAAGAGAAGGTGGTGATAGGGAGGGGGAGCTAGGAGAAAGAAACAAGAAAGTAGAGTATAAATCATACTGATATGAAGTATATAGGGGAAACCGGTTCACACTTAGGAGATCGTTTTCACCAACATCTTAATGATATTTCTAAGAGGGCCTGGACACCTGTGGCTAAACATTTTTGCCTTAGCAACCACAGGGGAAAACTGGACATTTCTGTTAGTGCGATCCGGTCTTGTTCTGCTTATGTATGATCTCGGAGGGTTCTAGAACAGTGCCTTATTTTCTAGGCTGGCTGTCTCCACCCAGCTGGAATTAATAATGTCTTCAGCTTCCTTTAACTTCTTTAGTTGTTCTCCCCTTTTTTCCTCCTTTTTTGTGATTTATACTCTACTTTCTTGTTGTTTTTTTCCTAGCTCCCCCTCCCTATCACCACCTTCTCTTCTTCTCTGGCAACCTATGGGTGCATGGGGTCTTGTCTTATTCACCAGTTTCACATTTTCTCACTGCAGGTGTTTATGTTCTTCATTCATTATCTCTCTGCTTCCCCATCTTCCCCCGTCACCTTCTCTAGCGGCTGTCATGTTTCTGTTGCCCTTCCCCCTTCCCTTCCCCCACCTGTTTCACTCCCTCTTTCCACCTCTTCTTTACAACTGGCTCTATTGGCTTATCCTTTGTGTGGCCCCACATGGTCTCCATGCCTCATTTAGTGGACACGCATTTCTCTGTGTTTCCTACTTTTGGAGGATGCCACATTAAGATAAATTTTTCATTTAGTTATACGATTTTGTCCCGTTTGTGTATGTAATCCTCGAAAAAGCCTCACACCAAAATATCAGATGTTATATGTGTTTCATTTATACATTCTCATCTCGCTCTCATACTTTCTATTCATTTTTTCTCACTTTATTCACTCCCTCGGCCACCATGTAAAACTGCACCATACACCTCTATCTAATTTTAGTGTCCAAATAAACAGTCATTAGGTTATTTTAAGCACAATTTCATTCTGTGTTACGTTTATTATGCTTTAATGTACTGGAATTTTCTTGGTATAAGATTCTATAAACAGTAAAAGGATTTCACAACTGTTAAGTGATTTAGTGTTGTTTGTTCTGTTTCTGTTGTATTGGTGTATTTAATTTAATAAAAGGGTTTTTTGCATTTTTAAAAAAAAATCAACATTCTGTTTAAAGCTGATAAACACAAAAAAGTCTCCAACAAATATATAAATGAAAAAAAATATTTATCTCCTAAATAAAGTATACAGCTGACATAATACAAGGGAGAAATGAACAGGGTTGGGTAAAGTAAAATCATGCAGTGAACCACAAGTAACATACATTGCTTAGAATGTTGTTTTGGAAACCATGAGTATGCAGTTTTTACTTCCACACTTTTTCATTTGTGTGCTCTCAAGTGTTTAGTTGTTATTTTTAACTATTTCACTCCCAAATCAGCTTCATTGCTCTGCCAGAATAAATTCTGATGGCAAATTTTAGAGGAAGAAAGTTCATCATCATCAGGTGCCGTGCCGACTGGCGTTGGCTATTATGTTTCTTCAGAGTACCCGATCCTTCATGCAGGCCATCAATTCAGTTGGTGATCTCCTCTCACACCATCCCGTCAGACTGTCCAGTATCATTTCTCTTGGTCTTCCTCTTGATCTTCTTCCTTCTATTTTTCCTGTTGTTATAATATTTTCAATGCTCCCTCTTCTCATTGCATGTCCTATGAAAGTACACTGTCTCTCTCTTGTCTTTCTGACAAGGTTTTTTGTCTCTCCAGCTCTTCTCATACATTCTTCATTAGTTATTTTTGCTGTCCAGGGGATTCGCAACATTCTTCTAATAAACCACATTTCTGCTGCTTCCAATGATTTTTGTGCAGACTTGCCTATTGTCCATGATTCACTTCCATATAACAAGATAGGTTCAATATAGCATTTTAGGGCTTTTCTTCTAACATTCATTGATAAAGATGTGTTAGCTAATATGTTTCTCATTCTCTGAAATGCAGTCTTTGCTTGGCCTGTTCTATTCCTAATTTCTCTTTTGCATTTCCCATCTGAAGTTATTACTGCTCCAAGGTATTTGAATTTCTGCACCTGCTTTAGAATGGTTCCGTTTAATTTAATTCTGCATGCTGGTGGATTCTGTTTCTTAGATATAACCATAGTCTCTGTCTTTTTGATGTTCAAAGTAAGGCCTTTCTGTTCACTTTCTTTGGCGACTTTATCCGAGAGATTCTGCAGGTCTTGTTGGTTCTCAGCTATCGGTACTGTGTCGTCAGCATACCGAAGGTTGTTAATATTGTATCCTCCAATTTTTATGCCTGGTTCTGTGATGATTGTTCTTAGAATATTCACGCTGTACAGAGAAAAAAGGTCTGGAGATAGTACACATCCTTGTCGCACCCCTTGTTTTATAGGTTGGTATTTTCCAATTCCATTTTCAACTCGAACTGCTGCTTCTTGCTACCAGTATAGATGTTTTACAATCCTCAAGTCTTTGCCGTCTATATTGATATCTTCAAGCATTTTAATAATTTCACTATGTTTCACCTTGTCAAATGCCTTGGTGGACAGAAAGATCTCTACTTACGCTTCATTGATTAATGAAGCATAAGTAGAGATCTTTCTGTCCTTCTAAAGCTCTTTCTGTTAGTGTTCGTAAAGCATAAATGGCATTGTGTTCCCTTTCCTTCAACAAATCCAAACTGTTCATCTGCTATTTCCATTTTTATCTTTTTCCTTGTTCTTCTCATAATGATTCTCAGAAGTAGCTTCGTTATGTGACATGAGAGGCTGATAGTCCGGTGGTCGTCACATTCCTTTGCACCTGGTTTCTTTGGTAGTGCTATAAACGTGGATTTAATCAGGTCACTGGGAATAAAGAAAGTTACTCTGTAATTTTAAAATATGGCATGGGTTAGAAATGCACTACTTTTCATTTTCTTTGTACTTCGGTATAGGCGTGCAAGATCTACCAAGCCTTCCAATGTTGTTTTGGATTGAAAGTGTTAAAGCCACGGAAAACTTGGATTATCTAGGAGGACAACAAACATGCAGGAATAAAAGCCTATTTTTGGAAACAAAATCAGGGGATATAATTACGAGGCAAACGTAGCTTGCCCTGACAAGTTGACGATCCTCAGGAGACTATATTTTTGCCTTGTATTCACACGGGCAGTCATGGGTTAATATCTGATAATTTTGACGATTCCAGCTTTTTGTTTTCTACATATATGACTATCTAGGGTTTTTTTTAATTTTCTCGATTGTCTTGGTTTCTGTTGGCGTACACGTATCTGACGCTGAAACATACGTAAATATTTCTAAGTACATTTACTGTAATTTTCCCCCACTTTATTTAATTGACACTCTGTATAATTTAAATCGGCTTTTTTCCCCCTTCTTTTCAAGCTGTTGACTCCACAAAGCCAACGATTACTTGTCATGCCTTTCAAATAGTGCCCTGTCACTTGATCTTAAATCAAAAAACCTTCGTGCATTTATATTACTGCCATACACAATTACCCTTCCTTCACGAACCTCACATATGACACTTCAAGTACTTCAGTATAGAAACCGGTGGTTTAAATAAGTGGTTTCCAAACCTTTTAGAGATGCCTCCTTTGCTTCTATGGCCACTCCAGAAAACTTTTTTTTTTTTTTCGCTCAGTTTGTTCGATACCCCGACCCAGGATCTCACAGTGAAATTTTATAAGCCGGGGCAAAACTCTCCCAATTCTTCCCCCCCACCGAAGCGCTCAGGGTCCATTCTTTAAAAAGGGACATCCTCCCCTACTCTGGAGCGATGTACCGATTGGACCCTCTTCTCATAGGACCTGACCCTTTCCCCAGCCGCTCCTCTCCCCTGCCCTTCATCCCATCGCTATCGGGAAGGTAGTTGGAAGCAGTTTCTCCCACGCTGGGGTCATTAAATTGAGATATGGACGCAACATTACCCACGCTGAATCAGATAAAGACCCACGGGTGAGTGCATGCGTCGGGTTGACGAAACACTACGACTCATACTCTACTGTATCTTCTAGCCATGCGCCCTGGAGACAGGTCTGAATGAATAGAGATCGAAATGGGAAAGGAAACTCCAGTCATAAAAAAAATACACCTAGTCAGATGCGGATCGAAAGGTGCAAATATAACCTTGCTTTCTTAGCTGGGCACACTGCAATACATCCAAAATATTAAGGCGAAGTTGGGTGTGAGTATTCCACATGTCCTGAAACCGCCAGTGCAGTCATGAAAAACACGAAGTTGGGTGTGAGTATTCCACATGTCCTGAAACCGCCAGTGCAGTCATGAAAAACAAACAAACAAACAAAAAACAGATCTATATAATAAGAAACAGCGAGGCTTTCTCACGGTAAAGTAACAGAACACAGTGTTGTATGGTTTGAACTCGGGGAAAAATATCATAGACAAAACACTTTTAGAGGTGCGAGCAAGACAAATAACAAGAGAATTACCTGGGACTTGAAGCACAGTCTCCGGTAGGACGAGCAACAGTCTAGCTACGAGAGAACTGTTGAACTAGGTGGATTATTGAATGCACCGTTCCCATATTGCTCGTCCAACAGGTCCCAGGTAATTTTCTTGCATTTTTCTTTCTCTCACGCTTAAAAGTGCTTTGTCCAAGTTTATCTGTAGAGTTCTAACCGTGAAAATAAACAATAACAGTCCAATATTTCCGAAACATGCCTCTGTCTAGGATAGTTGGGGTAAAGACGCCTGTCCGACGAGGCAATAAGCAACTCATAGCTGATATGCTAGCGTTAGGGTTAGCGAACCATAGCTGACCAAGACCGTGTCCCACCTCTCCGTTGGTACCCCTATTAACAGGCCTAGCTAGGCTAACGGGGCAGGGATCGCCATAGTCCCCATGGTGGTGGAGTCTGCAAGAGAAGCATTGCACACCCCCTGCTTTTTAGCTGCCCTCCGGGACTGAAAAATAGCCGCCATAACCCGCTCCCACGCCGATACGATGCTGTGACTCAACATCTCTACAGCATCGGCTGCAAAGAACAGCTCGCATTTACAGGGAGTTCGTACAAGAACAAATACAAATCTAGGACAAAATAAACAGTAAAATAATAGACAAATATGTGTAGAAAATGAAACATCTGTCCGAGATCTTTCTATTAGGACAGCATGGCAATATATATCCAGATGTTTTAAAGCGTTACCACCTACCCACACACAAACACAAACACACACACACTTAAGTTAAATTTTAATCAGTAGGCTAGGTTTATAATATAGTCCAAGCTGGGTTTAGGCAAGGAAGAGGATCAAGAGATCATATATTCAATATAAGATTAATAATAGAGAAATGCAGAGAATTTAATGCGAATCTATATTTTTCTTTTGTAGACTAATCAACGGCATTTGATTGTGTACAACACCAGAAACTTTGGGAAATAATGGAAAATAATGAGAGTTCCACCACATGTGATACAATTAATATCACTGCTGTATCTAGACCAACAGGCAGCTGTAAACTTAGTGGGTTGCTAAGTTCACAACTGGGGACAATAAGGGGGAGGGACAAGACCAAGACCCAACTAAACCCAAAACCCATGGCCTATGTACTGCCGTACAGGGATGGTCATTCCAAAACTAGAACTACAACCCAGGGATTCCCTCCCAGGATACTGTATGCCAGTCATGCATCAAATTATTTTCATCCACACTTATAATAAACATGTAATACATCAAATCCAAGCCAGTAAATCAAGTTACAATCATTTATTAAAGCTCTCTATATCACGTGACATCACACACAACATAACATACACAGACATTCGCACGTATCATCATGGTAACAACATGACATAATGTAATCACCAAGTAACTCATACTGAGAATGGCATGCATCAATCCGGGTCAAATTATATATATAATGGTTATGCTTAGAAGGTTTCTATGACATTGATTATATAGTCATTCTTTAATGTGACCCGGATTGATGCATGCCATTCTCAGTATGAGTTCCGCACCCACCCTATTCTCTAGACTTGACCCTGTGTGACTTCTTCCTGTTTTCAGACTTGAAATTTTTGCTTGGTGGAAAGCAGCTCTTGTCAAATGAGGATGTCGTCGTCGCCGAAAACTCGTATTTTGCAGTCTCTGTGAAAAACTACTTTGACAACGGAATGACAAAATTGGAAACCCAGTGGACCAAGTGAATAGCCCTCAATTGAGACTTGAGAAATGACATCGATTTATATATATATATCTGATGCTGGCCCTCATAAACGATGCCTACACTCTCATAAAACAAATATATGTGCATATGCACTCATTAACATATGCAGCCACTGCTTACGAAATCCACCCCTTATAAACACACGCCCCATCACCATCATGTGCTACCATGCACTTAAATAATATTACACAATTTAGGTGTGCTAATGCACTGAAATAAAATCACTCATTCTCTCCACTTCCACAATTCCTTGTCTTGATCGCCTCATTGAGTGCAGCTACTGCGGCCAGGTTACGAAATTCCAGAACACCATCTTGACGCATACATATCTACCAGCCATGCGGATGAAGGCCTTGATAGAACTAGATATGCGCTCATCCAGCTTGTGATGATAACCATGCATCCGACAGAATGTCTCCTCTTACTACAAGGAAGACATAATTCACAACACGTAAAAATTATAAACGTTCATCACACAATATGCATCGACAATATCATCGGGTGGACTGAGTGTGTCATACGACAAGCCTCAGCCGCCATTGACTCTCATCATAATGAATAATAATTTCCTTCTGTGTTCAACTGTTATATTGCCCAGTCTTAGCATTTGCCATGTGGCGAGCCGCACGAGGCAGACTTGCTCCAGCCACTGAGCGCGCGGCTCATCCACACAGAGCAATAAGAATAAATGGTGAAACAACAACTTTGTTTTATATAAAACAAGGGGTCCATCAGTGGTGTATATTGTCGACTTACTTAATTAACTTGTATACTGAAAATATGATGAAAAATGTTAGAGAAGATGTAGACAAAGAATATTACGAAGCCATAACAATTGGAGGTTATGAAATGTCAGAGATTAGATATGCTGATGACACAGTATTACTGTCCACAACACAAAAAGGAATGAAAAAAACTAATTACGCCAGTCTTCACTATTCTTACGAAGAGCAAAACCTCTATCTTAATGCAAAGAAAACTAAATTGATAACAACTGACAAAACAAATAAGGCAGCTGAAATATTTTATCAATGAGGAAAAATTGGAAGAGGTGGCGAGTTTTTAATATATTGAATCATTAAGGACATCTATCACTCTTCAAAAAGTAAAACAACTAAAGAGGGCATGGAGAGGAACAGACAGAACTACAAAAATAAGATTTTTAAGGGCATGCATCTTTCCCTTTGCAACATATGCCTGTGAGACCTGGACACTTAACAAAACAACTAAGAAACACATAAATGCCTTTGAATGTAAATGCTACAGAAGATTTCTTCAAATATCATGGACACAAAAAAATAATAAATATCCATACTACAAGAACGTAATATTGAAGAAGGCTGGCTAGTAAAGAGGACTAAACAGAACGCCATGATAATTTAGAGAAGACCATCTTGGAAGGGTACATAATGGGAAAAAGAAAGAGAGGAAGACCAAGGTGAAGATGGCTGCAAGATATCGTTGATAATCTGCAAATGGTAATCTTTACAAGGACTGAGATAAGTTTTCATTAAAAATTTTTTTTCTTTTACACAAGCTTGATGTGAATCTGTACTTTATCTCCTCTCTCTGATTCTTCGCACTGTTTGTTTTTGTTTGAAGAAGGCTAGTGCCGAAACGTCACAAGTACGTTGTCGTTGAATAATAAAGCTGTTCCTACTTTTCCCCTAATTTATACATTTTGGTATCACAGCTTTACTGCAGTGCTTTGTGTATAGTTGTATCTTATATCCTTCCCGTGCCGTTAAACGTCACATAGGGCTCGCAAAGTAGTTCGCCGATTTTTCCTGTCTTCGGTGAGTCTTTCAACCTCATCAAGGGATTTTATGCCTGTTAATTTGGCCTCTCTTAACAATGTCCTCTTCAGAGTTTCACGCGGTCTGCCTCTTTTTCTTTGGCCTGTTGTGTTCCACTTGATATCTTGTTTTGGGATTCTCTGATAATTTCTTCTCATCAAGTGACCAACATATGTCCATTTCCTTTTCCTGATCACCCATGAAACTGGTTGTTGTTCACTCATCTGTCTTATCGTATAGTTGTATGCCTATACACTAATTATTGTGTGTTACTAATTTATGCGTCCTGACCGAAGTAATGCTGTTTCCTGGACAAATTCTCAAAAATACGAGACTGGACAGTATAATACGGGACAACTGTTTATTTATTTTAAAATTGAATCAGACACCTCTGTTTACCTCAACTACACTAGTACCGGTTTTACTGCAGTCTTCTTCACACTTGTAAAACAGAAAACGGTGTCAGTATGATAAAACTTTTATTTTGTGGTATACAAATGTTTGTCGACACCGGTTTATGGAGCAGCATCACATGACCGCCCCAAAAAAAAAAGTGTGCTACTATATACAAACGTGAAAGCAGAAGTCAAGAGGACGTAGTCTTGCGGAAACAAGGTCCTTCGTCACAGTCGTCTGTTGATTCGAGTTTGGTTTGATTGAAAAGAAAAGGGGGAAAAAAACACTGAACTTTTCATAGAGTCTTCATTGCGTTGAAGTAAGAATCTTGGACGTTTTATTGATAATTACCCGAGTTTAAGGCGACCCCTGTTGTTGGCGGCCGGTCTCTGCGAGAGTTGTCTGGATACACGTCTTAGTTTGGGGGCAAGTTGATTTGTTAAATCTGAGCCACTTCTTGCAGACAAAAATGACCAGTAATGGGGAGGAAATTCGGCAGCTTGCACTTAAATCTGCAGAAGCTCTAAAAGGACATCTGAACGAAACAGAAGGCTGGCATGTAGCGAAGAAAACGGTGAGTGTAATATATTGGCCGCGGCCCACTAGCACTTTGCTGTGTAACAGTAGATTGCCTAATCTCTGATAACGTTTTCGCCAGTACAGAAGCCACAAATGTGCACCAGAACTTGCATATCTCTACTCTGAGTGTAGGCATAATTATTTGTTATAAATACTTAATAATTTAAAACTTCTTGCAAGTTTTATGTTCGGCCGAGAAAACTCAATCCAAGCTAAAATAATGCACATCAAGCCTTGAAAAGTTTTTACAGCTTTATGAATGTTGGCAAATTGTTACAGATAATATTTTCCCATCTAATTTACATATTTATTCTTGCTTTAAGTCAGCCAGACATTGGGGAAGTATTAATGAAGTGTTTTAAATTTATCTTTACTTGCAGTAAAAGTCTGGAGATTTGAATAAAAATCATAATTGCTCATTTCCTCTACATCTTACATTTTGCATCATTCCCATGCTGTTAAATATTACATAAGGCTTGCATGGTAGTTTGCCAAGTTTTCTTGTTTTCAGTAAGCTGTTCAACCTCATCAAGGGATTTTATACCTACTAATCTGGCCTCTCATAATAATGTCCACTTAGAGGTTCATGTGGTCGACCTTTTTTTCTTTGGCCTTTTTGTGTTCCACTCGATAGCTTGTTTTGGGATTCTCTGACTGTTTCTTCTCATCATGTGACTGATATATATATCCATCTTCTCTTTCTGATCACCCATAAGGCAGGTTGTTGTTCACTCATCTGCCTTAAAAAAGTGCTAAACATATCATATATCAGATTAAAGATAACTGAAAGCAGAAACAAAATATGGCAGTGTTTGTTATAAGCATTCTATACAGAAACATTATAAACAAAAAATACAAGCATAAAAGAAGACGCCAGTAAATTTGAAACATTTCTGCTTACCCAGGTCATGCGAGAAATTTAATTGTAACCGTAACTTACGGTTTTGGGTTGGAAATTCTTTGTAATTAAATTTTCAAGAAATATTGCACAAAATTTCAGAATAATTTTTTTTATGTCATGGTAAAGGTCTTGTTGTGTTTGTATAAATGTTTGTGAATGAGAGGTGAAAAGAAAAAATAAATGAATGAGCCTTAATGTCAAAGGAAGGAATTGGGCATACAAGCCCACCTGATAATCTGCTCCTCATCTCTCGGCTTTCACTCTTTAACATGTAGTCAGATCTTTTTAGTTAGCATTTGATGTATAGTTTGTGTATATGTGTGTGAGAGAGACAGGAGAGGGAAGGAGACACTAAATTTTTTATTGTAGGCATGAATATGTGTGTGTGTGTTCTGCACTTCGGGGGGGGGGGGGTAACTTAATTCATTATAGGTGTGAGTGTATGTATGCATTTGTGTGGGTGTGTGTGTGTGAGAAAGAAATAATGAAATATAACTAAGTACTTTGTTATAGGTGTGTATGTGTGTATGCACATGTGTGTGTTGTGTTGGTGTGTGTTGTGACTGTTGTGTATCTGTATGCGTGTGCATATTTTTATATATGTGTATGTATGTGTATATATATATGTATATATATATATATCAAAGAGAAGAAAAACATCACTGATTATTTGATTATAGTGTGCTCTTATATGTGTGTAAGTTATTTGATTATAGTGTGCTCTTATATGTGTGTAAGTGCCTGCATGTATGAAAGTAAGTGAGATTGAAGAAGATGAATGCATTATTGCTGTACGGAGTGCATGTGGTCTGTTTTACATAAAATGTATAAACAGAAAGGAACAAGTCACCATCTTCCGTCTCCGAACAGGACACAGCCGACTCCGAGGTCATATGTATACAAAGTTTAAGGTTGGTGCTACTAATCTATGTACATGTGCCCAGGTGCCCCAAACTGTGGAACTATATTCCTCCAGAACTGCACCAACTATGAGACACTGAGAAATAATTACTGGCCCAGTGAAACCACTAAAGAAGATAAGCTCTGTGGTTCCATACATGAATTACAAAAAACAGTGAAATTTGTCCAGGAGACGGGACTGCAGATATAGACAGACAATGCGAATGAAGAAGAAGAAGACATAAAATGTACAATATTTTATATTCTACACATGTGAAACACTTTCTTAAGTACTATAATGTCACTGTCTTGTGCTTCTTCAGCTTTCCGAGCCATTAAGGCTCATTGCTGCAGATAAAGTTCGCCTCCATTCCTCTCTATTCCTAGTCTTCTCTCTCCAGTTAGTGACACTAACTTCTTTTATATCTTCTTCTATGTTGTCTTTCCATCTCTGTCTTGATCTACCCCTTGGTCTTGTTTCCCTCATCTCCTGTGAATACATCATTTTCGTTTGTCTGTTCTCTCCCATTCTTTCTACATGGCCCAGCCAGCGTAGTGTGTTCAGTTTCAAGACATTTATAATTTGTTGGGATATAAATAAGCTTGAATTTAAATAAGTTTGAATTATGTTACATAAAGTAAATGATACCTGATTTTTGTAAGGTTGAAACAGATTTTTTGAATGTCATATAAAGATGTCATATAAAGAATGTCATATAAAGATCCCTTATCCTGTAATGATGAAATAAAATTGATGATTTGCCTTCTCGTGTGGCCAAGTTGAAGTTTTATCAAAATGAACTAATTTCCCTTGTAGATTACATTACATTTTAATATCACTAGGATGATAGCTAACTAGGCTTAACAACTTTTCTTTTTGTGTCTGAAGATCAAATTATGCTGTCCTATCTCTTGGCACAGAACTAGAGGTTTGATATCTTTGCTGCTTAATTTGCATTATTTTTGGCAAGTCATCTGAACTGACTCTGGCTTAACTTTTATGTTGATCTAATGTGCTTTTTATTGGCTTTGTTTGACTGCATATGTTTTGTATATGATCTTGGTTTTTTTTATTAAATATGGTTTAGTCAGTCTGGTTTTTTTCCCCCAGTGATTTCATTTTTTTAACAGCAGGTGTATTTTCTTCCATTAAAAAAAAAAACAAAACTCGAGATCAGTGCTAAAAATGGAAAAAAAAAATTGGTATTTATTTGGGGGGCGGGGGCGGGAAGAGAAACAAGTGTAGAAGCTAGAGTGAAGAAAATAGGAACAAATAAAGTTCATTTTTACCACCATTTTAGATAAACTCATAACATCATGATTCCCACAGCCAGACTAGTTTGGTAGAATGCAGTTTAGAAAAGTTCAAAGAAGAATTGTTCTTGAGATAGCCAATTTGTTGATAAGCCATTGTTGTGCGCAGTAGTTGAAATTATCAGCTCTTGATAGCGAGAGCCATTTTAGATTGGGTTGAAAGAATTTATTTATTTCGGAAAAGCCATTGTTCCTGTTTCGTAATATTTAAGGGAACAGTTATCGGGGAATAGCTCAAGATAATGGTGTTCAGAAGCAGAAATAAAACAGCAGCAGACTATTTAAAATGACTTAACTTAATCTTTGAAGGGCCCATCTGACACTTTGCCATATCTCACTAATCTTTCATTCTTAACACACATTCAGTTTAGTACAGTCATACAAATTACATAAAAAACCTGTCTAAGAATGTAAAATGGGACTACTACATTCATGAATATAAGATAATTAGCTACAAGGGAGGAATTAATTTAACATTCTTAAAAAATATACAATTTCAATGTAGTTCCTATCACATCAATCACACACTCTCTCTCTCTCACACACACACACACACACATATATATATATATAGAGAGAGACTGCACCTATGATATGTTTTTGGTTATATTGTGAACAGTTTTAACTGAAATTTACAGTGCATTAACCCTGTGACTCTGGGTTCCCACAAAAGCTAAATGAACAAATTCATTTTGTGACATTGGATTAACAGTTATCATCAGTGTGAGCATCTAGATAGTATAGTTGTATCAAAACTTAACTGGTAAATATCAGCATTTGTTGTAGGAGACCATGTCCTTTGAGAATTTGGGGTCAGAAAATTATTATTTGATCTTAGATTGAAATAATACACTGATCTATCTGCCTCATTTTTCTTCTTCTTCTTCTTCTTCTTCTGTCTCCCTGGAATTGCAAGTGTGATGTGCTGTGAAAGTGTTGAGGCACAGTATTATGTCATATTAGTACTGAGTTACAGTGGCTATTTTTTTTTAGTCCTTGAAATAAGAGAGATAAGCAAACAACAACCTGTCTCATGGGTGATCAGAAAAAGAAGATGGACATATGTAGGCCATTTGATGAGAGGAGAAACAATCAGAGAATACCAAAACAAGCTATCAAGTGGAGCACAACAGACTGAAGAAAAAGAGGTCGACCATGTGAAACTCTACATTGTTAAAAGAAGCCAGTTTAGTGGGCATAACATCCCTTGATGAAGTTGAAAGACACGCAGAGAACAGGAAATCTTGGCAAACAAATATGCGAGCCCTATGTGACGTTTAACGGCACGGGAAGGATGTAAGATGTAAGAGTGGAACTAAAAAGCAGGGGGTGTGCAATACTTCTTTAGCAGATTCCACCACCATGATCCCTGCCCTATTAGTCAGACTAGCCTGTTACTGGGGGGTACCATTAAGTCTTGATCTTGGTTAGCTATGGATCACCAACCCTAATGCTTGCATGTCAGTTATGGCTGCTGCTGATTGCCATATCAGACAGTATTGTTACCAATGTTCCCTCTAAGGGTTCGCAGTCTGTATGCAAAATATTCAGCTCATGTGCAAAAAAAATTATGTATGCAAATGTATGTATTATATATATATATATTATATATATATATATATATATATATATATATATATATATATATATATATATATATATATGCACACACACTGTAAATCTACCGCTATTAAAAAAAACAGGACAGCTATGATGTTGGTGATCATGACATCTGGTGTTAGTTACCAAGATAATTTGCATACCTGATCTGCTCAGTGGACATTCTCCTTTTCTACGACGCAGTGGAAATTTATCCGCCCGTTTTTGCTGCATGCCTACTTGCCTCGTCAGGATTTTGCTACAGTACTACGGAAACTACACAATAAAAGACCAGTTGAAACATCTGATCCGATAGTCATTTTTCAGCAAGAAAGAAACAGTAAAGGAAAAACATGTGCCATCAGTGTATTTTTCTTGATCACAATTATAGCATGGAGTAACATCTAGAAACTGGAAAATAAAAGTAGCAGTTTCATTTTTCTTTTTGCGCAGCTCCAGAAATTTTGTATGCGTTATGATTTTTTCTGTGCGTGGCCGCAAAACTAAGAGGGAACGGTGGTCGTTACCCCTGAGGCACCTCCTAGCATGCTTTGGATTAGGATTTGGTTTACATGCAATTCAAACATATTTGAATTGTTAAACTATGTTGATAATTGCCTCTATGATTAAAACTTATTTGTTTACCAATGAAGCCCTTCTAGGTTATTTAATGAATTCACTTGCTTTTGAAGTAAAAGGGTTGCTTTTTTCCTGTTTCAGAAGGATTTGATTGTTGAATATAGACAGTCTGTTTGCAGTGGCTTTGAAAATGGCTATTTGTAAGTAACCAGCATTTTCAAGTTATACTACTTACACATATGTTTGTAGTTATCTTCATAATATTCCTAAATGTACTGTAATGATATTTAAGTTGTATGTCACCTGTTATTATGAGGAGGGTAAAGTAAGGGTGAAAGTATCCTGGCCATACCATTATACCATTGGGGCATATAGAGGATATGATGTTAATGCCCATATTTTCTTTGATCTGTCTGCACAGTAGAGGGTGGTGTGGTGAGTTCATGCTTAACTGTCTTTCATTTCCTAGCTGAAGGAGGAGCCGGGGACCCATTTCTTTAGCTTAGTGACTTGGGCATGCCTGAGAGTCAAACTACCAACCTTCACAGTGATAAATGAATGTGCTAACTGCCGAGTTACTCAGGTTCCAATTTTGAGTATGAGACTAGAAGAAAATAACAAGTGTATATGAAGAAGTAAATGTATAAATGAACTTTTTAATCACAGCAGTATATGAGGGTCATACCGAAAGTTGTCAGAAAAATTTGTTTAAAAATCAGAATTTATAGATAGAAAATATAAACGTATCACCTTAACCTGCATCCTTTTCTTCACTTTTCAACATAATCTCCACTTCTTTGCACACATTTTCCCGATTGCTCTGCAAGTTTGAAAATACCCTCCAGGTAGAATTCTGTTCCAGCTGACCGACAGTAGACACACTGCTTTCTGGATGTTCTCTCCTGTGGGAACCAGCGGGCATAAACTTTTCTATAGCCTAGGGTTTCAAACATTTCCTGTATTGTATTGTGTCTTATTCCAAGATTTACAGTGATTTCAGATACTGTGACACATCTGTCTTCTTTAATGATGTAGTCAATCCTTTCCACGTTGCGTTCAGTGGAGGCAGCTTGAAGGTGACCGCTGCGAGGCATATCTTGGATGCTCGTGTTTCCATCCGTGAAATGTTTTACCCACCTCCTAACACAGCTAGCACCCATATACACATCTCCATAAGCAAGTTGAAGTCTTTGGTGAAATTCAGCAGCGGGGATTTCCTCTTTATTGAGGAAATCAATAACAGCATGTTGACGAAACGAAACTCCAGCACCCACCATTTTTTTTCTGCTCCACGTGATCGTGTGACACATGATGGTGACATCATGTGACCTCTACATGAAGTGCAAAGTATGCAAGTAAGGTGATACATTTATATTTTCTCAGTCTATAAATTCTGATTTTTTACAAATCTTTGCTCACGACTTTTGGTATGACCCTCATATCAGTTCAACAGATAAGTGATGTGTTACTGTATGCTTTATTCACTGATATATGCAAGATACACAACCACTTAAATTTCACCTAAATACTTCATAGGCGCTAGTACGACATCAAATATTGAAATCAGGGACATTCCCTTACTTTCACTGCTAGATGGTACAAATGACTGAAATGTAATAGCGGACCTTCCAGGAAGAAGAGAATACCTGACTGCCATCAAAAACACAGGAATGCGACTGGACATTGTAGTGTACTCCACAGAAGAACAGGAATTAATAATGATCGAGCTTATGGTTCCGTACGAAACTAGAATAGAGGAACAGCATTTATTCAGAGTTGAGAAGTACAATGATCTGGTCAAGCAACTGAGGCAGGGGGCAGGAATCAGGGCAAAAGTGATAGCTGTAGAAGTGGGAGCAAGAGGATTCGTAGCAACATCAGCATATGACCTATGTAAGCAACTGGGCATAAAGGGACAAGCAAGAGCAAGGGCATTGAGAAGCCTTTCAGAAACAGCAGAAAAGGCCTCATGCTGGCTGTGGAGTATGCGAAACAAGCATTGGGAACATAAGTAATTTCATTTGCCACAACCAGTACCAGTCCTCCGTAGCTAAATCGCTAAGATGCACTTCAAAAGTGCGGTGCCAACTGGAAGATCACGGGTTCAATCCCAGGACCGGGAAGAAAAATAAAAGCAACAACTCACAAGACCTCTGGGAGTCATGACCCAGAGGGGCCCACCCCCCTTAGAGTGTCAGGAGTTTAATAGGCGAACGTCTGGGGGGGGGGGGGTACTTCCTCTGATGATCTGAAGGAGTTGTGTTGTTGTTCCGCTCTCTATGGTAGAGAGTTTCCTGCATATATACAGTTATGTCTGTGTTACTTATATCCTGGGTGTAGGATGAGCACATTACTGTGGTATAAAGTTCAGTTATTGATTTATGTTTTAATATGGTTTTTTTTTCATGGCTACTACAGATTTTTAATTTAAACAAAAGATTGCTCCATATACAGTCATTTAAAGTAGGTCAATTTGTCATTACCCTGAAAAATCTTTCATTTAAGATTGCTACCACTATAAAACAATTAAACTTTGAGCAAGAATCATTCATAAGTGACAAAGTATACACACAAATGTGGAGATTTCCCCATTTGTTATAATAGTTAACATGAATATCTAGCCAACATTTCTAAGTTGTGCCTGGTAAATTGTGACAATAATGCGGGATCTCTGTACATCGTATTTTCTTGGCTGGATAGAACATTTATAGAAACAGGTTGCTTGTATGGATCCTCAGACAACTGAACATAAAGACAAACAAAATATGATAATAAAATGTTACAGCAAGATAAAGGCCTGTTAGTGCAAGTCTGATAACACACACACACACACCAGAACCTTGGTACATTTGTTAAGAGAAGTTTAGATGCACTGTAATTATATTCATCAGTTATCCACTTCAACTGCTCTTGAATATTTCGGTTGACAGCTATGTCATTAATATAGGGGGCATTGAATTAGTTCAGCACATTTGATATAATTGCATTTAAAATAGCTCCTTAATTGTTGAGCTACTTTTCTCAGAGTTTGTTATGTTGTGTAGATGTATTAAGAAGAAGATATACCAGTTTGCGGATTTTAAAGACAGCTGAGTGTTGTTCTTAAAAAAAATGCTGACGACAGAAGAAAATAGAACAGTAGTTCTCAAAGCCACTTTGGTCTGAAGTTTTTATGAAGAAACTTTTCACGTATCTGTGAATGTTTGAATATATGTGCTTATACAAGGTCTGACAATTAAGTAATGAGACTCATTTTATTATGACCAAGACAAAAATACCATCTATGAAGCAAAGCATGGAATCAAAAGAGGCAACCTTCATCTATGATCTAAAAACTTTTCATCGCCGCCCAATAAGCAGACGACAAACAAGCCGCCATTTTCTTGACCTAGTCAGAGATGCATTGTTACATAATCAGCATGGAGCAAAAAGCTAACATTAAATTCTGTTTAAAACTCAGAAAAAGTGCCATTGAGACAGCTGAATTGATGTGACAAGTTTATGGGGATAATTGTTTATCTCGTGCACAGATATTCATGTGATATTCACTATTCAGAAGTGGTGTGGAAACGATTACAAATGCAACTAGATATGGATGCCCAATTTCTGTTCGTAATGAGGAACTCATCGCAAAGTCAGAGAATGGATACAAGAAGATAGTTGTTTGACTGTGAGGATGATGGCAGATGAATCTGGTGTTAACCGAGAGACCATTTGTAAAATTTTAATGGAAGATTTGGGTAAGAAAAAAGTTGCTTGCCGGTTTGTACCACATTCGTTGTCTGATGACCAGAAAACACCGTGTTGAGTATGCAAAAGACATCATCAGAACATTTTGCAGAAATAATCATTTCTTAAATTTGATTGTTGCAGAGGATGAAACATGGACTTTCCTCTGTGATCCCACAACTAAACGCCAAAGTGCTCAGTGGAAGTCATCATCATCACCAAAAGGCAAAAAAAAAATTCATCTTCAAAAGTTGAAAGTTAAGACAATGTTGGTGTGCTTCTATAACAGCAAATTCACAAAGAATTTATTCCAGAGGGACAGACTGCCACTGCCAAAGTTTATTTAAATATTTTGAATAGCCTATTGAAAAGGATTCTAAGAGTCCAACCCAAGTATTCAACATCTGGCAGTTTTTTTTCATTCTTCAAGATAACTACCAGGTGGTAGTTGTACAGGAATTTTTGGTCCAAAAACAAGTGTGTTCTCAACCATCCACCCTATTCCCCAGATTTGTCTCTCTGCGATTATTTTCTATTCCCAAAATTAAAGTTACCATTGAAAGGACGCTTCTTTGACGATACTGATGACATCCAGAATGCCATAACGTTGAGTTTAAGGGCCATACCAACTGAAGAACTGCAGAGGTCATTCCAGTGTTTGTTAGATCATGCCACTCGCTGTATCAGCTCACAAGGGGTTTATATTGAATAAAATACAGGTTATATCTTCAACTAATGTGTATTTTATTTTTTATGTAATTCGTCTCATTACTTAATAACATAACTAGTTTTGGGATTCTCTGATTGTTTCTTCTCATCACAAGACCAATGTATGTCCATCTCTTTTTTCTGATCACCCTTGAGACAGGTTGTTGTTCACCTATCTACCTTATCTCTGCATTGTTCTTGAATTCGTTCCATTTTATATCCAGTATTTTCTTTAGAGGTGTCTTGAGTGGTGAAGTGGTTAGTGCACTGGTCTCTCATGGTGAAGGTCTGGGGTTCGAATCCAGCCAGATGCACCCCAGTCACCCAGCTGAGGAAGTAGATACCCGACTTCTTCTGAAGTTGGGGAGCGAAAGGCAGCCAGGCATGATACTGACCATATCACCTTATAGGTGCTGACAATCAAGGAAAAATATGGGCACTAACACCATATCCCTATGTGCCTCTAAGGCATGACAGGATTACCTTTATTTTTTGCCAACATATTGCCCTACTTGAACATTCTTTTTTCATTAAGGTGCTGTTTCATTGTCTTACATTATAACCTTTATAATTGTTGTAAGTCAGCATTACATTTTCCATTTTCACTGTAAATTTCTTGGTAAGAGTAGTACTTTCTGAAGCTGAGGTCTTGAAAAGTGAAGTGGTGCCCTCAGAGGTTCTGAAGCTGAGGTCTTGAAAAGTGAAGTGGTGCCCTCAGAGGTTCTGAAGCTGAGGTCTTGAAAAGTGAAGTGGTGCCCTCAGAGGTTCTGAAGCTGAGGCCTGGAAAAGTGAAGCAGTGCCCTCAGAGGTTCTGAAGCTGATGTCTTGAAAAGTGAAGCGGTGCCCTCAGAGGTTCTGAAGACAAAGTATTGAGAATATTATTGGGAAAGACTTGCAAAGATAGTTAAGGAACACTGAAATAAAAGGCATAAACAAAGGAGATGGAGATGAGTCAGACATCTTGTGTTTTAAAGTGAACAAATAACTAAGATGAGCAGTGAAATGAAGTCCACAGAAAGAAATAAGGACAGAGATGAACATTTAAGAAAGTAATCCAAAATACACGAGAAACATTAAGGAAAGGGAGGCACAAGACCAGGTTGAATAGATAATTATTGGCTTAGTGTTTCTTACTTTTGTTAACAAGGAGAATGAATTTTTTTTAAAATTTTTATTTCATGCATTTTCGTCTTCAGATATAGAGGACAAGCAGAGATTGATTGTCCAAAGGAAGTGGTCTTCAGATACCTTGATCCTTTTGAAGACCTTCGTATAAAATGGGATAAGGATGTTAAAAGTATCAAAATCCTGAAGCAGATTGATGAGGTAAGTTTAGCTTTAGCTTCATGGTGTGAGTGAAGAAAGTGTGCAGTTACAGTTAATCACCCAGTACACAGTTCAGGTTTATGTACACAGATATAATCATTGAGGTTCTGAGTGTTACATCTGGTACCATGATTTAATTTCTCATTAGTTTCATCAACTTAAAAAGTTTCTCTCATTACACATTCTGATTGTAACTGTTCACTTTTTAATGCATGCAGACGTGGGATGCCTTAAGTATAATGACTGAGTAGTATGTGGGATGAAGTTGTAGACATTGGACCATTGATGTTGTTGAAACATAGTGTCACACATATTGTGACAGTGATGACACCTCATTTGAAGAAGGGCTGTAGTGTCACACATCTTGTGGCAATGATGACACCTCATGTGAAGGAGGACTGTAGTGTCACACATCTTGTGGCAATGATGACACCTCATTTGAAGAAGGGCTGTAGTGTCACACATCTTGTGGCAATGATGACACCTCATGTGAAGAAGGACTGTAATGTCACACATCTTGTGGCAATGATGACACCTCATTTGAAGAACAGCTGTAGTGTCACACATCTTGTGGCAATGATGACACCTCATTTGAAGAACAGCTGTAATGTCACACATCTTTTGGCAGTGATGACACCTCATGTGAAGAAGGACTGTAGTGTCACACATCTTGTGGCAATGATGACACCTCATGTGAAGAAGGACTGTAGTGTCACACATCTTGTGGCAATGATGACACCTCATGTGAAGAAGGACTGTAGTGTCACACATCTTGTGGCAGTGATGACACCTCATGTGAAGAAGGACTGTAGTGTCACACATCTTGTGGCAATGATGACACCTCATTTGAAGAACGGCTGTAGTGTCACACATCTTGGGACAGTGGTGACACTTCAGTTGAAGAAGAGCAATTATAATAAAATATAGAAAAATACATCTATGCACATGGGCCTCTCGGTGCTCCAGGATTTTGTGTCCTGTCTGAGATTGAGCTCAAAACTCAGTGACAAATAGATTGATCATGGGATGGCTAGAGAAGATAGTGAAGAAGACATTTTTAAAAAGTAGGGGCAGCATTATTCATTAACGAAAAAAAAATACTTAAAAATTTCCTTTGTCATTTCTTCACTCCTATTTGTTGTATAACTCACCTCTTCTCTAACATGTAGTCTAGGTTGTTATCGTTTTCTTTTTTTTTGCTTGTTTTGTTTTTGGGTACTGTATGTTGTTGTGTGAATAAAATGAAAGTTGAAAGTTGCAGCTGTGTGTTTTTGTTAATGAGTGACAGTGCTGCTACAATTTTTAAAAATGTATGATTTGTGTCACAGCTTTACTGCAGTAGTCTTATATATATATATATATAAACATGATGATTCTGTTTGGTTTAGGTGTTCACTAAATGTAGTCACAGAAGTATCATAGCATAATGAATGGAGAGATTTTAAAGTTTAAAAAAATATCTTGTAAAGATATATGAGATAATTTATTAGCTACAAAAATTTATCTTTTCAGGATCTTCATATAATAAACTCCAGGACAAACAGTGCTGCCAAAGGTCTGATATCTCCAAGGGATTTTGTTGATGTAGTTCTAACTTCAAAGACAGACAGCTATATATCAACAAACTGTAAGATCTGTTGTATACAGTGTGAGATCTGTTGCATTCACAGTTTAATGTTGCAGTATGTGTCAACTTATTGTAATATAGTCAGTGTCTTGTATATCATCTGTTAGTGAGTTCATTTGTCCTTTGTGTCACATGTTGTGTTGTAAATCAACAAATGATGGAGTGGTTTTTTAATGTCACCAATTGTTTGGTACCAAATTCTATAAGATAAACTAGTTTTGTACTTCTTTCTGGTGGTAGTGACAGTAGACAATATTGGCAACTAGATATTCATGGCTTTCTTCATATCCACAAGAAAATGAACAATACCAGCAGGCACTCTGCCAGGTTTTTCTGTGATCTCAGCCATAACAGAGACCATGTTGATCCCTACCTTGTTTGTCATACTTAAAGGGCCGAAACACTTGTCTGAGGTTGGGGGGGGGGGGGGGGGGTAATTCCTCTGATGGTCTGAAGGAGTTGTGTTGTTGTTCTGCTCTCTAGGTAGAGAGTTTCCTGCATATTTCTTGGTTAGCTATGGCTTACCAACTTTTATATCAGAGTGGAGGTCCGGCTCTCTGCTACAATTTTTTTTTCTAAATAGGAAACAACGAGGCTTTCGTATGGTAAAGTAAGAGAACACAGTTTTATAGGATTAGATCTAAAAAAAATCGTAGACAGAGCACTGTAGTGAGACATGAGAGAGAGAAAAATCACAAGAGAATTACCTGGGATTCAAACCACAGACTCTGGTAGGATGAACAGCCGTCTAGCCATGAGAGAACAGCATATTAATGAACTGCGCTAACTCACACCTCCTAAAGCACCTCTCTGCTGATGTTGAAATGGAGATCCCTGCTACATGATAATGTCTGTATTATGATTGACTTTTGAAGTGCACTTTCTTTATTGTATTGTCAGGGCTCTAAACTGATATTTTTAGTGTGAGAGTAAGCAGTGGCCTCACTACATATACCAGCATATTTATTTAATAAAGAATATTGTAATATATAAAAACTTGGCAAACAACTATGCAAGCCCTATGTGACGCTTGACACCAAGGATAGCCAAAATATATAATATCAGAAATTTTTCTCTTACATACCATACCCAGATACATTTGATTGACCAGAAGCTTATCACATTTCCATAAAAAAAACATTAGTTTTTCATGTACAACAGTTAACTCCCTGTCAGGTTTTGTTAACTTTTACACTTTGTTGACTCATATAAACCTGTTCTGTATCTTATCTTTGTTTTTTTTTTTAATGCAGGTATTAGCATTGAATCTGATGAGTATCCTCATGACACCAAATTTGTCAGGGGCTTTAATCATCCATGTGGTATGTTCTGTCTGACTGTACCTGGGTAAGAACTTTCATCCATTAAGTTAATAGTGTAATTTATGGCTTCATGTGCATTTTAATGGCACTTTTTTTTTTTTTTTTAACTTGAAGGTTGGCGTGGACCTTGTTTTTTTTTAAACTTACCTTCATCTCATGTCTAGTATATATATAGTGGACTAACTTTCATTTTGAAAATTTGACAGTTTGTAAAATTCATGGGCGGAGTATGGGCATGATAAGTAGGCTTTGAGTTGTTCCCATTCTTCAGGGTGGTTTTTTTTTAAGAGTAATTCTGTTTTTGACCGTTAATTCCTTGTTGAGGTTGAAACTTGGTCTTTTTAATTATTTTTCTTGGTGAGCCCTTGCATTTTGTCATGAATGGGATGGTGCTGTAAATGTTAAATTTTCTGTTGTTTCCACTGCTGGTACTGATGTATTCTCTGGATTTCCTGTGATGATTATGAGTCCTCCATTGTGAATTCTGTCCAGCTTTTTTTTTGCCACTGTTTCTTATAGCTCCCATTCCATCTTTTAGAACTAGAGTGGGGAACATGTATCCTGTATGGACACCAGCTTCTCATTGAGTTGTGTCACATGAGATTGAGCTTTGTCCTGCAGAAAAATTGACCCTGGTGCAGCCAGAAGTGGAAGGACGTAAGGACAAAGAATTTCAGTGTCGTATTGGGCATTCAGGCGTCTTTCAATTTGCACCAGGTCACTTCTTCCCATGAAGTTTATCATCCCTCCACACCAGTACACCTCCACCACCATGTGGAGGAGCCTCATCCATGCAGTTCTGGGTGTAGCACTCATGGATTCTGCAGTAAACTCTTCTCCACCTATCGTGTCGCTGGAGCAGAAGGAATGTCTCATCACTAAACCAAATCCTTCTCCAATCATTCACAATGGTCCATTGACGATGCTGGTTCGCCCACTGCGGTCAGTTCTGGCGATGCTGGTCCATAAGAACAGGACCTCTAGTAGGGTCTTCTAGCTCAAAGACTGGCATCGTGCAGCCAGTTCCTGACTGTTTGATCTGAAATTCGACGAGCTGCTGTCATTGACTGGACTGTTGATGACGCAGATGAAAATCGATTCCTGTGGTGATGCAGCCGTATGAAGTGGTCTTCGGCAGGAGTTGTGCGGCCAGTCTGCAACTGAGCCAGTTTCTTGAAATTGTCTCCAAAGGCGACTAATGGTGCTTCTAACCACATTAAATTGTCAGGCCACTACACTTTGTGACCGTCCAGTCTGTAAACGCCCAATGATGATGAGTCGTCGTTCTATAATGAGATGAGCCATACTTGCACATTGAATTTTCAAATGAATTGATTCGAGGAATCTCCTCCTCCTCTGATAGAGAAGCTGATTTAAACTACTCTTCCCCTGACAGAGAGAAGCTGTCTCATTGCTTGATGCATTGTCACTCTTCTAACTATTCCACTGATCAAGTAGCTGCAACATACCGTGTTTTCTAATGGTTCAAAGAGAATTATGATAAAGTGTTTATTGCCAGTAAAAGTGGTGAAGTCATTTTAGTAACATCTGAAAGACTGTGGCCACTGCTTGGTCCACAGATAACTCAAGTTTATGGTTATGGTGAAGGAAGATAACCAGTGAGTCATATTAACAGAGGTCGCATGAGAATGTGCATGTGTGTGCATATAAATTTAGTCTAGCAAAAGTGTAAAATGATATAACTGTATTTATTTTTCAGAAAACCAAATAGTACCAGAGTTGTCACACTCATTCAGACAGATATCAAGGGTATGCTGCCAAAATCCTTGGTTGATGCAGCCTTTCCAAAGAGCATGGCTGGCTTATTCAAAAATCTCAGAGCTATTCTCATAAAAGATGGCCATCTGAAATCTTGAGAATAATGTCCTAGCATGAGTATTATTTAAGCAGAAAACCTTCAGGGAAGTTACAGTAAAAAATTGACAAAATTGTCACTTCTTAAAAAAATTGATAAATTGTCCCTCATAGCTACATAACCTGTTCCACCAAATGAACTGTACTTTTTTATTATTTTTTTTTTTAGCATGCTTTGTTTTGAAAATGTTTATACTGAATATATAAATAATCAGATTTTTTTTCCCTTTAGATTATGTAACTGAAGCAGAGATTCATTGCTTTAATTGTTTGATGTGGACCATATTGGGAAGTCTGTCAGAACATAGAGATCTTTTATAATGTGCTTTGCTGAAACTTGATAACATTCCAGGACCATTAACTATGGCATTTCTTGCATTCCTTATTGAAATTGCATAAGAAATGTAAAGCTGGAATTTCTTGCTAGCCAGAGTTCACAGATCACACTTAAGAAACTGTAATAAAGATGGGTTTTAAATGAAAATAGACAAAATTGATTTACGACAAAGTTTAACAATGATATCGTTTACACCTAGTTATTTCCTGTATCATTTATGCTTTTCTTTGTATAAATAACCCATGACATTTATGGTATCTAATTTTGTTTATAATTCGGGATGTTGTATTTTTTTTTTTACCCCAATTGTAACAGTAATCAAAATTCTGATCATGCATATAAGTATATAAATCAAAGACCAAAAGTTATTCAACAGATGCATCTTGGCCGTTTATCTCATAACTTGTTTTTGTTTCACTTAGATTCTGCTGAGTTTTTATGTACATTTCTCCATGTATGTCTGACTCACATCTTTTGATCTGACCCTGTAGGAGCCAGTCCATAGCTTGTCTCTGTTACCATTTCTTTTCATGAGCTCCGTTTGGTCGCTTTTTAATTGCTTAACTTTCAGAATTATATTTCAGCATAACTCCATTCCAAGTTTTTATCTAAGAAGATGAACTAGTATCTACACTCTGAGATCAAATAGTAACTCTCTAATTTAGAATTCATGATTAATAGTTATGTTGACTGAAACAGAATTTTACAGATAAAACTAGTTCTAAACACCCAATCAGGCAACTTCAAAATGACATAGCCATTGTGTCTTTGTGGGAAATTTTAGTATGCCTATTTTTAGCATTTAAGGTACTTTACGCCTCAGAATCACAGCTATAGAACAAAAACTTAGAACAAAAACTATGTGGCTGTAGTTATTTTGTTTTGAATTATTTTTTAAAAGTTGTTTATGTGGTCAACAGTGTGATAAAGAGTTATGTGTAAATCATATAACTCATACTGTAAATAAAACAAAGTTTGGCTCTAATAATATATCAATATTTTTTTCTAAACTTAGTAGAGCACTACAAGGAACTACTTGTGTGAAAAAAAATTTTAAAAACTCAGGTATTTGTAAACATTCTGAACAAGCAATAAATTATTATTTGGAGCAAAAGCTGTCCACTTAAGAACATTCACTACATGAAAAAACTGGCATTAAAAAACTGCTTATGTGGCAGATTATTTTTTATATTGAATGTTTACAGTATGATTTAGATATTGAGGATTTAGATATTGAGGTGCCAGAGCAGTTTAATTGAAATAATTTGTACAAAATGCTGTGATGTTATTTAGTACTGAAATAGTGAACTCACCTTTACTTTTACCCAGATTGTTTACAAGAATATGAGGTGGGTATTTCTTAGAAATTGTGGATTTATTTTTGTGAAAAAACCAAGGGCGCATTTTGCAGTACTTATTCTGTACTTTTTTTGTGTGTGTTGAAATATCGTACAAATGCAGCTGCTGCTTTTATCAGAGATATTTATAACATAGATTTAGTGCTAGCACGTAACAAGGAATATGCTTAACACAAAGATGTCCTGTGTTAACTTGACATATATTTTTAAAAAAAATTAACATAGCATGTTGTTTTTTTAAAAAATTAATATAGCATGTTGGTTTATTTCAGTTAACCATTCCTTCAAGATTCAGTATTTGTTTTATAAATATATTTAAAAATTTTGTGTATTGAACTTTTCGGAACAGTGTTTACCATTGTTTTCATAAATTCTATGTGAGTATGCTATTTTCCTTCCATGAATTCCAGTGAATTCCACTTGTGAAAAATAAAAGAAAATTGAAGAATCAAAACAAATGTTCCACTTAAAAATTTGCCAAATTAATTTTACATGTCACAAAGGCAAGATTGGTAAATAATCAAACATTACTGAGTACATCAGAAACCAAGTGACAGCATGACTGATGAGAGTAATGAGGGTTGTCAGAGTAGAGGTTGCGTGACTGAAAGATAAGCTATGAAAACTGGGCAGCTTAGAAAGACTGATGTTTGAAAAGAATGCTCAGGGTATCATAGAAACAGATATCTTTGATAAATTTGTTCCTTTTTTAACTCTTCTTCTGTGTACACACATTGACAATGATGCATGTTACCTTGATTTTTGCGATGTGCCTTGTGGCTGGGTACCTCTGACTTCAGTACCTTTCCTTGCTAGGGCAGACTGTCGTCGGGACTGCCATGAGGACTGGTGTATGCTGATCTGGCCAAAACTTTTTTTTCTAGCCTCTTGTGGCTGTAAAGCCCCATCTCCACATCAGATCCAACATTGCTACACTAGCTGGCCAGACGACTTTGAGACAGTTCCACAGAGACTTTGGGATGAGGAATCTGATGAGTGCCTCAACAATATCCATTCCCCACCACCTATAGCCTGCTGGCTGTTTTGTTTACATCATTCTGATAGCCATTGTTGTAAAGACCCATAGGCTTATCACGTCCTGGATTCATTGGTTTCACATCACATTTTCCTCATCCCTGCCAGCAATCTCCATGTCCTCATCCTTCCACCAACCTGACATTACATTTTACAAAAATAACAATTACAATTAGTGTTGATTGCTACAAGTTTCTGGGCTACAGAAGTAGGTCAAAGTTTTTAAGCAAACAGATTTATGTTCCCTGTCTCACAAAGACTGTTAAGATAAGTGTATTCTTATCGCAGTTGTTCCCAGGGGTCCTTTTTTAAATAAAATGCTTTCCAAATGTGTTAACCACAAGGTGAATAAAATGCTTTTATAATGTTAAGTACAGGGTGTATAAAGTGCTTTCAAATTGTGTTAACTACAAGGTGAATAAAATCCATTCATAATGTTAACTTACATCGTACATCCTTCCCGTGCTGGTAAAAGTCACATAGGCCTTACATGGTAGCCAGGTTTTCCTATTTTTAGCGAGCTTTTCAACCTCATCAAGGGATTTTATGCCTACTTCTTCTTCTTCGTATGCACGCTGGTGATGATGCATGGTACCCTGATTTTTGCAATGCCCCTTTTAGCTGGGTAGCTCCGACTTGCATCTTTCCTTGCTAGGGCAGACTGTGGTCTTGCTGAGACTGCCATGAAGATAGTGGTGTAGGTTGGCCAGGCCAAAACTTAGATTTCCAGCCTCTTGTGGGTGTACTTAAGCCCCTTCTCTACATCAGATCCAGCATGCGAAGCTGGCTGGTGAGACAGTTCCACAGAGATACTCCGACTTTGGGATGAGGAATCTGACGAGTGCCTCAACGATATCCATTCCCTACCACCTATAGTCTGCTGGCTCTGTTTTGTTTACATCATTCTGATAGCCATTGTTGTAAAGACCCATAGGCTTGTCACATCCTGGATTCATTGGTTTCACATCAGACTTTCCTCATCCCTGCCAGTGATCTCCATGTCCCCATCTGTCCACCATCCTGACATTACAATTTGTGTTGATTGCTACAGGTTTCTGGGCTACAGAAGTAGGCCAGAGTTTTTAAGCAAACAGATCTATGTTCCCTGTCTCACAAAGACTATGTTAAGATGAGTGTGTTCTTAACACAATTGTTCCTAGGGGTGTACCTACTTATTTGGCCTCTCTCAGCAATATCCTCTTTAGAGTTTCACATGGTCAACCTTTTTCTTTGGCCTATTGTGTTCCACATGATAACTTGTTTTGGGATTCTCATCACGAGACCAATGTATATCCATCTCTTTTTTTTCTGATCACCCTTGAGACAGGTTGTTGTTCACCTGTCTGCCTTATCTCTGCATTGCTCTTGAATTTGTTCCATTTTATATCCAGTATTTTCTTTAGAGGTGTCTTGAGTGGCAAAGTGGTTAGTGCACTGGTCTCTCATGGTGAAGGTCTGGGGTTCAAATCCAACTGGAGGCACCCCAGTCACTCAGCTGTAGAAATAGATACCTGACTTCATCTGAAGTTGGGGAGTGAAAGGCGGCCAGGCATGATACTGACCATATCACCCTCTAATGTGCTGACTGTCAAGGAAAAATATGGGCACTAACACCATATCCCTATGTGCCTCTAAGGCTTATAACTTTTGAGTGCCATATGTTCTCAAGATTCTGTTTGAGAATACTGTTTACAAGATTGAGTGTAAACAACACTAGACCATCAGCAAGTAAGAAAAGTCGCAGAATAAATGAAGTCCCACCACAGCAGAAACTGAAAAGGTTGGAAAGTATCATAAGAAAAAAATGACTATTGAAACTCTCACTGTAAAAAAAGAATGATTGAAGAAGTGGAGTGTATGTTTTTTTTTTTTTTTTAATCAGATTTCCTTCCCCAATTTAAATGTTGTTCTAGCCTTGCCGTACTATTGTATATTTAAGTGTGATAATCTTGTCAAAAGATTTTTTTTATCCTTTTCAGATTTTGATACTACTGACTGTTTGTGGACCAAAATGAACATAATTATTGTTGAATAAGTCAGTAATTACAAGTTCAAAAGGAAAATAATGTAACTATATCAACCAGACATAGATCAGTTTATTTGTTAAAATTATGCACAATTTTTGGTTAGAGTGCGTTTATTACTGCATATATTTTTTTCAAATAAATTTCCAGTTTCATTACTTATTGTAGTTTGTTACTTATATGTAATGAATGTGCACTGTGTACATGTTACTTGTTATATTAATCATGTTTATTATAGAGATTAAATGTTTTGTCAAATATTAATTTAAAAAATATGGGGAACCCTCCCTCCCTTTTAGTTTGCTAAATCGAGAATCATTAGTATGCTTCTTAACAGATGGATAGTCCTTACTTATTACCAGGAGATAAATGTTGAAAGTAATGTTAGTGGAAGATGGATGTGCTTGCTACAAGCAGATAAATGTTAAAATCAGTGTTAGTAGAAGATGGAGGTTAAAGTTATCCTTGCCTTAAAAATTCCTAATCTGAGGATGTTGTTAGTTTGAGCATCATCTTTGAAGATCCAGCACAGATCTGAGGCCACATAAGAGGAAGTCATGGCCTGACCAGGGTCTTTTTTCTCTCCTCTAGGTTTGAGCATGTCATTGTACGCTGATGAAATTATTTAAGAGGAGATTACAGCACTTGTGCACATGTTTGAAATGTAAGGATGAGGGTCTTTTCTGTTTTCTTTGTTCTTGCTGTGTTGGACATTAGCGAGTTTGAACTGTGAATTATTAACCATGAAATATGCTGTCACTGCTATCTAAAGTAACATTAACATAGAATATTTGGGGGAAAAATCCATGTTATACCAATAAGACTGATATCCCCAGCTTTTGGGTGTCTCAGGGTGCAACAGTAACAAACTAAATGAAAGAACATTAGCTAGTACAGTCTGATACTGGACAGTCTGACGAGATGATGTAAGAGGAGATCACCGACTGAGCTGATGGCCTGCATGAAGGATCATGTACTCTGGAGAAGCATAATAGCCAACGCCAGTCGGCACGGCACCTGATGATGATGATGAGCTAATAGAAAAGATGTATTGGGGGAAAAAAATCAAGACTCAATAGGTAATACACATGAAAATAATAGCAAACAAAGGGATAATTCTAAATAAATGTAAAATTTCATTTTTAAAATTAAATTTTACATTTTAATTTTATATTACTCATACTATACAGTTCAAAAAAAAAAAAAACGCAACAAATACGATGTTGAGATTTAAACCGAAGTTTGCTGATCAGAAAAGGGTAAATTGCCTGAAACGTTCACTTGGACACGTGCTGACCTGAATTGTATTCGGCAGATGATTCATGAGCACAGAAAAGCGACACTAGTCAAAACAGCATTTTTGACAATAACTCATGACAGGTTCACAAGAATCCCGTGAAACTTATTGAACACAAAACTCACTGCCACATTATTGAATGCCTATAAAAGATTGACGCTCCTCGAATCAATTCATTTGAAAATTCAATGTGCAAGTATGGCTCATCTCATTATAGAACAACGATTCATCATCACTGGACGTTTACAGACTGGACAGTCACAAAGTGTAGTGGTCAGACAATTTAATGTGGTTAGAAGCACCATATGCCTGTGAGACCTGGACACTTAACAAAACAGCTGAGAAACACATAAATGCCTTTGGAATGTTCTTCAGATATCATGGACACAAAAAGAACAAATTTATCCATACTGCAAGAACTTAATATTGAAGAAGGCTGGCTAGTAAAGAGGATTAAACAGAGAAAACTTAAATATTTTGGACACATTAAACGTCATGATAATCTAGAGAAGACCGTCTTGGAATGATACATAGTGGGAAAAAGAAAGAGAAGAAGACCAAGGCGAAGATGGCTGCAAGACATGGTTGATGATCTGCAAATGGATGCAGCAGCAGCAGGCCATCTTGCTCACAACCGAGAGGCCTACAGGAGTGCTGTTAGGGAGGCAAAGTTCCGCAAGGGACATTCAAATGAATGAATGAGAAGCACCATTGGCCGTCTTTGGAGACGATTTCAAGAAACTGACTCAGTTGCAGACCGGCCGCGTAGTGGAAGACTCAGCTCCTGCCAAAGACTGCTTCATACGGCTGTGTCACCTCAGGAATCGATTTGTATCTGCGTCATCAACAGTCCAGTCAATGACAGCAGTTCGTCGAGTTTCAGATCAAGCGGTCAGGAACCGGCTGCACGACGCTGGTCTTTAGGGTAGAAGACCCTACAGAGGTCATGTTCTTATGGACCGGCATCGCCAGAACCGACTGCAGTGGGCGAACCAGCATCGTCAATGGACCGTTACGAACGATTGGAGAAGGATTTGGTTTAGTGATGAGTCATTCTTTCTGCTCCAGCGACACGATAGACGGAGAAGAGTTTACCACAGAGTCCATGAGTGCTACACTCAGAACTGCGTGGATGAGGCTCCTCCACATGGTGGTGGATGTGTACTGGTGTGGAAGACGATAAACTTCATGGGAAGAAGTGACCTGATACAAAATGAAGGACGCCTGAATGCCCAACGATACGTCGCTGAAATTCTTTGTCCTCACGTACTTCCACTTCTGGCTGCACCAGGGTCGATTTTTTCAGCAGGATAACGCTCGACCTCATGTGACACAACTAACCACCCAGTTCCGCGCTGACAACAACGTCCAGACCATTCCGTGGCCATCCATGTCATCGAATTTGAATCCAATAGAACACTTATGGGATGAACTCAACAGACAAGTCCGCCAGTGAAACATGGCGCCAACCAATCTCCGGCAGTTGTCTCTTGTACTGCGGGAAGACTGGGCAGCCATCCCACATCAACAGATTCAACGACTAATCGGATCCATGTCAGGGAGATGTCGTTCTCTGATACAGGCCAGAGGAGGCCAAACACCTTACTGAAACGGAGGCCTCAATCGCAAAGAATAAAAGTCCAAACAAAATTTAATGAACATCATTTCATTGTTAATCTTAAAGCTTCTTCGTGTCAAGATTGAAACAATAATTCCGTAAAATAACATTTTAATATATGTAGGGGGGTAGTTATAAATACTGACGATGAAACTCATATTTTTGCAGATTCGGTGAAATCATGACCTTCTAAGAGGCCTCCCATCTCCAAATTTACGCACGCACACACACACACACACACACACACACACACACACACACACACACAACTCTCTCAGATACGCGCGCGCACACACACACACACTCTCTCTCTCGCACACACATACTTCCTCTGTGTGTGTGTGTGTGTGTGTGTTATTTTTGTAGTCTAGCGTTTACTTATTAAAGATTACCCACATTTCTGGAAAAAATCTTGGTTTTAATTAAAACACATAGCTACCATACATACGTACATTTTTTTTTTAATATGGGGATCCGTGGCCTGGATTTTGAAACAACAACAACACACACACACATTTAAAAAAAAGAAAAAAACTAACGGCGATAGAATACTATGTTTTGATGCGCACCGCAGAGTAGCGCCCATTTATTTTACAAACCATTGCATGTAACTTGAATTTATAACATGATAGGCCTTAGCCTTACTGGGGTCGTTCGTAAATACAGGTTGTACGTGATTCGGACGTTCGTAACCCGGGGACTGCCTATATCGACGCTCTTCATCTTGTAGAAATTAATATTGCATCCACGTAAACAAAATGGCCACTCACCGGCCTAGGGGTATGCAAGTTGACGTGTCACGTTCGCTTTACTGATTTCGTTTTGCACTTCCTTCTAGTCATTGCACAGTATAATAGCACGAAATAAATTATGCGCGTTTCAGAAAGCGAGCATAAAAAGAGAATTTGAAAGTTATTCATGTGATGTCACAATGCTATATTGCTGATGAGAGGGGCTGTTTACTTCCGAAGTGGGCAGGGCTTTTCAGGCCTGTAGTAATTGCTTAGAGACGGAATACTAGTCACAAATAGAGTTTGTTCAAAAATAACTTTTGTCGTCCATCTATCAGTTGGAACTATCGTCATTTTTGAACCAGATGAAAACACTCTTATTAGCCCAAGTACATCCTGTTACAGTTTAGACCCACATTTGATGAAACTTCATTGACTGACTTTTTTCTGCTAAATGAAGGTAACAGCAGACTACCGTGGCTTTAGTGATTTATCTGGGCATACATAAGACGATGAATGGACGGACGGATATATTCTCACCCTATCCACATTTCCAAACTTCATAGCAGGTTACACTACAATGGAAATTAATTGATATTTACCTTGTTTTTCTTTTGTTCTGGTTACAGCCTGTTTCCAAAGAGATAAGATAGTGTCTTGCCTCGCTATAGTTCAGACTCTTGCCCTTAGAGCAGATGCTAAATTCTCTATCATTGTCACCTCATATGTAGCATCTGTTTTTCATATGCTTTCTGTCTGCAGCTGAAAGTGCAATGTGGCACACATAAACCAGTCACAAGAAATGTGAAATAGTGACCATTGTGGGAATATAAATATGGAATAGTCACCAGTGCGGGAGTACAAACATGGAATAATGACCAGTGCGGGAATACAAACATGGAATAGTGACCAGTGCAGGAATACAAACATGGAATAGGGACAAGTGTGGGAATACAGACATAAAATACAGTGCAGGAGTACAGAATATAGCACAAAGATGATATTTTCTAATTGGGAATAGTTTTATGTGTGTTGCTCTATACATTTCATTCTATCTTCACTCCCAGAAGCCTATTTATTGAACCTTTCTCAACATTTATGAAGATGTTAATGAATTTGAAAGGAGGAAAGAAGATGTTTCTTGCCAAGTCATGGCAAATTTAATGAGCAGTTTCCATTCATATAAGAGGATATCCTTAACATTGTGTAGAAGTGGTGTTGCAGTACTGCACAGAATTAATTTCTACTACATGTTTCTAACACCTTGACAAGAAACAGATGAAATAGAAATTGGAAGCAACAGAGATATGGTTTTGGGAAAAAAGGGGCAATATTTGTCTATCATTCCAAACCTCATAGATCAGTGATTCCCAGCCTTCTTCCATTTGTGTACCCCTTGGCAGCCTGTTTCTATAAATCCACTCCTTCATATTACAGAATTGGTTTTTGCTATTGTAGCTGCTCTTATTTATCTGTTTTCCTGCCATTATCCAACTTTTTCTTGCGAACCCCTAAATGTCTTTTCCTCGTACCACCAGCAACATGCGTTCCTCAGGTTGGTAACTACTGTCATAGATGAAGAAAAATTCACTTATGAATGCCTTTTGGTTATCTTTGTATCTCAGATTTTATCTCTTAACTTTGACCCTACCTGAAGCTGTTTACTCTGATTTTTGAAAAATTAAAAATAAGGCAGCTACACTCAGTATGAGTTTATGATCGGGAGTTCATAATTTTAAATTGTCTCAAATGTTAAAAATCAGCATTATGCAGTTTTCCAGTAAAACATTGGGGCAGTGATTTAATACTGTGTATTCATTTTTCATGGATGCTGATTGGTAGGCTGAGTTAAAAGTATCTGAGATATTTAAAATAAGGCTAAATAGATTTTCGTAATCTTTAAATATAGCTTCGTTTCTGGAGCCATACTTTGACAGATATCATTCTGTGGAACAGAGCTCTGTCAAAAGAAGAGGAGGAGAGATGAGGAGAAAGAAGTGGATGGACAGCATCAAAGCAGGGACATGAAGCAAACAGGAGGAAACCATCATCAGGATTGCACTGGATAAACAAAGTTGACAAGTATAAAACTTTTTATCAGTAAATGCCCCCCAGTGGCATCCAGAAGTTCAGAAACAGGTGATAGTGCCACAAAAAGTTTGAGAGAAAATAGCAGTTTCCTGATTTTTAAAAATATTTTGTTTCAGTCACTCCAGGCACAGCCATGGTCCAAACAGCGGATGCTAATGTTTTGTTCGAAAAGCACACAATTGAGGAAATCAGGAGTCTAGAAAAGAAAACCAGGTTAATATAAAAGTTTTGTTATTATCATTCATTATAATTGAGAAGGAGACTGGCTAGCAGCTGAGTGGTCGAGGGTTCAAATCCCCAGCTGAGCTGGATTTTTTTTTTTCTCCCGACCAACACTGCCCCGAGGTCAACCCAGCCTCACAAAATGAGTACCAGAGAAAATCTGGGAGGGAAAGCCAGCGAGGAAGGGAACTGGCCACCCATTTGATGGCCCAGTATAATGAGGTCTCTATCGCTTCATCCCCTACGGCATTTGCTGTAGTTGAGTAATCAATACAAGCTTGCTTTGATTGTCTCAGTTATATAATTTTTTTAATGCATTTACCAGTCCTGGATTTTGAATAAAGAGTAAGAAAAAATATTTTCTGCTGTCATAAATGGCGTTACATTTCTATTTCTCCTCCTCCTCCTTACTTGGGGGAGTAGGTTATAGCACTTCTTTTGGAGCTATGAGCCAAAAAAGAAATGCAGAATTTGTGAGAAAAGAAAATAATAGGACATTCTCTCTCTTAGAGAGCAAAACAGCTTATTGAAAGGTCATACCAAAAGTTGTGAGCAAAGATTTTTTAAAAATCAGAATCTATGGATATAGAAAATATAAATGTATCACCTTAACTTGCATCTTTTTCTTCACTTTTCAACATAATCTCCATTTCTCTGCACACATTTTTCCCATTGCTCTGTGAGTTTGAAGATAACCTCCCGGTAGAATTCCGTTCCAGCTGACCGATGGCACAGACGCACTGCTTTCTGGATGTTCTTTCCTGTGTCGTAGTGATGGCCTCGCATTTGTTCTTTCACAAAACCAAAAAGATGGTAATCACTGGGTGCCAAGTCAGGGCTATAGGATGGGTGTGGAAGAATTTCCCAACCTATTTTCTGAATTTCCTCAGTTGTCTCTGAAGAAAGTCTTGAGTGATGGTTTTTCTCACAGCTTTGTTTGTGATCTTCATTCAACAAACGTGGGACCCAGTGGGCACAAACTTTTCTTTAGCCTAGGTTTCAATCATTTCCTGTACTGCATTGTGTCCTATTCCAAGATTTATGGCAATTTCAGATACTGTGACACATTTGTCTTGTTTAATGATGTCGTCAACCCTTTCCACCTTGCGTTCAGTGGGGGCAGTTCGAAGGTGACCGCTGCAAGGCATATCTTGGATGCTTGTGTTTCCATCTTTGAAATATTTCACCCACCTCCTAACACTGCTAACACCCATACACACATCTCTATAAGCAAGCTGAAGTCTTTGGTGAATTTCAGCAGCGGGGATTCCCCTGGGAACAACTGTGTTAAGAGCACACTTATCTTAACACAGTGTTTGTGAGACAGGGAACATAGATCTGTTTGCTTAAAAACTCTGACCTACCTCTGTAGCCCAGAAACTTGTAGCAATCAACACTAATTGTAATTGTTATTTTTGCAAAATGTAATGTCAGGTTGGTGGACGGATGGGGACATGGAGATCTCTGGCGGGGATGAGGGAAGTCTGGTGTGAAACCAATGAATCCAGGACGTGACAAGCCTATGGGTCTTTACAACAATGGCTATCAGAATGATGTGAACAAAACAGAGCCAGTAGACTATAGGTGGCGGGGAATGGATATCGTTGAAGCACTCATCAGTTTCCTCATCTCAGAGTCGGAGTGTCTTTGTGGAACTGTCTCAAACCATCTGACATGGAGAAGGGGTTTAAGTACAGCCACCAGAGGCTGGAAAACAAAGTTTTGGCCAGGCCAGCCACACTGTCTTCATGGCAGTCCGAGCAAGACCACAGTCTGCCCTAGCAAGGAAAGGTGCTGAAGTCGGAGTTACCCAGCCAAAAGGCGCATCGCAAAAATCAGGGTAACACGCATTATCGCTAATGAAATGTCTATATCTACAGTTTTCAAACATGGTGCTCGCCCTGTGAAGACTAACCAGGCAGGTGCAGTGCCGGGCCCCCTGCCTCGAAAGGGTCCACCCAATGCTACTGGAGGTCCTCTCAGTTCGTCTTGTGGAGTCAGGAGACATGAGAGTAGAGCTACTGGCCAAAAAATACAACAGAAGAAAACAGCCAAAAAGCAAGAACTTAAAATAATGCAGTGGAATGCTGAGGGTGTCAGCAGTGTTAGAGATGGCTATAGCAAAAAGGTTGAACTAGAGAACATACTTTTTGCAGAGCAGGTAAGTATATGCTGCATACAGGAGACACACCTAACCAAAGATGCCGCCTTTAAAATCAGAGGCTACCAGTGCTTTAGATCAGACCGACAGGACAGAAGAAAAGGAGGAGTACTCACACTTGTTAAGAATAACATCAGCGCATGTCAGGTGGGAGTGTACATGGAAGGAGCCGAGTACCAGATGATCCATCTAAAAAGTAGTAATACAGATTTCCACCTCCTTAACTATTACTGTCCTAATGACCGCCCACTTGCTTTAGGAACAATCCCACACAAAGAGAGACTGATGGTCTGTGGTGATTTTAACAGTCATTCCCAGAGCTGGGGCTATGACCACATAGACAAGAGAGGAGAGGAAGTTGAGAGCTGGCAGGATGATAATGGACTTCTCCTGATCAACCAGCCAATGGATGCCCCAACATTTTACTCAAGGGCTTGGCATACAAAATCAACACCAGATCTGGCATTCCACTCTCCAGATCTGAAGTGGAACATTACACGTGAAGTTGGAAAACAACTTGGAGGTAGCGACCATCGACCAGTCTTCCTGACAATAGAAAATGAACTCCTTAACACCAGTAACCCTCTCCCCAGATGGAACTATAAAAAAGCAAACTGGACAATGTACAGACATCGTACAGGTATCCTGGTGGGACAGCTGTCCATAGAAGGTAAGGATATTAACAGCATAGTGAAGGAGTTCAATGCTTGTATCCTTCAGGCCGCTCGTGAAACCATTCCCAGAGGAGCTCGCAGGGACTATAAACCATACTGGTCTAGTGAGCTGGGAAAACTCCATGATGACGTGGAAGCAGCTCGAAAGCAAGCAGAAAATAGACCATGCCAAGAACACCACAATAATTACCAACATTCTAAAGCCAAATTTCAGAGAGCAAAGCTGCAAGCCAGACGGGAAAGTTGGAGAGAGAAAACAGAGTCCCTAAACTTTGAAAAGGATGGAAGGAAACTGTGGAAACTAATCAAACAGTTAAATGATGAGAGTACTGGAAGAAGTACAAAGATTACACTAATAGAGGATGGGAAAACTCTTACAGGTAAGCAGGTAGCAGATCACTTTGCTCGCATGTTTGCACAGGACTGCAACATTGATATCCATCCAGAGAAGGAGCGTACAGTGCGCATCGAGCCACAGAAAGAGGAGGAACAAGTCAGAAAAGTGGAGGTCATGGATGCACCAATCACACGCAGTGAGTTAGACCTAGCAGTTAGTAAACTGAAACCAAGGAAATCACCAGGACCAGATGGAGTGTCCAATGAAATGATCAAGAACCTGGGAGTGGCAGCAATGGGAAAGCTGTTGGATATTTTCAATATGTGCTGGAGCACAGGTAAGTTACCTCAAATCTGGAAGGAAGCAAGCATGGTACCACTGCTAAAACCAGGGAAAAACAGTGATACTGCCTCCAGCTACAGGCCAATCAGTCTCACTAGCTGCCTATGCAAAACGATGGAACGCATCATTGACCTGAGGCTAAAATGGTACCTAGAAAGTGAAAACCTTCTCGTTCCACAACAAGCAGGATTTAGGCAGTACTACAGTACGGAAGATCAAGTGACCTATCTCTCTCAAGAGATTGAGGATGCATTCCAAGAGAAAAACCTTGTACTAGCAGCGTGGATAGACCTGAAGAAAGCCTTTGATAAAGTATGGAAAAAAGGTCTGTTGTGGAAACTAAGAAACTGCAATGTGAATGGAAGACTGTACAACTGGATAAAGTCCTATTTACACAATAGAAGAGCTAGAGTAGTAATGGATGGACACAAAAGCCAGAAAGTACTTCTGCGACACGGTGTACCACAAGGAGGAGTCCTTTCGCCTACACTATTCCTTGTATTCATTAATGACCTGGTCAAGGAACTTCCCTATGGAATCAAAGCAGCACTGTATGCAGATGATCTGGTCATGTGGTGTACAGATGAATATGCGACAGTTGCTACACAGAGACTCCAAAGAGCAGCAGACATCTTGACATCATGGACAAACAAATGGTGTGTAAGTATCAACACAGAAAAATCAAGTACCACTCTGTTCACCCTCTCATCTAAACAGAAAGCAGGTAAGATCTTTGTAAATGAAATACCCTTAAGGATGGACAACCAACCCACTTACTTAGGAGTGACTCTTGACTCAAAACTGACTTGGAAGCAACACATCAACAGTGCAGAAGCAAAAGCCAGAAGAAAACTAGCCATATTAAGAAAATTAAGTGGGACTACATGGGGAGCTAGTGAAAGAATCCTCAAGAACGTATATCAGCAAAGTATTCTACCACATTTAGAATATGGCTCAACATCTTGGTGCACAGCATCAAACACTACGCTGCATAATCTAGACAAGGTTCAAAATCAGTCACTACGGATTATCACAGGTGCCATGAGGTCCACACCAATAGTAGAAATGCAGAAAATAGTTGGTGTTCAACCGCTAAAGGAACGTAGAGACACAAAGGTCATGACCATGGGAGAAAAATTCCTTAGCTCTGTAAGCCATCCCCTGAAGGAGAGATTCAATAACTTGGCATTAGGACGGCTTAAAAGAAGCAGCTTCATTCATCAGGCCAAGCGTATGCGTAAGCTGATACCTGACCTTCCAACTGTAGTCACTCCATTATCATCTGTACCAGAGCATACACCATGGAAAGAAGCAGATTATACACAAATAACTATTCAGACTGAAGTGAAAGGTGTGCAGAATGGTGAGATGCAGAGCAGTCTTGTAAGATCAGTAGCCACACTTAGTGTTCTAGATGACAAATATCCATGTGACACCTGGATACGTGTGTATACAGATGGATCTGCACATAATGCCATAAAAAATGGTGGGGCAGGAGCATATATTGAATATCCAAACAACACCATTGACAAGATTTCCATACCCACTGGTAAATACTGCAACAACTTTGATGCAGAAGTTAGGGCAATTATTGCTGCAGTTGAAAAACTATCAGACTCCAGAATTGATACATGTCCTGTAGTAATTCTCACAGATGCAAGATCAGTACTGGAGGCTCTTCAGTGCAACAAACTACCAGACCTTAAGGATGCCTTGTCAAAAATTGGCTTACAACATGGAGTCACTTTGCAGTGGATTCCCTCCCACTGTGGGATACCAGGCAATGAGAAAGCTGACCATCTGGCCAAAGAGGGCACTGAAATGGAGCAACCAGACATACCAGTCACCTATAATCAGAAGAAAAGCATGATAAAAACCTACAGGAAGCCACAAACACCACCACATGATGACTATCACATGCTAAACAGAAAGGAACAAGTCACCATCTTCCGTCTCCGAACAGGACACAGCCGACTCCGAAGTCATATGTATACAAAGTTTAAGGTTGGTACTACTAATCTATGTACATGTGCCCAGGTGCCCCAAACCGTGGAACATATCCTCCAGAACTGCATCAACTACGAGACACTGAGAAATAATTACTGGCCCAGTGAAACCACTAAAGAAGATAAGCTCTACGGTTCCATACATGAGTTACAAAAAACAGTGAAATTTATCCAAGAGACAGGACTGCAGATATAGACAGACAGTGCGAACGAAGAAGAAGAAGAAGAAGCAGCGGGGATTTCCTCTTTAACGAGGAACTCAATAACAGCATGTTGACGAAACAAAACTCCAGCACCCGCCATTTTGTTTCTGCTCCACGTGGTCATGTGACACATGATGGTGACATCATGTGACCTCTACATGAAGTGCGAAGGATGCAGATTAAGATGATACAGTTATATTTTCTCAGTCTGTAAATTCTGATTTTTAAAAAATATTTGCTCACAGTTTTCGGTATGACCCTCCTACAATTGCTCTATTCATCAGAGATGTCCTCACCTTCTTCAGAAAAGGTATTTCAGCCCTTTAAATCTTATCTCTTAAAACAGAGGCAGGGTAGAAGTGGTCAGTGAGTTTTTGTAAAATGTTTGTTTCATGGTGACAGTTGTGATAGAAGTAAACTTTGAATGTTTGCTACAACTGATTGTATTCTTCATATTTCAGATCAGATATTGAAAAGAAGAAAGAAGATCTCCGTGTTATGGTTGGGTATGTTTGCGTGTTACTTTTTAAGTTATAAATATCTGTGAAATGATTTTGAACACGTTCACTTACTTGGTCATATGTGAAGTGAGCTGTGCAGGCAATAACACAGTAGAAGAACAAGTTAGATGATAATATGTAAACACAGATACAAAGATCTGGAGAACATGATAGTCAAATTAGACTGGTTTTGTACAAAAACGTACCTGGAATAGAGGAACTGGAAGAATAAGAAAAAAAAAGATTAATAACTTTCTTGAATGAGGAGAGAAAAAGTAACATTTGAAGAAACTCTTAGATAATTTTCTTGAATAAGGAGAGAAAGAGTAACATTTGAAGAAATTCAGAAGAGTGCTTTGATAATTTTCTTGAATAAGGAGAGAAAAAGTAACATTTGAAGAAACTCTTAGATAATTTTCTTGAATAAGGAGAGAAAGAGTAACAAATGAAGAAACTCTTAGATAATTTTCTTGAATAAGGGAGAAAAAGTAACAAATGAAGAAAATCTTAGATAATTTTCTTGAATAAGGAGAGAAAAAGTAACATTTGAAGAAACTCTTAGATAATTTTCTTGAATAAGGAGAGAAAAAGTAACATTTGAAGAAACTCTTAGATAATTTTCTTGAATAAGGAGAGAAAAAGTAACATTTGAAGAAACTTTTAAGAGTGCCCAGGAGGACAGCAAGTAAAATGTTATCAGAAGATGTTTTTAGAACTGACCAGGCTGCAGGAACTGATTGATTACAAATGTAAGGATTTTAAATGAGTTTGATATATTTTCTTATGAACATCATCTACAGTAAAGAGACAGAATACATAACTGAAAATAACTTCGGGGTAATCTTAAAAAAGAATTCTGAAATAAATGAGGCAGAATTTATATGAGAGAAACATAGATTTGGAACTGATGGAACAAAATGAGTAGAGAATGTGAACAGAAAGATGAGCGACGAGACAGTGAGCAAAGATCACATAAAAGTGTCTTTATTATTTAGGTGTCTTTTGAGAACTTCTTGGAATATAACATTTTTAAAAAATACATGTAAAACATGAAGTGAGAAAGTGAAATGAAGATAGAAGCTTGACTTTAAAATGTTTAAATTCTTTTTTTTTTTATTAATTAGTGAGAGGTACAGAGACCTAATTGATGCAGCTGATACAATAACGGACATGAAGACAAGTGCAGAAAATGTAAGTGTGTTTACTCATTGGTCTGTTGCTTGCGGGGGGCCTTTGAAATCAGCATAATATCAGAAAGACTGACATTATAAGCATACGTATAATTGTAAACTCTGACAGAAACACAACCAAAGTTTTATAAACGTTAAAAGAAATGAGGAAAAAGGCATATAAACACTACGATTAATGAGATGTAAGGTTTATTTTATCATTATTATTATCCTTCTTCAGTTTCCCTGGAATTGTGAGCTGGTGTTCTTTGCTGCCAGTGCAGTGAAAATGTTGAGGCACAGCATCATGTATGTTTGGGAGCGGGTTATGGCGACTGTTTTTTCAGTCCTTGAGTGAGCTTAAAAGCAAGGGATGTGCAATAGTTCTTTAACAGACTCCACTGCTAGTGGGGACTATGGCAATCTCTGCCTTTTCAGCCAGGATATGCCCTGCCTGCTGCGAGAGGTACCATTGGAGAGATGGAGCAAGGTCTTGGTCAGCCGTAGTTCACCAACCCTGACGCTAGCATGTCAGCTGTGGTTTGCTGATTGCCAAATTGGACAGTGTCTGGGTAACGATAATGAAGAGGATTGTATTACGTAGAATCATCTGACGCAGTGAACTTTAGCTGGTTGGCGGCCAGTACTGCCGTTGACTTGATGCTCCTAGTAAGTAGACTATTCTGCTGCCATTGGGATAGGAATTGATGTGTTTCTCATGATCATAAACATACAGATAAGCTATTTTCTTTGGACTTCATCAGTAATTTGAACAAATTTGTATAGCTCACTTCCTGTCCAGTATTGTTTCTGTGCTACCAGATTTTTTTCTACTGCGACTTCAGCTTGCAGGTACAAATTTTTCAGATGGGAAATAATGAACCTTGCACACTATAAAGTGTTTCAGCACGGTGTTGTATGGTTAGCATTAAAAAAAAATGGTAGACAAAACACTTTAAACATGAAAGAAAGAAAAAGATGACAAGAGAATGACCATGACACAAGCCATGGACTCCAATAGGACAAGCAGCTACCCGGCCACAAGAAAGTAGCACACTGTCTACTGATCCATAGCTGATCCCAAGCCCGGATGAGAAAGGACATAGGGACAGCGACCCAATTCTATAAAGTACTTCAGCAACAAAAATGTCAACAAGAGTCTAAGCAAGTGGAAAAATTAATACAAGGAGAGGAAGGAACCATAACCTTCAAAAGTCTGTCACAAACAAAACCAGACAAGCTATCACCTGGAATCCCCAAGGAAAGAGAAAGTCTGTCACAAACAAAACCAGACAAGCTATCACCTGGAATCCCCAGGGAAAGAGAAAGTCTGTCACAAACAAAACCAGACAAGCTATCACCTGGAATCCCCAGGGAAAGAGAAAGTCTGTCACAAACAAAGCCAGACAAGCTATCACCAAGAATCCCCAGGGAAAGAGAAAGTCTGTCACAAACAAAACCAGACAAGCTATCACCAGGAATCCCCAGGGAAAGAGAAAGTCTGTCACAGACAAAACCAGACAAGCTATCACCTGGAATCCCCAGGGAAAGAGAAAGTCTGTCACAAACAAAACCAGACAAGCTATCACCCGGAATCCCCAGGGAAAGAGAAAGTCTGTCACAAACAAAACCAGACAAGCTATCACCTGGAATCCCCAGGGAAAGAGAAAACAAGAAAGACCTAGAAATACCTGGAGGAGTCCTGAAGCAGAGGTCAAAAGATGGACTACACCTGGAGATGGATAGAAGAAACAGTCCAGTATAGAAATAAATGGAGAGCCCTTGTTGATGACCTATGCCCCAGACAGAGATAAAGACGGTGAGGAATCCACTCAGCCAACATCTCATTTTTCAAGAGCTTTTGCATTTGCAGGGAGATAATTCAAAGAAGTTATGTTTTCAAGCTGCATATGATTTAGCCACTTTAAATATCAGTACTGAAAAACAGAATACAAAAACGTGACATATTTTAAATACTCTTGTTTTTAGAGTGTTTTCCACATTCTGACCTAATGTTTGTTTTCTCAGTTTATCTCTACATACTTCTGCACATTTTTTTTAGGTCTATCTTTTGTCATTCATTTTTTTGTTGTTACGATGATATTTTCAGTGTCCTCTCTTTCCAGGAATGGATAAGTGCCAGCTTGTCATAATTTACTGATTATTTCATACCTGGAAGGGGAAAGAGATTGCTGCTTGCTTATGCAAGCGACACTATCTTCTTCTCACCAACAGACATATCAATAATGAACATTCTAGAGACATTCACAGAGTTCAGCAAAGCTAGCAGAGCCAAACTAAACATACAGAAGTCAGTAATAATGAGGATAGGCAAATGGTGGAACAGAAGGGACTTTCCCATTTCGCCTTACACATGCACAGACAACTTTAACCCAAATAAAACACACAAACCCACATGGGAGAGACTTGTAGCACAAATCACAGACGTGCTGAACAGGTACAAATATAAAACTACGATATTTGGTAGAAGCACAGTAGTGAACACTTACATTATTCCAAAAATAATCAACATAGCTACAGTACTAGACCCTCCACAACAGGCAATCTATGAAGTCAACAAGCAGATCAAACGCTTCATCTTCATAAACACTATACACAGCATCAAACATAAAACTCTCATACAGGACAAACTGCACGGAGGAATCGCCCTTCAAGACATACAAACAAACATCCAAGCACTCAGGATCAGTCACGTAGGCCACATCATCAAACATCCACAACAGCACGTGCTAGCTCACTGCTACATAGGACTCAGACTATCACATCTGCTCCCACCAAACAACTCACAGCCACACCATTTTAGTACACTGCCACTCTTCTACAAAACCTGCATTCGAACCATCCACGAAAACAAAACACTCTTACACTAAAAGAAATTGCATCTACAAACATTTAATCAGAAACCAAGCACCTCCACTACATCTCAGAATCAAAAGAGGTCGGAGATATGCCCTCTTTGACTTTAGAGGAACTTTCACAAACTTCCATCTTAAAAATATCACACCAAAAGCGAGAGAAATTACGTTTGTAAATATAACACCCACCACACATAGAGATGCACACAGATCCAGACAGACAGCACCATGTCAACTATGCAGGAACAACGTACAAGAAGCAGAAGAGCACATACCTGGTTTTACGAATGCAGTACAATCACACCCAGTATAGCAACACTACAGAACATAATAGAAACACACACAACACCAAGGATAGACATATATAAAGCTATTATACTAAATATTTGAAGTCCTGTAACTCAGACAGACACACACACACACATCAAGTTACTGCCCCTGCTTGCAGAGTTCAGGTACTTGGTGTGGACATGTGGAAACAAAGCTAGATTTAAGTTCTACATGTTTTGTCTGGAATTTTCTCAAATCTGTTTCAACAAAGAGAATTGAAAATTATGACGTGCTGTAATCCTGCACGAAGAAAAGTTTTGACGATAGTGAGCGTATGAGAGAGAGAGAGAGAGGGAGAGAAAGAGATATGAAATGTCTTTAATGAATGATACTGCATTTATTTTTATCTTGTTGTCTAAAATATTTACTCTTTCTTAGTCATTGTCGCGACAACTGCAGTACACTAGTAAAATTTTCAAGTACATAATTACTATGCTACACCTGATTGTTCAACAATCGTTACCAGACTGGATTAACCTTGATGCAAGAAACTAACCAGGCAGTGACAGTCAGTCAGGATTAACTTTGACATGACAAGTTGACCAGAAAGCACCTCTAGCCTGGAGGGGGGAATTAAGATAACATGAAAGCCATGTGTGAAGATAAACCAGGCAGAACTTGGACACAGACAGCGACACAACAGTAAAGATAACAGTGACCAGCGATGCCTTGATTACCTTTATCCACTCCCCATTTCTCCGAAGAAGAATGAAGTGCTCTCAGAAATGTTTACCTGATGCATGTGGATTATTTATCTCACAAATGTTACATGTCTTGATATTAGCTATCTATGTCTTTGCATAACTAGAAAATTACTTCGACCCTTTTTGTTGTCAAAAATGTTCAATTCATGTATAAATTTATTACCTTTATCACACAAATCACTATCATCTCATGATTAGTAAAAGACCACCACTTCATTATTTCATCTCACGGCAAGCATCCCCATTTCACATCATTTCAGTTGACTTTGAAATTATTACTTGTTGAATGTGAATAAACTTTATTTTTAAAAAAAAAAACTGATTATATTTGATATTATCTGTTTTGTTTTATTACCATTAATATATTGCTCTTTCTACAGGTGATGAAATCGATATCTCGAATGGGAGATTTGTGCTCAGCTTTGCGTCAGAAACACATGGTGCATGGAGCCTCATTTCACACGCATGTGAAAAATGATACAGATAAGTAAGTGTGTGTTTAAATGTGGCAATTTTTTGTTGTTGTTAATGTGCTCTTGTCCGTGAAATATATTTCAACAATTATATCTGTTTTTAACTGTTTAACACTGTTGAATTGTTTTCTGTTTAACTGCCACAATAAAAATTTATGAGTAAAAACGAAGGAATAATTTCTTTATTTCTTATATACTGTCCGTGATACAGAGCTCTTTTAATGTTTTTTTTTTCTCTTTCGCCTGATTCTTATAAGGCATATGTTAAACGCATAGTTCATAGACTGGTAGTCTATGAATAAAGTCCAACCTGGTTTGAGGTCAGTATTTTAAAACTGAACCTGACTACTTGCGGTGAGGCCCACCAAAATCTTACTAAAGTACACGTAAACCTTACAAGAAAGTGTCGAAAGTGGGCGGAGGGGAAAACACAAGAGGAAGTAAACAAACCCATTAACAAACATACAACTCCAGAGGACATAATCATTTATAGCGACTGATCAGTGAACAGGGGAATTAGAAGCGGTTGGGGTTTTGCAGCATACTGAGGAGGTAAAACACTCAAACTCAAGGCTGGGGCTTATACAAACATCTGCTCATGTATGGGCATGGAAAGAGACGCCATCACACAAGCATTAAAATGGTTAGTGACACAGAAAATACACCGCATCACTGTCATTACTGACTCTCAAAAATCTGTTAAGGAAAGTGTAACAAAAAGCCATTAGAAGTTAGCAGCAAGAAATAATAAATCCCACATCAAAATCATCACATGGATATAATACCCAGGCCATGCCGGGGTCAACAGAAACAACAAATCTGACCTGCTAGCGGAAGGGCCAAACCAGAGGGCCACGTCAAAATGGACAAATTGGACCTGCACAAAACCATCAAGCAACACCTTGAACAAATGCAAAGCAACTTCCTCCAGAGTACCTATCACATGCGACTCAGTACATTACATATAGCCAAGGGCAGTGGTTGCAAATCCCAGCTAAATGCTAGACCACGGGTAACACACAATCAACACAAGATTTGAAATCATCTTCCTAAAAACACTGAAGGAAATCCTGATGTCAAGGGGCGAACACGTATGGGCATACCCTGAGTATAATGAGGCCACTCCTCGGGCCAGCAACAGAGCTATGCTTTTTTTTACAGTTACAGTTACGGTTACAGTTTTAAAGTGTATTTGTTTCAGGAGAAAAGTTTTGTAATTTATATTTTCAGAAACACCAAAGAGATGGAATTTTATGGGATAGCAGCTCAAATAAAACTTCTCATGGACATTCCTGAAAAGGTAGCCATGTTGGTGTAATCTCTGATATAATGTGAAATAATCATGCTGGCATAACCTCTGATATAATATAAAGTAGCCATGTTGGTATAGTCTGTGGTTAAAGTAATCATGTTGACATAATCTCAGATATAATATAGAATAGTCATATTGATGTAATCTCTGATTAAATTTAAAGTAATCATGTTGGCATAATTTCTAATATAGTATAAATTAGTCATATTGGTACAATCTCATATATAATGTACAAGTAGTAATACTGGTTTAATCTCTGATATGCTTAAGATAATCATGTTGGTATAATCTGTGATATGAAGTTCAGTCTTATTTCAACTTATATGACTAAATGTTTGAAAGGTTAACATCACTCTAGACAAGTTTGTAGATGCTCTGATCACCTTCTTGGAAGAAGGATCTCACCATAGTGCTGAAAGCTCCATAGCATCAACAAAAACCTTCATGGACTGGAAGTAGAGGGGAGATAATCCACTTACCTTCAGTCCAAGCAACTTGCTTTGACATTGATCTGGCCATTCCTGCATCCAGTGACTGCACCCGATTGAAATTTATTTAGTAATAATTTTAAAATATTACTAAAGAGGACACTGTTAAGAGAGGCCAAATTAGTAGGCATAAAATCCCTTGATGAGGTTGAAAAGCTCGCTGAGGACAGGAAAAATTGATGAACTACCATGCGAGCCCTATGTGACGTTTAATGGCAGGGGAAGGATGTAATATGTAAGTGTAAATTTCTTCAGACCCATCATGTTTTTTTCCCCGAGTCATTTTAAAATCTGTTTATTTATGAATGTAATGGTGTTAGTGTAAATAGGTATTGCCACTGAATGTTAATTACTACAGGTTTGAGGTCCTCGTTGTTTCATTTGATGGTGATATGCTAGGTATTAGCAGTTGTGCTTCTTCAAACTGTGCAGACCACAGTATTTATGATCATATCTCTTGCATGTCTTTTTCCGTGCCACTAAATTGTTATCTTCTGATATTTTTTTCTATTGATCTCCTTTTCTTTCCTTTTTCCTCATGAGTTTTCCAGTGATTTTCAGTTTATCTTTTCCTGACAGAAAAAGAATATAGATTCCTGTATAAAAGCAGTGATTATGTTTCGTTTCATTAGATATGGAGCAGTTTGGACAGCCAGGAGTATCTGAAAGCTACTCAGCTGTATCTCTTGGCCAGGCATATCAATTCAAGCTTGCACCTGGACTCTCAACGGTCAGCAGATGTTGTTACATGGTTTCCTGTGTTGGCAAGACAGTGGGCAGCCATCAGCCATTTTAAATCAACAGTACTGCAGGTCAGTGTTGGGTGATTTATTTTTGCTACTACACCAAAGAGTTAATCCTTCTGTATTTACTTAGAGATGAAGTTCACCTCAGCCAGTGCTGGGCCTGCATTGAGAAAAAGAGAAATTTGATTGGACCAGAGTGCATGTTGTGTTTCTGGAAGTTATGGGTTAAAAAAACCTTTCAGGTGCACCCCCATCTGCTCAAGATTAAGTGTGTCAGTACTGAACAGTACCAGGCAGAGAAAAATGGGACATTTGCAGATTGACAAGACACAGTGACACTATCTGTTGTAGATAGTCTAGGCTCAGGTCATGGATATAGGATATGACGAGGCCTTACTGGTTTGTTTTAGTTGGAGACATTTCACAAGAGAAGCTTGGGTGAAAGTGGAGCAGCTACTAATTTGAGGTGAAAGTCTTGGGAAGAGAAGGCATGAAAAAGTCAGGTCTGCTAGCTCTTTATTGTAATAGAGAATTTTCATTACATGGTCAAGTAATATAGTTATAGTTTATTGAAGAGACATTTTGGGGCTCTGGTCATCCACGTCTTCTTACTCACTCTCTGCAGGGCTGCCGCTTGCTGTTGGCTGACACCGAAACAGACTTGAGTGATGAAGTAAGTGTTAATTCTTGTTTGGGAAAGATTCTAAGAGAATATGTGAGACTCTGACACCATTTTGTACATCAGCATATGTTTAAAATAAAGCAGTTAATGTGATATCTCAGACTGATATATTTCATTCAACTCTTTCCATCTCTGTCTTTCTTTTGAAACAGATCATGGGACAAGACTGTGTACAAACTGGTTTACATTTATCTTTTGTATCTGGTTAACTGAGATAGCTAATATATTGTTGTATATACAAAAATTTGAAAAATATTGAATGTAGGTTACAGATGTGCAAATTATGAGTGAACTCCTCCTCCTGTCTTTCTCTCCCCCTCCTCCTCCTCCCTCTTCCTCTCTCTCTCTCCATCTCCCTGTGAATTCAATTGTTCTAATTTAATTTTCAGCAAATGGCTAAAGTTTTGTGTTCAGTAATTCTGTTAGAGGACAGCACGCCAAGACAAGTGTTTACCGAGTTTTTGCTGGCACGCACAGTAAGTCTTGGAAGAAGTAGGAGATTGTGTATTGATTTTGGCTAAGAAAGTCTATTTACATATGCCTTTATATTTAGCTCTGGACTGAGTTCTCTGTTAAAAGGGAGTTGAGATGTCTGTATTCAGTTATTAGAGATAGCCAGAAATGGTTATAACACAATACTTGCTGTACAGAATGTTATTGAAAAAGAGTAAGAATTAATGTGTTTCCTTTGAGATGGACTTTTCTGAAAAGCCTGATTTGTAAGCTTGCTTCATAAGTCCAAGAAAGCCACTGAATTCACACCAGAGATGACTTAAAACCTATTTTTTTTATGCTTTTTGCCAAGGCATTGTTTGCAGAGAACTCTGCCAACTAATTGTTCACCAGGTCAAGTGCCTTAAGTGTAAATTTTACATTTATAGCTTTAAAAGTTGTTCTTTTTTTAAAATCTCTCATTGTCACATAGGAATGTCTGCTATAGAGAGTGAAACAAGTATTTAGCTCCCTAGATCATCAGAGGAATGTCCCACCTCAGACAGGTGTTTGAGCCCTTTATTCTTCAGGAAGGTTTGGCTTTTGCCATTCCCTGGAATGCCACTCTCTCCAGCCTGGCACAGAATCTTGAAACAGCCCACAGCCATTCTGCTACAGATAACCAGTGTTGGCTGCTACAGATAACCAGTGTTGGCTGCTACAGAGAGCCAATGTTGGGTGCTACAGAGAGCCAGTGTTGGCTGCTACAGAGAGCCAGTGTTGGCTGCTACAGAGAACCAGTGTTGGCTGCTACAGAGAGCCAATGTTAGCTGCTACAGAGAGCCAGTGTTGGCTGCTACAGAGAGCCAGTGTTGGCTGCTACAGAGAACCAGTGTTGGCTGCTACAAATTTATCTATTTAAGTTTTATGTTTTCCATTGCTTATTGTGGATGCTTTTTGCTTAGCCTGAAGCAGCACTTTGGTACATCATAGTAAGGCCTATGCTCTCGAGGGAGTGAAAGACGATGATGATGATGATAGTACAAAAAAGAAAACATAAGATGCTCAAAGGTTTGACTCAAGGCTACTGAATTTCTTTTTTTTTTTTTAAATATTTCAGAAAGCTCTCCAGCAGATTCTACACTCAGGCCATCAGAGCAATGTGAAGTCACAAATTACTGGAGTTGCCCGACTCCTCACATCAACTTTGAGACAGATCTATTCAGTGTTCTACTCCCATGATTCTCAGCAGTCAGGAAAATCCCAGAAGCCCAGTGGACTTCTCATGACAACATTAGAGAGTGTGGTGTCTCAGGCATGTCAAGGTAAAAAACTGAGAGTTAAATTCTTGGATTTTATCTTTGTAGAAGTAATGGATGTGGATGCTTGTGTGCTTGTAATATGTGATAATAACATTGTTTTATTTCTGTCTGTTAACATTGATTATCTTTTATTTCTGTCTGTTAACATTGATTATCTTTTATTTCTGTCTGTTAACATTGATTATCTTTTATTTCTATCTGTTAACATTGATTATCTTTTATTTCTGTCTGTTAACATTGATTATCTTTTATTTCTATCTGTTAACATTGATTATCTTTTATTTCTGTCTGTTAACATTGATTATCTTTTATTTCTGTCTGTTAACATTGATTATCTTTTATTTCTATGAGAATATTCTTTTGTTTCTATCTGTTAGAATTGATTATCACAACTTTCAACAAAAACAACATAGTAAGCGAGGAAATTAAAACCAGAGTACAGACAGGGAATAAAATATACTTCGCCTTGCAGAACCTGTTAAAATTCAAAATACCCAAAACACCAAAATAACAATCTACAAAACTATAATAAGACCAGCCATCATGTATGGATCAGAAACATGGATTACAGTAAAGAGAGATGAACAACAATTGCAGATCATTGAGAACAAGATCCTAAGAAGAATCTTTGGACCCACAGAAGATACCAACAGTGAAGAATGGAGATCTAGAAAGAACACTGAACTGAACATTATAAATGTCTTGAAACTGAACAGACTACGCTGGTTGGACCATGTAGAAAGAATGGAAGACAACAGACAAACAAAAATTATGTATGCACAAAAGATGAGGGAAACAAGACCAAGGGGTAGAATAAGACAGAAATGGAAAGACAATATAGAAGAGGATATAAAAGAAATTAGTGTCACCAACTGGAGAGATAAGATTAGGAATAGAGAGGAATGGAGGCAAACTTTATCTGCAGTGATAAGCTTTAACTCTTCCCCTGCCATAGTCGCTATAGTGAGGATTTCCGATTACTGAGTTGCGTGCCATAGTCGTTATAGTGACAGTTCATTTGTTTCAATAAAACCAACCGGTGTAACATTTAGATTGTACATATTTCATTCACGTTTCCGGTGACACTTTTCAAAATGGTGGAAGAGTCCTTAGTTACGAGCGATGCCGAGTGAGAAAAAGGAAGAGAAACATAGAAAATTTTCAATTTTTGACGATGTAGATAGGGGTGTGGACATGGCCTGTGACCACCCCACTGCTCTTGAATGCATCCTAAGTAGATTTAGACATATTAGACAACTGGAGAAATAGTTAGTAGGTTATTTCAGACATTAATTTAGCGAGAATGCAACATAGAATCACAATACGAGATCGACAAGTAGATCTAGACATCTCAGGTGGTAAGTAGTGCATATCTAGACCTAGCCAATGGTGAGCTGGGCACAGTCATTGTTTAAAAACACCACATTACTTCTTTTTTCCTAAAAAACTCTGCATTTCTGAAATTTTCATACATTTAGTTATACTTTGAAACATAATAAGTACACGGAAGTACATGTAAATACTGTTTTCCATTCCATTTTACAACTATGCCCACTATACAGATCAGGACCTGCGCTTTTTGTGTGGCGCGGATGGGAACATCCGTGTTTTTTTCTTGGGCACAGGAAGAGTTAATGGCTCTGAAAGCTGATGAAGATTGATTATCCTCATTCTTGGGGCATGTGATGAGAAGAGAGAAACTGGGAAACATCATAACAGTGGCAAAATTGAAAGCAGAAGAGGCAGCAGATGACTGAGGGAACATATGTTAGAAAACCTAGCACGGAGTTAATCAGAAATGTCAGGGACTGAGATTTGTGGAGGAGTATGACCGCCCATGCTGCCCAGCATGGCACATGATGATGTTGTTACATTGAATTATATTTCTTGATTGAAATATTTTTTTACCATTTTTCTCTTTATTATAATAAATGTATTCACAACTTGTCTATGTCTTTCAGATCAGTTTTCATTCATTTTCTTTTTTCATATCACCGTCCTCAAGATCTTAATTCACTTTTAAAATATACCATTTCTTTGATATTCTGTTTTCCTAGGTACATCTCTGAGTCTGATTAAGTGAAATAATTTGATATTGGTGATTTTTTTTATAGATGATATACTTTTCTTATTCTCCAGCAGAAGGTTTATGTCCTTTTCATCTGGGTTTTTTTTTATTTGGAGTGCTCCAGTGTACCATTTGTGATTAATGGTTTCAGTTCAGAAGTGCAAAAAACTGGCCTGCGGCTGATCACGGGAGGAATGAAGAGCACTCCCATCACAGAGATGGAGAAATACACACAAATTCAACCTCTTGAGGTCAGGCTCAAAGAAAAACTAATGATCCACAAATAAAAGTTGATACACCTGACAACCCACCCTATTAACAAAAGAATTCAGGAGTCCACAAAAAATAAACTGAAAAGAACCATCTGACAACACAGCTGCTACACTATAAAGACCTCCTTCTTACCTCTCATGAAGACATTGAACCACTCCAAATTGTGGAGGAACACAGTCACTATGAAAAGATAACAGTCCTCACAGAGGTACCAGTCATACATAAAAAGGACTATCTAACAACACTTCATATGAAGACATTAACCCAGGAGCTGACAGACAGCAAATACAACCCAGCTAAATGGACACATGTGTACACAGATGGGTCTGCAGAAAAAGTAGTAAAAATGGAGGTGGGGACGTCTACATAAGATACAAAGATGGGAGACAAACCAAAAAGGCCTTCATGACGGGAAAGATTTCCTCCAACTACAGGGCAGAAACAACAACCCTCCTTGAAGTCCTCGGACCACTTAAAACAGAAAACCAGCAGCCACCACACAAAATAGCTTTCTTCACAGACCTCAAGGCACTTCTGGAATCTCTAAAAACAACAAACAACCCACAGGCAAACATACAGGAAATCACAACAAAACTGAAGCACCTTACACTGTCAACAACCGTGGCCCTACAACAGGTACATCCCACTGTGGAATAACTGGCAGTGGAATAGCTGACAGCCTATCCAAAGCTGGCAGCAATCATGATCAAACATATCATCCAGTAAACTACCAAGAAGCGAAAACTATAATTTGTGACCAGTGCAGATCTGAATGGAAAAAGCAACTGAAATGTAACAATGAACCAGATCCATTACACCAGCTACAAAGACATTAGCAAACCATCCTCTTCCACCTAAGGACAGGCCACTGCAGACCACTAACCCACCTATATTGACTTAAAATGTCTCACACAGACGAGTGTTCATGTGGCAGTGAAGTCCAGATTCCAGAACATATCCTTCAAGAGTGCCCAAACCATGCAGAACTGAGGCATGAGACATGGCCAGAAGACACAAGCTTGGGGCAAAAGCTTTGGGGCTCCTGTTAGGATCTGGAGAGGACTGTGGACTTTGCCATGCCAACAGGGATCAAGATCTGATGTGGCCAATAACCTCAAACGCAGAAGAAGAATGGTTTCAGGTTACAAATTCTTAAAGTAGAAATAAAGCATAAAATCTGAAATTGTTAGGCATTGGTTCAGCACAGAGTCTCAGAGATGAAAATAAACGACATTTGAGTCGGTGTTAGCTTTTCTGTAACTCTTCAGAGTTTTGATTGAAGTAGGTTTTAAAAAATGTCAGGAGCTGAATCTTAAATTAATAAAAAACTTGGAAGGTTGTTTGCTTGTTTAGCAGTGTATGTAAGAACCTGGTTGGGTTGTTTAGAAAATATAAGATCAGCTTTTTAAAAAATGTTTAATTGAATGCAGCAGTATCTAAGCATCATTAGATGCCTTCAAACAAATAGTTGTCTTTGATGCTTCCCATCAACAACCCAGTTGGCTAAAGTATACCAGGTCATAGTGTCAGATTGTCCAGTATCTTCTCACTCAGTCTTCCTCTGCTTCTTTTTCCTTATATCTTCTTACCATTATAATGCTTTCCTTCCAGTTTTAATTGAAAAAAAAGTCTTTGTTGAATGATGAAATGAAGTACGAGGATGGTGTTTTGTTTGATTTTAGAGTAGTGCACTCTCCATTGGAGTGATCTTTTTTAGTGTGACAGTAACAAGTTGTGACTTGTATAACAAAAATAAGAAATTTTGTTGTGTTTTTTTTTTTTTGCAGATAAATTGATGCTGGATCTTCAGGGAACAATATTTTCAAAATGTCTGCCAAAATCTGTCAAAAGTAAGTGGATTCAATGTTCATGTCTCTCGCTCTCTCTCTGAACCTTAAGTGCCCAGGGCACATGGGGGTTCCACAAGGGTTTTCCACAAATGCCTGTCCTTTGCCTTTTTTTCTGCTCTTGCCCAGGTGAGCCCTCTATTGCTCAACATCCTCTCTGTTGTTCTTCTCCATGTCTCTTTTGGTCTACCCTTACTTCTGTTCTCCTGTGGTGTCCACCTTAGTGTTATTTTTGGTAGTGAGTTGTCAGTCATTCGGAGCACATGTCCCAACCATCGCCATCGTCTTTCCTCAATAATTACTGTCAGTGGCTTCATCTGCATTTCTGCCAACAAGATGTTATTTCTTATAGTGTTTGGCCAAAATATTTTTCTAATTCTTTGTAAACATTTAGCCTGAATGTTCATGTAGTTATATTTTTTTTTATTGAGCTTAATATGTATGTTTATGTTTGTGCATACCAACATGATGTTTTATATATGAAGCCATGACTTGTGTGTTAATATTTTATCTGTTCATGATTTATGCCAGTGTTTGCACAGCCTTACTGCTGTGACTTCTGTTTTAATGTGTTCTTCCATTCTTGATTATGTTAACATTTTCTGCAGCTTCAAGCCATGACTTCTGTTTTAATGTGTTCTTCCATTCTTGATTATGTTAACATTTTCTGCAGCTTCAAGCCATGACTTCTGTTTTAATGTGTTCTTCCATTCTTGATTATGTTAACATTTTCTGCAGCTTCAAGCCATGACTTCTGTTTTAATGTGTTCTTCCATTCTTGATTATGTTAACATTTTCTGCAGCTTCAAGCCATGACTTCTGTTTTAATGTGTTCTTCCATTCTTGATTATGTTAACATTTTCTGCAGCTTCAAGCCATGACTTCTGTTTTAATGTGTTCTTCCATTCTTGATTATTTTAACATTTTCTGCTGCTTTAGGCCATGACTTCTGTGTCAAAATATGTATGTATGTATTCAAAATATTAACTCTTCCCATGCTTTTTGACATTATAGTGTCAGTTCCGGTATACCCGGTGCGTGCGAATAGTCGTTATAATGTCATTGGTTTGTTTCATTAAAACAAGCGGTGTAACATTTAGATTGTGCATATTTCGTCCACGATTCCAGTGACACTTTTCAAAATGGCGAAAGAGTGCCTAGTTACGAACGATTCCGACCGAGAAAAAGGAAGAGAAAGACCGAAATTTTTCAATTTTTGATGATGTAGATAGGGGTATGGACATGGCCTGTGACCACCCCACTGCTCTTGAATGTATCCCAAGTAGATCTAGACATATTTAGATGATTGGAGAAGTAGTTAGGAGTTATTTCAGACATTAATTTAGCGAGAATGCAGCATAGAATCAGAATATGAGATCGACAAGTAGATCTACACATCTCAGATGGTAAGTAGTGCATATCTAGACCTCGCCGATGGTGAGCTGGCCACAATCATTGTCTAAAAACACCACATTACTTCTTTTTTCCTAAAAAACTCTGCATTTATGAAATTTTCATTCATTTAGCTATACTTTGAAACATAATAAGTACACGGAAGTACATGTAAATACTGTTTTCCATTCCATTTTACAACTATACCCCCTAACATATCAAGACCCACGTTTTTACTCCCGCACTCCAGAACACGTCCATGTTTCTTCCTCCAGCATGGGAAGAGTTAATAGAAGTTAATGATTAAGTTAACATTTACTGCAGTTTCAGGCCATAACTTTCATGTTAGTGTGCTGTTCTGTTAATGATTATATTAACATTTACTGCAGCCTTCAAGCCCCTGCTGAAAACCCCAGCAACTCCGCTACAAACCAAACAGTTGAAGGATAACTGTCAGCAGTGGATGAATACGTAAGTGTGTTACTTCCAGGCACAAGTGATTTTTTAAATATATTTATTCAAAGTTTTGTAAATAAATTTTCTAGTTTGTAGAGTGAAGTTTATAACTCATGATAAATGTGTAAAGAAAATATGTTTATGTTTCTAATCTAGCTAATGAAGTAGTAACATTTATTTTAGGTAATATCTTGTGTGTCAAACTGTTTGTTACATCATGTTACAGTTAGGTTCCAGGACCACAGGTGGGATGTAGCAGATTTTTTATTAGTTACTTAAGAAAGAAATGAGAGAGAGTGAGTGAGAGAGAGAGAGAGAGTGTAAGTGGGTGGGGTTGTGGTGCTGGCGTGTCATCATTGACCATCAATGAAAGTAGGTCTTTTTTTTGTGTGTGTCCATCTGTTGTTTCGGGGTTGAAGGTGCTGTCTAGGTTAGCAATCAGTGGTGCATATCTGACATGCTAGTGTCAAGACTGGCGAACCATAGCTGACCAAGACACTCTTACCTTTCAGTTGGAACCCCCGGTTAGCCTTTCTAATGGGGCAGGAATCATCATCATATCTCCCTTGGTTGTGGAGTCTGCTAAAGAAGCATTGCACACTCTCCTGCTCTTCAACTGAGATAAGAAGAAGATCTGTTGTTTGTCTTCATTGATCAAGACGTTCTACCAAAATATTGTTATGTTCTATTTTTTTTTTTCTTTATTATGATCTTTCCTCCCTGTCTTTTATTGCATTTTCCCATTTTTTTCCTCTTTTTAACCCTCATATTACACTACCCGCCTGCATCTAACTCTGGTGTTTTTTACAGTATGTTTTTTTTTTTCTCAGTACTCTGTATGTCATGCGTCAGTTATCTTTTCAAAATCTGTGGGATGGTTAATGTGCTCTCCTTGCACATTTTATACTACTGATCTGTTTAAAATTTTTGCTGTTTAACCATTTCTGTGATAATGTTATGATTATGGGTGAGTCATAAAATTATGTATGCACAAGAGATGAGGGAAATAAGACCAAGAGGTAGACCAAGACAGATGGAAAGACAACATAGAAGAGGATATAGAGGAAATTGGTGTTACCAACTGGAGAGAGAAGATTATGAACAGAGAGGAATGGAGGTGAACTTTATCTGCAGCAATGAACCTAAATGGCTTGGAAAGCTGAAGAAGAAGAAGATGATAATTTTTTGCCACATGGCTATGATTTATTGTTGCTATGATAATTTTAAGCTACATAGCTTTGATTTATTGTTGCTATGATAATTTTAAGCTACATAGCTATGATTTATTGTTGCTATGATAATTTTATACCACAGAGTATATGGTAATTCATATTTTGTTTCACCTGAAATAATTAATTTTGTATTGCAGATGCCTGCAAGATGTTCAGTCTGGAGTTGGGAAGTTGCTGAACTATGTGAACACTGTCAAACGACTTTCTGACATTAGAGATGAGGTCTGGCATCTACTGACACAAGTAAGTCCTTGTTGCAAGTGCCAGAATCTGATAAACACAGAGAGTAGACATTTGTGTTGGATGGTTAGAAGTCCACAACTTTTGTCAGTTTAGAATGAATATGAACATCTTCTGCCAGCTTGCTACGGTCATCTAATGCATCAGTTTCCAGCTTGAGTTCTGAGACCCATGATGAGCCATGTCGGAATCTATTAGGCAGTCAGTATCTTCATCAAACACTTTCAGACATCAGCCTGGATATCTCTGAAGAATGCTGCTATATGTCTTAGGATGTTAAGATCACCATACAGTTTGTCATGGATTTGACAGGTTATGGCTGTCTCAGTTCCTTAGATGAAAGCTAGTCAATATCATGTATAAGACTTCATTTTTAATTTAATACCAGGTGGGGAAGGAGGGAGAGATTGATCTTTATTTGCAAATTGTGAAGAATTGAGAATCCAGGCCAATCTGACATTCTGGAGAGAAAGAGGAGAGAAAGAGATATGCTGTGATGAGTTATCATTGACTTGAGAAGTCTATGATGTGAAAAAATGTTGGAAATCACTGATGTAGGTTTTAAGAGGTTTTACTTGGTTTGAGTGAGCAGATTTCTGTTACTTGTGGCCTATGGATGGAAAATTTTAGAACCTTTCTAAGCAGGCTCAATGCAAGCATGAAGACACTTGCACAATAATAAATGTAAGCTTGAAGTGGATTAGTGACTGAAGAATGCGAGAAGTAGAGAAAACGCTCTCTAAGATCATAAGGAGAGCAGTGCCTGGTTTGTTGATCAGTATTTAAGAGCATAGGTGGATGAGGTGGATCCTGTAAGATTAACTAAAACACTTATAGATCCCATTAAATATCACTGAGCTGATTTCTGGATATGTAGATCCCATGAAGTACCACTCAACTGATTTGTATGAGGGATATCCCAATAGTAAGTTACAAGGCATGTAACATCCATAAAAGTGATATTGGACTAATGGGCATGTTTGTGGAATTTTCCATATTTGTCAATTGGTAGTGCCATGCTATATGATAGCACTGTGCAACACCATATAGATGGCATCCATTAGTTAAAGATGGAGGGTTGACTGGAGCTTTGGTTCAAACAGGAGATTGGTGCTGTTTAGAATTATTTTTAATCTGATGGCTTACAGTTATCTTTTGTGTCAGCTCTGCTCAACTCTTACAGCAGTATCTTAAAACAGAAAAAAAAAACGAATAAGGTGCCATATATATGTAAGGAGAGAGTGTGTATGTAAAGAAAGAGTGTACATTTATTAGAAAAGACTGTATATGTGTAAGGAAAGTGTGTGTGTTTAGTGGCATTCATGGGTGTGGAAAAATGGTGAAACGCTTGGCTAAATCTTTTCAGGTTCAAAGTGATTCTTGTTGGAAGGAGATTTGTGAAAATATTCTAACTCTAAGAATGTGGGAGGATTTTCTCAGACCATTATTTGTAGACAGAGTGAAGGTAATCTTCTGTTTGGTTTTTGATATTTGATAGTAAGTGTTTATAGAGTGTAGATATTATCTCAGTAGGAGGGTGAAGATGCCTTTCCAATGAGGCAATCAGCAACCCATAGCTGATATGGATCAGGATTAACGAACCATAGCTGACCAAGACCCTGTCCCACCTCTCCTTGGTACCCCCAGTAACAGGCCTAGCCTGTCTAATGGGGCAGGGATTGCCATAGTCCCCATGGTGGTGGAATCTGCTAAAGAGCCATTGCACACCCCCTGCTTTTTAGCTGTACTCCGGGACTGAAAAAATAGCTGCCTTAACCCACTCCCATGCTGATACGATGCTGTGCCTCAACACCTCTGCAGCATTGGCTGCAAGGAACAACAGCTCGCAGTTGCAGGGAGATTGCACAACCAACCATTATTTCAGTAAGTGTTTATAGAGTGAAGATATTATTTCAGTAAGTGTTTATAGAGTGTAGATATTATTTCAGTAAGTGTTTATAGAGTGTAGATATTATTTCAGTAAGTGTTTATAGAGTGTAGATATTATTTCAGTGAGTGTTTACAGAGTGTATAAGTGGATGTAGAACACAGATTGCTCATTGAGATGCAGTTTAACTCCTGAATTAACTTCCATGCTCGTCCAGAATAAATTGTGATGAGAAATTTTGGTGGAAAGAAGCTGGAAGGAAGTTGGTCTATAGTTTAAAAATATGGGCTGATTTAGAAATGTGCTACTTTTCAGTTTATAAACCTTGTCTAAATATTGCACTGAGTGTTGATTCGCATAGGTGTACGAACTGTATCAACACTGTCAGTGGTGTTTTGGACTGAAAGAGTTAAACCGTGAAGTGGTGTTTTGGACTGAAAGAGTTAAACCGTGAAGTGGTGTTTTGGAGCAAAAGAGTTAAACCATGAAGTGGTGTTTTGGACTGAATGAGTTAAATCGTGAAGTGATGTTTTTGGAGTGAAAGAGTTAAACTGTGAAATTGTATTTCTTTCATTGCAAGAATGCTAACACTGTTCCTTTAGCAGCTGCTGAATTAGCAGCTTTCTGAGGCACTGAAGCTCATTGAGGCCATTCCTCTCTGTTCTTGATCTTTTCTTGCCAGTTGTCGATTCCAAGAACATGCATAACATCTTCTAGGTTGTTTCACCATCATTGTCTAACACTTGCACAACCGATAAATAGGATATGGGGTGTTACTAAGTGTAAATAATAGGACATTAGTAAGTCCTTTTAGGACCATTGTAAAGTTCATATCAGAAACTGGTTCACTTATGTAAGAAAGATTACACAGAGGACGATGTCATTTTTTTAAAAGATTAAGAAAGTGGATCATAAATATTTTTGTTTGGAGGTTGAAAATATGAAAGCATTTTGTCATTTCTTAAAGCGGTGCTGCAGTTTATGGTTGTAATAGGTTCATGAAACTCAGAGTTGTAGGTTCCCTAAGTTCTCTGAGATGTAAGTTTATCGGGCTTGATAAGTTCATCAGTCTGTCAGTGACGTAGGTTTATTATGATCTATGTGATCTCATGAAGTTCACCAAACACAAGTACGTACTTGATATGTATATTATGTGAAGTATCAGGGTGATCCAAGTGAAAGCCTTAAAACTGCAGTAAATTATTATATTTAATAATATACAAGCATTTGTTAAGAATGTTTTTTTTAATTAAGAACAAGTCCATTGTTTGATCCTAGATTCTGCTTGAGGCTAGGAGAGATAACAACTATCACAGTGTCATTCACTTGTATTGTGGGATAAGAGAAAACAAAGACTTCTTGAGATAAGCAAAGTTATATAGAAAAAAATGCAAGTCATAGAAGTAGAGAAGCTTAAATTTAGAAGAGGGTCTTGGCCTTTTGCACCACAAGGTGTGATGACCACAGATAATGATGATTTTGATGTACATTTTCATTATCATCTGGATAAGGCAGTTGAAGTCTTATGTAGGTTGTTCAAAGTAAATTATTAAGCTCAGCCTTTCATAATTTTCTTTTATATGTTTATTGTCATCACAAAGGCTCTAATTCAGTATCAGCTTGATACGACAGCAGAGGTGACGAAAAGGACAGTTTCTAAAGTAATGATGGAGCTGACGTCTGATATGAATGACAGGTAAATCTTGTGGTGTTTGTTTATGGGAATCTGCAATACTGCTTCCTGTAATGGTGGTGGTAGTAGTAGTAGTAGTAGTAGTGGCAGTGGTGGTCATTGTAGGAAGAAGATTAATACATACTACAATATATAAGCTTGTGGTAAAAAAGAGCTAGGAATAAGATATAGTGATGCTGGACATATTAAACTGCACAAGAACTGAAAATAATATATAACTTGTGCTGTCATTTGCCATACACCAAGGGACATTGTTAAGAAGATTGGAGTAATCTGGACTTGTCTCTAAGTTCAAGGAGAGTAATCTTATTCTTAATGTAATGTGAAACAGAAAGAGCTGTCTGGGAATAATGAATTCAGACACAAGGAAAAAAAAAATATGCCAGGAAATCTGGAGATAAGAACTTCTGTAAAACATCATAGATTTTGTTGCTTTCTATCCTTATTTCATGAACATTGTTAAGCACCACCTTGAATATATTCCAATAAAATAGAGGCCAGTTGTGGTTGTTCAAGTTTGTCTGTAGCCATATGACACTGCTTATCAAACCACCATCTCATGGAAGAATCATAGTCTATGGAAGCAAACCCAAAAAAAAAAAATCCATGGAAGAGGGACCTAAAGGCAGATGATGATGAGGTTCTGTAGCCCAGCTACATTTTGTCATTGTCTACAGTTCTGCTAGGTTTTCAAACACGTGAAGTTCGCCTTTCCTCTGAAGCTGATTGGTGCAGCCAAAAAGAGGGAAAGTGCACCATGGGCAAGGTATGTTCTCCATACTAATTGTCCAGGCAAAGCAGGATATGTACTCAGTTGAGATGTAACATCTGCTTGACTCAGGACCATTCTCTACATTGAAAGTTGCCATTACTAGAGGCCATTTTGTGTGCAATTAGTCTTGCACAGATCCTGATAATGACCACATGTTGTTACATTGTTATCAGACTAGCCAACATGTTAATGTTGACAAAATACTGAAGACACCTTTAAATATTGTGAGAGTTCCACATCTTTCCTCTTGTTTTGGTTTAAATTGTTTTTTAAACACTGATGGTTGGAAGCATCCTTCATGTCGACTGAATCTTTTGTTTCCAGTTCCCTGCAGTTTGAACGAAATCTGGCAGTGTTTGTGTGGACGGAAAATTCAGCGGATGTTACTATGTCAGATATCTGGCAGACAGCTTCAACAAAAACTCTCATTGACGGTGGTGGCCTTATTCTCAAAGCAAGGGCTTTCACTCCTGCAGTTCAGAAGTGAGTTTGTTAGCATTTTTGGAAATACATTTTTTAAAAAATACAATTCATATACTTTTCCTTGTGGGTTGTTTGATCATATTTATACACAGTTAATCTGAACTATGAGATTATAGTAACATTTATGAACAAGAGTTTTATTGAAGTACTTTTCCTTCAAACTGATGTTGTAACAGCCATCATTAGTACAAGCTACAAACAAAAATCCACTTGCTCTACTAATCCAGCAGTACCAGGTTCAAATCCCAGCAGTGGGTATTGTTTTCTGGTCCACCAAACCAAGAAGGCCCTGGGGTCCACCCAGCCTCTAAAAATGGGTACCGGAGAAATCTGGGAAGGTAAATGCAACCAGGCGTGATACTAACAACATCACACTTTCATATGCCGGTGGTCTTGGAAATACAGGCCTAAATGGCACGGAAACAGGGATTTTATCTTTACTTTTACCTTACAAATAAAAATTATATAAAAGTTGTTCTTATATCTTTTTCACTTTCCCCCTTCTTTGGTATTCTTTGTTAACCATTTTGTCTGATGAAGACAAAAAAGGCGGAACACTACATTGATGCATTTTGTTGCCAGACGCTTACTTCTACATGTTTTGCTGGACAGCTTGGTTCCTCTTCTCCTTGCCTTGTTCTTGTCATGAGATTTGAGCTCCTAGAATGACAGATGTCACTAATTCCTTGATGACAGATGTCACTAGTGCATTCTTAGAAAGAAACTTACTTTCCCTAGCAGTGACTTCATATTGTTTTTACGATATTTTATGTAGTGGATAAATCCGTGGATAATTTTAACTCGGACAGACAGAATCACAATCCCACTGATGATATTTTTATCGTGTAACAAAGAGAGGCACCCGGAACTTGGGTTGTGGGGTGAGTTTTTTTAGTCTTATTGAAACATGGGGAGGAGGTGATGGCACTGCCTGATTTGGCACTCAGCAACCCGTAGCTGTTGTGATAGCATCAGGGTTGGTGAACCATAGCTGATCAAGACCCTGTCCCACCTATGTGTTGGTACCCCCAATGAACACGTCTTTTTTTTTTCCCCTAGCCTGGCTAATGGGATAGGGATCACTGTAGTCCTCATGGCAGTGGAGCCTGCTGAAGAAGTACTGCACACCCTTGCTTTTTTTTAGTTCTGCTCAGCGGCCGAAAAAAAATAGCTGTCATAACTCGCTCCCAGTCTGACAAGATGTTGTGCCTCAACATCTTCACAGCATCGACTGCAAAGAACACCAGCTCACAGTTGCTGGGGAGATGGAAGAAGAAGAAATATTGAAACATGGTCAGCACTTACCACACAGGCCAGCACTGAAGCTTTAAAAGGAGGCAAGATCATTGTGTTAGAGAGACTGCACTTTCATCAAGACCAGCATATGAAGGTCCTGTACTTCCCCTTTGTAGTGCTTCAGGACACAGGCTCTTGCATTAAATCAGTCTCTGTCTGGTCTCACAGTAGGAGGGGGGGCAGTATGTCCCCATGGTAGTGGAGGCTTCAGAGAAGTCCTAATGGAGAATTAAAGAAATTAGAAATTTTATAACCCACTTCCTATCCTACTTGATAGAAGCAAAGATGGCTGTGCTAGAGTGACAGATCACTTGTCAAGGCAGGAGAATCAGAGCTGGCCAAGACCCTGTCTCACCTCACCATTGGTGTCCCCAGTTACAAGCTCAGCCAGGTCAAATGGACAGAGATCGCAATGGTATCCATGGTGGTGGAGTCTGCTAAGAGGCACTGCACCTTTTCCTTGATGTTTAGCTTCTACCATGGGTCTGTAGCCCACTCCCCAGTCAAAATAATGCTTCTGCTTCCACATCTTCACTGCATCAGCTGCAGAGAACATTCAGTTCCTGGAAGATGGAACATAAACAAGAGTCCTGTCTAATGCCTGTTTGAAGATGCCCACTATGGCTTCTAGTAAAGGTAAAGACATGAGCTGTGAACCAGCATCATTGCACATGGTCAAACCATAAGTACTCTGCTGCCTAGTCAGTGGTTAACCAGAAACCAGTTTCTCTGGTACCCATTTTTTGAGGCTGGGGGGACCCCAGGGCCTTTTTTTTTTTTTGGTGTGGTGGTGCCAGAAAAAATCCCCACTGCTGGACCTTGAACCTGGTACCACCAGATTAGCAGACCAACAATCATTCTAGATTGTATGCACCTTTATTATTGAGATATTCCATTTGTTGTTGGTTTTCACTTGGAAATAGAACAGATGAAGTCATAGGTAAATGGGTTTGAACATATCTGTGACTTTCTCCCTCAGTCTTTGCCATAGTGTAGATGACAAGCTGAAGATGCTGCTGGAGGACATGGAGACATATGTGCAAGAAGAAGAAGAAGAAGCGAAGCAAGAGAAACAAGAACAGGGAGCATTCCATCGCTTCTCAGATACAGCAGACATACTCAAGTTCATGCAAGGCTGCTGTGTCAGATGTGTTCAAGAGTAAGTCAGAACTGCTCAGTATAAGCTTTTCCTGCTTTATGTCTTCGGTGTTTCAGTTTTACTATGCAGTAGTTTGATTTTTGCAGTTTGATTCTATTTTTAACACAGATAAATTCGTCTGACCCATTTATGCTGCTTATTAGCTTTCTCTGTTTATCTTATTGTCTTATCTTTTTTTTTTTTTCATCTTGGGTTGCATTTAAGTCACTGAGACTTCCTTGCTGTCACTGACATTTGTAGATTAGTACCTTTCTTATAACTGTCTTGTCACTTGTCTTGTTTATTTAAAGCATATTCAGACGTCTTATGTTGGTTTGTTTCTTATTCGTTTTCATCAGTATGTTGGTCTTGACTTTTTTTCCCCACTCAGTTCCAGTAGATTGTGTTAAAAATCCAACATTAATCCATTTTTTTTTCATATGATTGCTCCTTGTAATTTGCTACACTAGTATGTTTAGTATTGCTGTTGTGTGAGATTGCAGTTACAAAAGCCAAGCCAGTATTATTATATTTCTTGTTTCATGCTCCAACATTCCCAGAATCCTTGATTACTTAACAGAGCAGCTGAAATTGTGGGAAAAGTCTTTGGCAGACATCCCAGATCCGCTCACCAATGCCATCACAGAAAGCAAGTAAGTGTTCACTGAAGAAGGAATGTTTTTCTAAATTCGGCAATATTTACTTCTGTTCTAATCATTTGTTCCTGTTGTGGTGGAGGGTACTCAGAAGTCCAGTGTGCTTGTCTGAGGAAAAGCCATGGTGGCCTGTTGTCATCATGTTATCTTCATGATCATTTCTAACTTGTTTCATGTTAGAAGATGGTTAAGAAGCAGGTATAAGCTGTGGAAGTTGCCAGGCATTATTTTGCAGGGTAGTTTCTGTCGTGACTGGTTCTTCCAGTATTTGAGTGTCATAATCTCCCATAGGGTGATTAAGTAACAGAGTGGTTAATACAATGGTCATTCACAGCAAGGTGAGTGGTTCGAGTCCAGCTTGGATGTTCAAGTTGTGGAAATGGATACCCAGCTCTTCCTGGAGTGGGGGAAGTCAAGGTGACCAGATGTGAAGCTGACCACACCACCCCCAAGCGTGACATCTGGTCAAGGAAAATAGACACCGTATCCCTCTAGTGGCTTAATGTCATAATAGGACTACGTTATCTTCATTGGCTATAGTGACAATAAATGTTCATGTTGCAAAACTTCCAGTCTCTTTATGCTTCCATCTTCCATCTCTATTTTTAACCTTCATTTTTTTTCTAAAATAATGTGTCATCCCTACACAGATGAAAAATCTCTCATGAATGACTTACAAATATCCTTTAACTCAGTTTTGGTCTGCCTCATTGTCTCCTCTCCTCCAGGAGTTTGCCTTGCAATATTTACATAAATTCTCAGCTCTAGAGGGATAATTATATGAAGAGATGACAAATAGTTCATGAAATGTATATAATTACTAAATCTGAAATTGTGTATTCAGATTTTTGATGCATGGAATTTGAACACAAATTTAAAATTTTAACAGGAGAGTTTGTTGAAAGTGTGCCTTACCTTTCACTTTCAGAGTGCTGCTGACAGCCAGAACGTGTGCTGCCATGAGCGAAATGACCCCACATCTACAGAGATGCATCCTGGCCTTGCCAGACCAGAGGAAGCAGGTGTCCTTCAAGTAAGGCAGAAAACAACATTTTGAAATGAAGAAATTATTGCCATCGCCATCAGCATCATCACCATCATTATCAGCACCCCCCTTGGGAAAAACTATGTTAAGAACACACTTATCTTAACATAGTCTTTGTGAGACAGGGAACATAGATCTGTTTGCTTAAAAACTCTGACCTACTTCTGTAGCCCAGAAACCTGTAGCAGTCAACACTAAACTGTAATTGTTATTTTTTGTAACATGTAATGTCAGGTTGGTGGACAGATGGGGACATGGAGATTGCCAGCGGGGATGAGGAAAATCTGGTGTGAAACCAATTAATCCAGGACGTGACAAGCCTATGGGTCTTTACAACAATGGCTATCAGAATGATGTAAACAAAACAGCCAGCAGACTATAGGTGGTGGGGAATATATGTCACTGAGGCATTCATCAGATTCCTCATCCCAAAGTCGGAGTGTCTCTGTGGAACTGTCTCAAAGTCATCTGGCCAGCCAGCGTTGCATGCTGGATCTGATGTGGAGAAGTGGCATAAGTACAGCCACCAAAGGCTGGAAAACAGTTTTGGCCACTGTCTTCATGGCAGTCCAAGCAAAACCACAGTCTGCCCTAGCAAGGAAAGATGCTGAAGTCGGAGCTACCCAGCCAAAAGGTGCATTGCAAAAATCAGGGTACCATGCATCATCGCCAATATGCGTACAAAGAAGAAGAATATCATCAGCATCATATTCCTTCTTCCCACTGAAGGTTGTGTGAAATGGATTTCTGGCATGTTCTGTTTCTTGTCTTCATGATTCGTCTGACCACACCTGCCTGTCCAACGCTTGATGTTGTCCACCCAGATCTGCTCTTGTCATTCTTGTGATTTTTCTCTCTTTGTATTTGTCATCAACAGTGCTTCATTATAACAACTTGGAAAGAAAAAAAATTTTTTCACTGATTTATTATTTTTATGTTAATATTCCTTCAAGTTGTTACAAGTCATAGTTAAGTTGTTCCCCTTTTTTTATTTCCTTTTATTTTTTTCCTTTCTTATTTGTTATATATTATTTATGTGAATTTATATTTTCTTTTTCTTTTCCTATTCCTTCATCCTGTATTTTTTTGTGTGTTTAAGGTGTGTACTGTTTAATTTATAAAGCTGTTCTTACTTTTTTCTAAATAGTCTAAGTTAAAGCCAGAGGTCTGTGTAGATTAGAAAATATATATTGATTGTTTCTTTTTATTGCTGAAAAATGTATTTAAAAATATAGTAATTTATGAGGGTGATCCAAATGAAAACCTTAAAATTGCCATAGAAATTCTAAGCACTGCCCCGTCGTATGTAAGTTGACAGTTTTGTCACAGATGACTCAAGAAGTGTCTTGAAGGTGGCAGCATAGTGCCAACAACATACATCACATCATGGTAGCAGTGTAAAGATGGCCACTCCTCTAGAGATATGCACAAAAGTGGAAAAGCATTTGGTTATCCTTTCTTTTTGAGTTGTGAATGTGTGAAACGTATTAAAATTAGTCAAACACTGAAAGTTTAGTATGATGATGTATAATCTTCTCGGAAACTATCTTTGAGTTGCAGTCACATCTGAGTGACTTGGACTTCTGCCTACAAGTGTCTTGTTGCAGCGTGGCAGTACTCGGCCCTGTACTGCCTGTGCTTTAGTTGAAACCATTATGGACCTGCACTTCTAGTGTTTTCCACAACCGCCATATTCACCAGACCATGTGGACCATGAAAAGAGACTATGGGCAAAAAGACTTTTGGGCCAAAAGAAGAGCTGCAGTGGAGTGTGCACCTTATCAAAAGTTTTTCTTATATGCAGGAATCCATGCACTTTGTAAATGATTGAGGACTTGCAATCAAACATAATAGAGACTGTGTTGAAAAATGATGCAGTTATATGACATTTTTTTTGTTTCAGTAAATTATGGGACAAAAATGTTAGGTTCTCACTTGGATAATCCATGAATATCCAAAAAGTGCAGTAGTAAAATAATGAATAATTACTGCCTTAACTCTTTCCGTGCCTTAGGTCGCTGTAGTGAACTGTCTGGTTTCCCGATTTGTTTGTACGGTCGATATATCGACTCTGGTTTGTTTCGATAAAACAACCGGTGTAACATTCAGATTGTACATATTTCATCCGCGTTTCCGGTGACACTTTTCAAAATGGTGAAAGAGTGCTTAGTTATGAGTGATGCCGATTGAGAAAAAGGAAGAGAAACATGGAAAATTTTCAATTTTTGATGATGTAGATAGGGGTATGGACATGGCCTGTGGCCACCCCACTGCTCTTGAATGTATCCCAGGTAGATCTAGATATATTAGACGACTGGAGAAATAGTTAGGAGGTTATTTCAGACATTAATTTAGTGAGAATGCAAACATAGAATCACAATACGAGATCAACAAGTAGATCTAGACATCTCAGATGGTAAGTAGTGCAGATCTAGACCTAGCCAATGGTGAACTGGGCACATCATTGTCTAAAAACATCACATTACTTCTTTTTTCCTAAAAAGCTCTGCATTTATGAAATTTTCATACATTTAGTTATATTTTGAAACATAATAAGTACACGAAAGTACATGTAAATACTGTTTTCCATTCCATTTTACAACTATACCCCCTAAACATATCAAGACCTGTGGTTTTATTTCGGCACTCAACTGAATGTCCGCGTTTCTTCCTGCGGCGCGGAAAGAGTTAATGCATAATGGCTTACCATCTTGAAGAATGGTTACAAGCAAGTTGATGTTAGTTCTTGTTAGCTTTTAGCTGATTGATGTTAGTTCTTGTTAGCTTTTAGCTGGTTGATGTTAGTTATTGTTAGCTTTTTGCTGGTTGATGTTATCTGTATGTACTTAACCCAGCATCTGAAGATATCCATGTCAGAAAGGGAGTGAACATTTTCACACAAGAAATTTAACTTTTGCTACATTTTTACTACAGTTATCAGTTGCATTTTAAGAGTGCTAAGATCTATATATCTCATAGAAAATTTTTACTATAGACATCACTTTATTTAATTCATCTGCATTTAGTTTCTTCCAATTTTTTTAAAATAATCTCATTATCAGACATACAAAGAAACTGCATTCCCAGAAGCCTTCTGAACTTCCAGAATGGCATTCGGTGCACATGAAGTTGGAACAATGCCAGATGTTGGCCTACAGGTAAGTAAGAAGAACAAGTGCTAAAAAAATCTTTTATCAGCACTGGCCAAGCAGTCAATAGACACTGATGAATAAGGCAGTTACCACCCACTATGAATTATAGCCTCTTCCAGAACAGTGACAAATTCACACTTTATATCATGGTCCACATCCAACTATTGGTTTGGTGCCAAGATTTTTTTGCAAGCCAGCCATCTTGGCTCTAACTATTCCTGATGAGACTGCTCCCAGATACCGTCCTCTTCCCTTAAGTTGTCCATCACAGGACTGTTCTAACAAAAGTGTTGCAGTCTTATTTGGTAACAGAAAAATATAATATTTTGTCTTTCTTTTTTTCTTCTGACAAAAATTATTAAAATGAAAGAGAAGAAAGATGAGAAGTGAGGATAAATAAAGAAAAATTTTATTTAAAATTTGTAAAATGTATCTTGGCCTGTTACGTCCACAACAATCATCTGCATCTAGATTGCTTCCTTCAGAAAAATCAAAAACTTTTGTGGAACAGGCTCTGTAGAGGATGAATGACAAAGACCTCTCTCATTTGTTTTCTAGTTTATATTTTTCAAGAGAAGTTCTCCCAATGATATTTGTTCTTTCTGGCAATAAAATAAAGGTTCTAGACTGATTTCTTAAAATTCTGTTGATTTTGTCTCTAGCTACAGTTTTCTATTCAGAGGAAACATAATTCACTCTTGCTGAAATCTTCAACCTGAAAAAAACATTCACTATTGCTGAAATCTTCAACCTGAAAAAACATTCACTATTGCTGAAATCTTCAACCTGAAAAAAACATTCACTATTGCTGAAATCTTCAACCTGAAAAAACATTCACTATTGCTGAAATCTTCAACCTGAAAAAACATTCATTATTGCTGAAATCTTCAACCTGAAAAAACATTCACTATTGCTGAAATCTTCAGCCTGAAAAAACATTCACTATTGCTGAAATCTTCAACCTGAAAAGTTAATGTGGCTGAATTTTGAAAAAAAAAAATTGCATGTTCTGTGTTTTGATGAACAAAGGATGATGTGGTCTGATCATCTGATGAGACTGAATCCTAGTCTCTACCAGTACCTGACCATATGATAGATTGAATCCTAGTTTCTGCCAGTGCCTGACCATCTGATGAGAATGAATCCTAGTCTCCACCAGTACCTGACCATCTGATGAGAATGAATCCTAGTCTCCACCAGTACCTGACCATCTGATGAGAATGAATCCTAGTCTCCACCAGTACCTGACCATCTGATGAGAATGAATCTTGGTCATCCACTGGTAGCTGACCATCTGATGAGAATGAATCTTGGTCATCCACCGGCAGCTGACCATCTGATGAGAATGAATCTTGGTCATCCACCAGTAGCTGACCATCTGATGAGAATGAATCATGGTCATCCACCGGTAGCTGACTATCTGATGAGAATGAATCTTGGTCATCCACCAGTAGCTGACCATCTGATGAGGATGAAACCTAGTCTCCATTGGTAGCTGACCATCTGATGAGAATGAATCTTAGTCATCCACCAGTACCTGACCATCTGATAAGAATGAATCTTAGTCATCCACCAGTACCTGACCATCTGGTGAGAATGAATCTTGGTCATCCACCAGTACCTGACCATCTGATGAGAATGAATCATGGTCATCCACCACACACACACACCACTAAAAATGCATGGAATCAGACACAGAAGACAGTCCAGAAAGAGATAAATCAAAAGCATAGGTGACATCTTAAATATGACAATACTTAGGCCACATCACGTGTTATAGATCGGAGCTGGTAATTAAACAGGTAACAGTACACAATAGGCATAAGGCTAAAGAAGAAGAGTAGAATGTTATAATTTCTATAAAACTGTACTCATTTATCTGCTCTTTATTGTTACTCATTATTTTTATTACATTAAAACAACAGAATTTGGACAAGTTGTACAGCAAACCATCTGATAAACAGTTGCTCAGATGTCATTTTAAGCTCTGATCATAATATGATCTTATCGCAGTCTACAGTAAGTTTGATGGTGGTTTTATATATTGTGATGATTGAATGTTTGGCTTCTTTGTTAAATTTTGACTGATCTGCTTCATAAAATGTGCTAGTACCAGAGAGGTGGAGGCTTTTGCATAGGTTAAATAGTACAAATGGAAAATCACCAAAACCATAGAAAACAAGTTGAATTCTTTCCAGACTAAATGTTTACGAAGAATTAGAAAAATATTTTGGCCAAACACCATAAGAAATAACATCTTATTAGCAGAAATGCAGATGAAACCACTGACAACAATTATTGAAGAAAGACGCTGGCGATGGTTGGGACATGTGCTTCGAATGACTGACAACTCACTACCAAAAATAGCACTAAGATGGACACCACATGGGAGCAGAAGTAAGGGTAGACCAAAAGAGACATGGAGAAGAACAACAGAAAGATGTTGAGCAATAGAGGGCTCACCTGGGCAAGAACAGAAAAAAGGCGAAGGACAGGCATTTGTGGAAAACCCTTGCGGAAGCCCCATGTGCCCTGGGCACTTAAGGTTCAGAGAGAGAGAGAGAGAAATAGTACAAAGTTTTTGGGACACAAGCTTTTGGAGTTGTTGAAAGACCATAGAAGGAAAAGGAGCTTTAGGAGCTGTCTTAAATCAGATTTCAACAGATGAAGTGCCTCAAAGTTGTGCAGGCTAAAGTTGTAGAGAAGTAAGCACCATAGAGTAATTGGGAAGTGAAGGTGAAATATTCATGACCATTTTCTAAGATGAAAAGGACCATTAAAGAAGTTTATTAGTTCAGTTCCCATTCTCTGCCTGGAGATTCGGGATTATTCAAGGCCTTTCTTATAATAACAACTTAGATTTCCTTGTTGTGATAGAACCTATGGGGAAACCTAGCATTGCATCTGTAGCTAGGCAATTAACAACACAAAGTCCCCAGGCTTGTGAACTCTATTACAACCTGTGGTATTGCCTCCGGTTATAATGGCATGTGAGTGAATGCCTGGTTCAGTGGTCACCAGCAAATAAAGAGATGATTAAATGATAGAATTAAATCTAATTGCTTGATTGTTAAAAAAAATACTGTACATTTTTGGCACTCATGGCCAATGTTAAAGATTTGTTAAATCTATTTTTTTTTTTTAAATAAAGGGGGAGGGAGAGGGGAATGTTCATCTGTTGATGTTTTATTCATTATTATGTGATTAATAGCATTTTGTTTATGTATAATACATTTTTACTATTTGACTGATAGCATTTGTGTTGTATTTAATATATATATATTTAAAGTCTGAGTAATATGAGTGTTGTTTGATGCTGTTCCCAGAGATGGGATGAGATAGACATAATGGAGGAGACTGAGGAGGGGAAAAAGCTCTCATCAAAAATCAGTGTCCCCATGCAGGTTAGTATACCAGCTTATAGAAACAATGTCCCCATGCAGGTTAGTATACCAGCTTACAGAAACAATGTCCCTATGTGGGTTAGTGTACCAGCTTACAGAAACAATGTCCCTATGTGGGTTAGTGTACCAACCTTTAGAAACAATGTCCTTGTTTAAGTTAGTGTACCAACCATTAGAAACAATGTCCCTGTTTAAGTTAATGTACCAGCCTTTAGAAATAATGTCCTTATGCATGTTAGTGTTACCAACCTTTAGAAACAATGTCCCTGCGTAAGTTTGTGTACCAACTTTTAGAAACAATGTCCCTGTGTAAGTTAGTGTACCAGCCTTTAGAAACAATGTCCCTGTGTAAGTTAGTGTAGCAGCCATTAGAAATAATGTCCCTGTGTAAGTTAGTGTACCAGCCATTAGAAACAATGTCCCTGTGTAAGTTAGTGTACCAGCCTTTAGAAATAATGTCCTTATGCATGTTAATGTTACCAACCTTTAGAAATAATGTCCTTGTGTAAGTTAATGTACCAGCCTTTATAAACAGTGTCCCTATGCATGCTAGTGTTACCAATCTTTAGAACTAAAAACAATGCCCCTATGTAGGCTAGTGTTACTAACCTTTAGAACTAAAAACAGTGCCCCTATGTAGGCTAGTGTTACTAACCTTTAGAACTAAAAACAATGCCCCTATGTAGGCTAGTGTTACCAATCTTTAGAACTAAAAACAATGCCCCTGTGTAGGCTAGTGTTACTAACCTTTAGAACTAAAAACAATGCCCCTATGTAGGCTAGTGTTACTAACCTTTAGAACTAAAAACAATGCCCCTATGTAGGCTAGTATTACCAACCTTTAGAAACAATGTCCCTATGCAGGTTAGTGTATCAACCTCTAAAAAACAATGCTCCTATGTAGGCTAGTGTTACCAACCTTTAGAAACAGTGTCCCTATGCATGTTAGTGTTACCAATCTTTAGAACTAAAAACAATGCCCTATGTAGGCTAGTGTTACCAATCTTTAGAAACAATGTCCCTATGTAGGCTAGTGTTACCAACCTTTAGAAACAATGCCCCTATGTAGGCTAGTGTTACCAACCTTTAGAAACAGTGTCCCTGTGCATGTTAGTGTTACCAATCTTTAGAACTAAAAATAATGCCCCTTTGTAGGCTAGTGTTATCAACCTTTAGAACTAAAAATAAATGCCCCTATGTAGGCTAGTGTTACCAACTTTTAGAACTAAAAATAATGCCCCTATGTAGGCTAGTGTTACCAACCTTTAGAACTAAAAATAATGCCCCTATGTAGGCTAGTGCTACCAACCTTTAGAACTAAAAATAAATGCCCCTATGTAGGCTAGTGTTACCAACTTTTAGAACTAAAAATAATACCCCTATGTAGGCTAGTGTTACCAACCTTTAGAACTAAAAATAATGCCCCTATGTAGGCTAATGCTACCAACCTTTAGAACTAAAAATAGTGCCCCTATGTAGGCTAGTGCTACCAACCTTTAGAACTAAAAATAATTCTCCTATGTAGGCTAGTGTTACCAACTTTTAGAACTAAAAATAATGCCCCTATGTAGGCTAGCATTACCAATCTTTAGAAATAAAAATAATGCCCCTATGTAGGCTAGTGTTACCAACCTTTAGAAACAATGTCCCTATGCAGGTTAGTGTATCAACCTCTAAAAAAACAATGCCCCTATGTAGGCTAGTGTTACCAACCTTTAGAAACAATGTCCCTATGCAGGTTAGTGTATCAACCTCTAAAAAAACAATGCCCCTATGTAGGCTAGTGTTACCAACCTTTAGAAACAATGTCCCTATGCAGGTTAGTGTATCAACCTCTAAACAAACAATGCCCCTGTATAGGCTAGTGTTACCAACCTCTAGAAACAATGTCCCTATGCAGGTTAGTGTATCAACCTCTAAAAAAACAATGCCCCTGTATAGGCTAGTGTTACCAACCTCTAGAAACAATGTCCCTATGCAGGTTAGTGTATCAACCTCTAAACAAATAATGCCCCTTTGTAGGCTAGTGTTACCAACCTCTAGAAACAATGTCCCTATGCAGGTTAGTGTATCAACCTCTAAAAAAACAATGCCCCTATGTAGACTAGTGTTACCAACCTCTAGAAACAATGTCCCTATGCAGGTTAGTGTATCAGCCTCTAAACAAACAATGCGCCTGTATAGGCTAGTGTTACCAACCTCTAGAAACAATGTCCCTATGCAGGTTAGTGTATCAACCTCTAAAAAAACAATGCCCCTATGTAGGTTAGTGTTACCAATCTTAAAAAAAAACATTTGTTGTCACCAGCATCCTATTTTAGTCACAGAACAAGTAGCATGTAACAGAAGCTTTAAAAATGTGACATACTGTGTTGCTCATGGTTCTTGATAAAGTCTCAGAGAGTAGACCGAGAGAGTGTTATTACTTTGTGTTTCATATTTTCTTTGTTATGTTTTTTAAAATCTGTTTCAGAAGGATTTAAATTCTATTATTTTGCATCCAAGAGGACTGGGTAAATGGAGCAGCCCTGACAGAAAGAGCTTTTAATCAGATTGACTACATTCTCATTAATAAAATATTCTGAAATGGCTTTATTAATGCCAACAAATTGATGCAAAGATCACCAGAGGTGACAGAGATGTGGTTTCTTAGAGGAATGTTAAGAATACCTTGGACAGCCAAGATGACAAACAGGGAATGTCTAACAAAAGTAAATTTAGAAAAGAACCTAATTAAATCCATTAGAAAATAATAGTCATCATACATTGTACATATAATGAGAAAAGGGGGCTATGACATCATGACAATGAAAACATCAAGGACTGAGTTTTGTGAAGAAGCTTGGAAGCCAACACCTACCAGCATGGCACATGATGATAGTGGTATATTGATTTATATGAAAAAAAATTCAGTTTAAAAGTCTAACAAAAAGTTCTCCATTCCCGAAATATCACTTTCAGATCAACCGATTTCCAGTTTTATTTTCAGGTTAATTATTTGAAACAGTTGCAAGCTGTTCTTGATAGGCCTTTTATATGATAGAAAAAAAATTGATTTTGTGTCATAGCTTATTCTTGTGCAACATAATCTTGGTTTATATAAAGCATATCTCATGTAAACTTGACAAAGTAACCATATTGTTTCCCACGCTTCCTCTTTCAGGCATCTTGGCATATCCAGACCTTGTTGTATAGGCTCTGTGATGAGCTGAACAAGATAGGCATACAGGCACTGCCTAGGTAAGGTTTGGTCTTAAAGATAGTGCGTACGGGCACTGTCCAAGTAAGGCTTGGTCTTATATTTTAATAATCTTGTTGAGCTGAAGGCTTTAGTGCATCTCAGAAATATATTGACGTGAAGTCCACATGAGAATTCAGCCAGCGCAGAAGAGCACGTGCTGCAGGGATATTGCAGTCCAGCAGAGAAAAGAACAACCACTAAACATAAAATGACATATAAGCGTCCACGAGATAGAAAAACGGCGTCATCCGGGCATTGGGCCTGATGGAATGAGGACAGACCCAGACATCGAGGGAGGATTTGCATCAGTCAGACAGAAGGAAGAAGTGGCAATAGAGCAGAGCCATTGGAAGAAACAGCAGGAAAATGTAGAAGGCAAATGAAATCTGAAAGAAATAAGGCTAAAGTACATACTTTGACATTGGATACTGGAATTTTAGGAGTGCCAAATGATGAGTATGTTGAGAGGGAAGAATTTTTGAAATACCTTGGGGTTGTGTTTGACACAACGCTGTCTTTCAGCCACCATGTGGTCATGGTTATTCAGAAAGCAAAGAAAGGTCTCAGTACAGTGAAGGTCAGGCAGGTGCTGGACTGCCACAATGGACATGATGTGGGTGTTGGTGATGTCAGTGGTTGAGTATGGCCTCAGCCTTCTGACTTTATCCAGGACCTGATAGTCAGGCTTGAAAGAATTCAAAATGAGGCCACGATAGCAGTTCTAGGTTGCACCAGGAATACTCTGATCATAGCTATGAGCTACTTGCTGGATATGCCCAGCTTGAACGTAAGGCACAAGTATGTGCAAGTGAAGATGTACCTCAGTATTTCCAGCACAGCAGACCAGCCCCTCCTACCAGAGCTGAAATCAGCAAAGGGCAAGTGTATCAAGTGAGGGAGATCATGGACAGTGGAGGCAGAAGAGACAATGCCAGCAATCTGTGACCCAGAGCAGATTCTCCTAGAACCGGAATGAACTAAAGAATCTAATGGAGGTCATGATCCATTTTGGCAGTGAATGTCAAGACTGAGCTCAGGGTAAAACAGAAGCCCAGGTGCGGGAACAGATTCATCATCACTCCAAACCACATGACCGTGATCTTCACAGTCGGGTCAGTGGCACGAGGCCTAAAAAATGGATGGGCCTATATTGTCTTCCATAACAGCAAACTAGTTGCAAGTAAATCCACTTCAGCTACCACTTCGAGCATGAGAATGGAGGTTCAGGCAGCATCAGAAGCAATCTCCTGGTTGGAGCAGGGTGACTAGCATGAGGTCATTATAACAGACTCCCAAAGCATTTCTTCTGCTGGGGTCCAGCTTCTAGAGGGTTCTTGGTCATCCAGTTTGGTGTGGATCTACTGCCCAGGTCTTGTGGGAGTCAAAGGCAATGAGAAAGCGGACAAGCTAGCAAGCACGGCATCAATTCAGGGTACCCTAAGAATGGACAAGGAGGAGATTGCAAGAGCCACCTTGGATAGGCTGCATATGGAGGATGACATCAGGTTGAATGATGACAGTCACATCAGGATGGTCATCGAATTGGGGGAGAAGAAAGGAAGCAGATGTTTTTCTTAAAGAAGTGGTTTAGCGCGTTACCCACAACTGGAGTATGACTGGCTCCATCAGCAGGTGCACACTTCAGTGAGTGTTGGAACGGAAGACAGAGCACACATGGGAATGCCCTGAGTGCAAGAATGCCAGTCTCTGATTACAGTCTGAAATATATTCTGGGGTTGTCCTCTCGGAACTAGGTGGTTACTCATCTTACCAGAGTACAAGCTTCTGTTCTTGGATATTCTCTTCCCGTTTTTCTCACAGCAGAAATTCTATGACAGCAGTTATTTTTTTAGGCTAGTTCTACAAACTTTACTCCAATATTTTGCACTGCACGTGTATTGTTTCCAGTGATAATATACAGCCTAGTTTTGGTGCTCTTGTTCTAGTTAATGATCTTTGCTACAGATTGAGACATACAGAGCTCTTCTTATCGTCATCATTTTGTTGTTTCATTAATGTGGTAGTTAATTAACTGTTTTTGTTGACTTGTATTTCATTCAATTATGCTACGAATATTATGGTAAATGAAATGTAATAAAGTCTTTAGAGGAAGACATTTATATTTTTTAAATTAAATGAAAGTTTTTGTAACGTTTGTGCTAAACTTAACTTTTAGAATTAAACATTTTTAAACTGCTTGTGTTAAAACTGTTAAATCCAGTGTGATCCCAGTGTTAATATATGGTTGTGAGAGTTTGAAATCAACCAGTCTACTCAATCAAAGACTTGATGCATTTGAGAACAAATGTCTTTGTAGACTATTGAACATCAGATGGTCTGACTTTAAATCGAATGAGTCATTAAGACAGGAATCAAGCCAAGTCTACATATCAAGATACATCAAAAGACGTCGTTGGGGCTTTCTCGGCCATGTTCTCAGAATGGACAAATCCAGACTCCCTCGCCAAGCCCTCACATGGTCAGCGAAGGGCAAAGGAAAACAAGGCAGGCCAATGGAGACTCTTCGTAGAACCATCACTAGAGAGAGTACAACTTTGGGATTCAAGTTCATCCAAGACTTACAGCAGGCAGCGGCAGCGAGTCGTCAGGCATGGAAAGATATGATTTCTGCCCTATGAGCCAATGTTGGCCCAAAAGGAATGTCAATCAAAATAATGTGTTAAAACTAAACTTTTCAAAACTAAATTAAATTTTTGTTATGTTGCTTAGAACAATTTTGTTAATCTGAGCAGAAACACAGAAAGTTTATAAGAAAATAGCTGCATATGATTTCTTCTTTTGCAAATAATTTTTCCTGTTTCTGTGTAATCAAAGGGTTCACACTCTTATGTAATTCAGAGAACTTTTTTCATAACTTTGCTAAAGACATTGTTTTCTTCATTTGTACCAGAAAGTTATAGTTAAAAAAAAAAAGAACTGAAAAAATATTTAATGTTGACGTCCACAGGTCGGTGGTGCATGATTTACTTGTGATGGTTACAGATGGTATTGCCAGTGCTTACGAAAGTCTTCTCGCAACAAGAGGACGAAATAAGAGCAGTAACGCCTTGAGCCAGCATGAAGTTTTACAAGAGTTGTTCAACTTTAGATTTATTCAGCTGATCATTCCACGCAGAGAGGATGATGAAGTAAATATACACATAGTTTTGATTTTTACTGCTTGATTTGTTGCGTTTCAGTGAGAGTAACACAGTTTTCGGGCCCAGTGAACTAGATTTATTGGAAGCAGCTAGAGTTTTCTCTGACATCTAGACAAGCTGTGTTTTCTCTTACACCTTGACACATCTGTGTTTTCTCCTACACCTTGACACAGCTGTGTTTTCTCCTACACTTGACAGTTGTGTTTTCTCCTACACCTTGACACAGCTGTGTTTTCTCTTACACCTTGATACAGCTGTATTTTCTCTTACACCTTGACACAGCTGTATTTTCTCTTACACCTTGACACAGTTGTGTTTTCTCTTACACCTTGACAGATTTTCTCTTACACCTTGACACAGCTGTGTTTTCTCTTACACCTAGACATAGCTGTGTTTTCTCTTACATCTAGACACAGCTATATTTTTTTCATAGACATAGCTGTATTCACTCACTTGTTTTGAAATACTGTTTTATTTGCAGCCAAAATCTGTTAATAAACTAGCACAATCCTAACTGTTTGTCTTTTTATCTTTTTATAAGCATGTCAGAAATCCTGTCTTGCCATGTGTATTGTATATATGTTTAATTTTGAGAGAAACTGTTTCTTTGATCATTGGAAAAAAACTAAATATATTCAACATTTTCCAGACATAGTTATCATGAATTTTCTTTTCTCACTTACTTCCCCCCCCCCCCCCCCATTTTCATGTTATTATTATCTAATTATTTGAATTGGGCTATACTTAGGCATCATGTTTTTGGGTCTTGAAGGTATCATACCAGATGCAGTGTCCAGAAGTGCATTGTAAATACATGATTAACAGCAGAGCTAAGGTTAACTGCGATACTCAAGGGAAATTATATTAGATGTAAAATTACTCACAAAAGTGATTATCAGTTAAAGAGATAAAACTGCAATATACGAGGTTTTTTTTTTTTTCATTTTTGCATAGCTTGGGTTGAATTTTCCACAAAGATCATGAAACATATCTGAAATCAACTGATATTGAAGTAGACACAAAGATTGTTTCTATAGCATCTGAAAGGAATACCAAAAATCAGGAAAAAAAATAGCAAATTTTTGTCAGTGATCTGTGTTTCTTAAGGGGTAGTGCTTGTTAGTGATGGTGATGTTAACATTGTGATACATTTACAATTTTTGTGGTGGTGGCATGGTAAAGTTTTGTTGTTTGTCTGTCAGATCCACAGGAAGTACCAGCAGCGATCCCAGTCAGTGATAGACAGATTAGAGGAGATGGTGGACCCATTTGACCTGGATGTTTTCTCTCCTTACATCCAGTCCAACCTTAGCAAACAAGCTCAGAGATGTTCTGTGAGTATCTGTGGCATTGTTGAAGGCAAGGTTTAAAGAGTTTTAGAGAAGTTTCTTGACCAAGTTGCCTACCTCCAGTCCAGACTTAGCAAACAAGCTTAGGGATGTTTATGAGGTTTAGGTAACGTAAGTGAAGACAAAATCTGAAGTGTTTCAGAAAAGCAGTTAAATGAATGGGATTATTTTGTTCTCTTTTCTATATTTGAGTTCTCTGTCATTCTAAAGCAGGGTTCCTTTGCCAGAATAGCTTACTGTTTTCTGCACATTCTGGCAGCAACTGTCTAGACCATCTGGCCAACCCTGGTTACAGTGTGCACTGGTTGTGCCTGAATTATATGTTCAGCACTTGTTTTTTTTTTTTTTTTAATTTCTCATGGACACTTGCTTATGCAGTAACTGGAGATGTACAGAATATTTGATCAGAAATCAGTTTAGCTGAAAAGTTGATTAACTAACTCTTATTGCAAAGCAAGAACTGACTCTGCCGATTTCTGTCAATAATTCATTCCAAAGCTTTCCCTGTTATCTTGAACATAGTGATTCCTCTGTAATTATTAATCCTTAGCATTGATATCCCTCTGTGATTATTAATCCTTGGCCTAGATATCTCTCTCTCTATTAGTCCTATATATATAGCAGTTTCTCTGTGATTATTAATCCTTAGCAAAATGATCTCTTTGTGAATATTAGTCCTTCTGTGGTTATCACTCTTATCCAAGTTTTTTGTATAAACTGCTGTTCATATATGGTACAGGCAGGAGTGGAGACACTTGTCTGATGAGGCAGTCAGCAATCCATAGCTGATATGCCAGTGTCAGGGTTAGCGAATCATAGCTGACCAAGACCCTGTCCCACCTCTCCGTGGTACCCCCAGTAACAGGCCTAGTCTGGCTAAAGGGCAGGGATCACCGTAGTCCACATGGTGGTGGAGTCTGGTAAAGAAATATTGCACGCCCCCTGCTTTTTAGCTGCACTCCTGGACTGAAAAAGTAGCCGCCATAACCTGCTCCTACACCAATACGATGCTGTGCCTCAACATCTCTACAGCATCGGCTGCAAAGAACAACACCTCGAAGTTAAGGGAGTTTGTACAAGTACAAGCAATATGGTCCAAATTTATGAGTGTTTGATAGTGGTAGTGTCTTTCCTTTTCTTATGCACCAAAGGATGATAGATAAGCTGAACATCAAGGTGAGTCAGAAAGAGGTCTCTGGTTTCTGTAAACACTGTCATGATTTTGTGCCTGCCATTTGTTGTCTTATGCCACAATTTGGAACAGAATGGATTTCAAACCAGAAAATAATGGTTTCCAGTTAAAAGTTTGATATCTTCCGTGCTAATCTTTCAGTTGATCACAACTGCTTCCTTCATGCAGCCTGTGTTGCCTGTATTAAAATAAATAATAATCAGATACAACATTTGAAACTACCTTGTATAAACAAATGAAAGTTGTGAAGTTTTATTAATCTGTAAAATTTTTTTCCCAGGTGATATTTGGAGCCCTGTACTGCTTAGACAAACATGGTCAGCCATCGTCAGGATTGCGGCCAGTCCTAACTGGCCAGGAGCAGCACAATGTTCTTCCACTTACAACCTGCCCACATCGCTTTCCTCTTCTCCCTGTTGGCTCCCAACAGAGCAACCGCTCTGCCTTGATTACACAGCCTCTAGCATCTCAAACTATTAGCAGGGTAAGTAGTTTATTTCTTCTGTTGTGAGAAATGTATAGAAGTGTGAGGGGACACAGGCTGATATCATTAATTTGTAGTGCATTACATAAAGCAGAGTAACTTCTTATAAGGCAGCCAGTCAGACATGACAGGAGAAGAAATGAAAATACAGTTTTTACTTAATATTGCACAAGTTTTAACTGATTAATTTTTTTTTCTTTTAATCACAACAGTTAGTTCAAAATGAGAAAGTCAAAATAGAAAATCTAAAAATAAAAACCAAATCACTTAAAGATGATATAAAAAATGTTTTTGTTTATTTTTCTAGCAAAAGTTTAAAAATCATTTATGAAGCATACATGATTTTCTGAAATAATAGCTGGTTTTTCTCACTGAAAAAGCAGAATATTTATTGTATGCCAGGTTATGAACCCCAGTTTAGACTTGGTGCATTGAAGTGTAGTGCCACGGTGTTGTAGCAGTTAGTGTACTCACCTGCTGATTAGAAGGCCTGTGGTTCAATTTCACACTTTGGTGGAATATTTTCAGACCTGCTGGCATTGGGGTCAATCACGCCCCAGAGAATGGGTACCTCGGTTTCCCTAGGAAAACAAAACCACCGACGACGGGTGCTGGAATCCATACCTTAACTCTTCCCATGTCATAGTCGCTATAGTGAGAATTTCCAGTTACTGAGTTGCATGCCATAGTCGTTATAGTGACAATTCATTTGTTTCAATAAAACCAACCGGTGTAACATTTAGATTGTACATATTTCGTTCGCGTTTCCGGTGACACTTTTCAAAATGGTGGAAAAGTCCTTAGTTATGAGCGATGCCAAGCGAGAAAAAGGAAGAGAAAAATCAACATTTTTCAATTTTTGACGATGTAGATAGGGGTATGGACATGGCCTGTGACCACCCCACTGCTCTTGAATGTATCCTAAGTAGATTTAGACATATTAGACGACTGTAGAAATAGTTAGTATGTTATTTCAGACATTAATTTAGCGAGAATGCAACATATAATCACAATATGAGATCGACAAGTAGATCTACACATCTCAGATGGTAAGTAGTGCATATCTAGACCTAGCTTATGGTGAGCTGAGCACAATCATTGTCTAAAAACACCACATTACTTCTTTTTTCCTAAAACAACTCGCATTTATGAAATTTTCATACATTTAGTTATACTTTTGAAACATAATAAGTACATACCCCCACGGCATGCATATGACACATAACACAGATTACATTGAAAGTGATTTTTTAAAAGTTATTTTTCCACTTATAGTCTTTATTGCCCTTTAGCTTTGCCTTTTTTTAAAAATCAGAAATGTTGAGCCTATGTTTTGTTGTTTTCATTCAGTCTGCTGTCATACTTGTTTTACCATAAACACTAATGTTTTACCATAAACACTTATGTTTTACCATAAACACTTATGTTTTACCATAAACACTTATTTTATTTTGCTAACCTCGTATCAGCTGTGAACTTTATACTATGACATATGGTATGCTGCAGTATGTTCTATTTATTCTTAGATGAGTGAGATCAGTGGACCGACATTAACATCAGTGGTGGAGGCAACTCTTCCCATGACCTCCTCACAAACGGACCTCAGCAGCTCATTCTATGATAAGATGGAAAAGCTGGGGAGTATGGGCTCAAGGATTTTCTCAAACATCAGCGGAAAATCATAAAACAGGTAGACACATCTTTTTATAGGTGCATGTGTTCTTCGAATGTTATAAGAGAAAACTGTTTGTGTGAGAATTAAGGTTTCATACTTGGGGGAAAAAAATATCTATAGAAAAATCTGGAAATGACCAGGAAGTATTCACTTATGAATGATAAAAGTAATTCTGTAATCTCGATTATCTAGTGAGAATTTAAAAAAAATAACTTGCAGCAGTAGTTTTTTTCAGAAGTGATAATTTCTTCAGATATTTTTTTCTGCCCTTTTCGTGACATTATTATCCATTATTTTATTAGCAACGACAGCCATTGTGTGCCATCTTGAACTTGAATATAGCAGAAGATGATGCATGGGGATTAGCCATGCATGTCTTAATTTTTTTTTTATCAGAGTGAAAAATGTCCTTATATGAAACCATGAGCAAAAATTGTTAAAAAATCAGAATTTATAGATAGAAAATACAAATGTATCACCCTAACTGCATACTTTGCATTTCATGTAGAGGTCACATAACATTACCATCATGTGTCATGTGACCATGCGGAGATAAACAAAATGGCAGGTGCTGAAGTTTCGTTTCGTCAGTGTGTGGTATTATTGAGTTCCTCATTAAAGAGGAAATCCCTGTTGTTGAAATTCACCAAAGACTTCAACTTGCTTATGGAGATGTGTGTATGGGTGCTAGCAGTGTTAGGAGGTGGGTGAAACACTTCAAGGATGGAAACACGAGCATCCAGGTTATGCCTCACAGTGGTCACCCTTGAACTGCCTCCGCTGAACACAATGTGGAAAGGGTTGACGACATCATTAAAGAAGACAGACGTGTCACAGTATCTGAAATTGCCATATATCTTGGAATAGGACACAATGCAGTACAGGAAATGACTGGAACCCTAGGCTATAGAAAAGTTTGTGCCAGCTAGGTCCCACAGGAGAGAACGTCCAGAAAGCAGTGCGACTGTGCCATTGGTCAGCTGGAATGAAATTCTACCAGGAGGGTATTTTCAAACTTGCAGAGCGATGGGAAAAATGTGTGCAGAGAAACAGAGATTATGTTGAAAAGTGAAGAAAAAGATGCAGTTAAGGTGATACATTTATATTTTCTCTATCTATAAATTCTGATTTTTAAAAAATTTTTGCTCACGACTTTCAGTATGACCCTCGTACTTCTTGTACTCACCGAGTATGAAAACAGCTTTCTGCAGTGAGAAATGTCTTGCACAATGCATTAGTATCAGTGAACATCAGAGTATCAATGAACATCAGAAAGAGAGTTATAAAATATTACATTGAGCCTATCCCACACTATGGAAGCGAGTCATGGACAATCAACAGATCGATGGAAAGATCATTATAGGCAACAGAGATGTGGTTCATTAGAAGAATGTTGATAATACCATGGATGGCTAAGGTGACAAAACAAGGAATGTTTAACAAAAGCAAATATAGATAGGAACCTAATTAAGTCCATAAGAAAGTAACAGTCATCATTCTTTGGACATATAATGAGAAGAGGAGGGCTTAAAAACATCGCAACAACAGGAAAGATAAATGGGAAGAGAGTCAGGGGAAGACCAAGAGAAAAAAAAATCATTGATAGTGTAATGTGATGGCACAAGAAAAAAGTAATCAGTTGAGCTGATGGAAAACATCAAGGAATGAGATCTGTGGAAAAGCATGACCACCAGTGCCTACCATATGGCACCTGATGATGATGATCACTGACTGAGTCAGTCTATGACAGCAGTGAAACTTCTGTCTTATAAAACATTTGGGGATTAGCCATGCATGTCTTAATTTTTTTTTTATCAGAGAGAAATATGTCCTTATATGACATACCGGAAATTGTGAGCAAATATTTTTTTAAAAATCAGAATTTATAGATAGAAAAATCTTACTTTTCAAACTTCCTCACAGCATCACTCTACAACCCCTCTTCCCCAATCATCTGTTTCGACTTCTCCTAACTAGATCAATATTGTATCACTCTCTCTCCCCTCCCCGGTTCCCCATCCACCACCCCCAGTTACAACCCACCGACCACATATCACAGGTCTCTATTTAAACAGTCTCCACGTTCTACTAAATCCATTCCTGACACACACCGCCGGACAAGTCACACCTTACAATTTACAGTTAAGTACCTTTAAAAAAATTTTTTTTAAAAATAGTATTCATGTGAATCTATACTTTATCTCCTCTCTCTATTTCTTCGTCCTGTATGTTTTTGTATGATTAAGGCTCACGCCGAAACGTCACAACTTTGTAGTAGTTAAGTAATAAAGCTGCTCCTACTTTTTCCTATTTTATACATTCTTTCGGTCATTAGATCTGTTCTTAGAGTGATCACCCTTGTTTTCCGTGAAATATTAAGAGTGAGCTCCCTGCTGCCCTTGAAACTCATAAGAGATAACGATGACTGCGGTTAAAACAACACAGGGAACAAAGATAGACAGAGGCGCATGGTTCAGTTTTACAATAAAGTTAGAAGTGAGCAGGAACGAGACTGGCAGAAAGGAATATGAGCACGTATACATGAACAAAAAAAAACAAACAAAACATAACAACTTGAAAGTCATCATCATCAGGTGCCGTGCCGACTGGCGTTGGCTATTATGCTTCTCCAGAGTACCCGATCCTTCATGCAGGCCATCAGCTCAGTTGGTGATCTCCTCTCACACCATCCCGTCGGACTGTCCAGTATCATTTCTCTTGGTCTTCCTCTTGATTTTCTTCCTTCTATTTTTCCTGTTGTTATAATATTTTCAATGCCCCCTCTTCTCATTGCATGTCCTATGAAAGTACATTGTCTCTCTCTTATCATTCTGACAGGGTTTTTTTTTTGTCTCTCCAGCTCTTCTCATACATTCTTCGTTAGTTATTTTTGCTGTCCAGGGGATTCGCAACATTCTTCTAATAAACCACATTTCTAACTTGAAAGTAACAAAACTTAAATTTTGAACAAATGCTTTGAGATTCTACTTCACACAAATCATTGTGTGAGAAAATGCTGATATAAAGATTTATTAGCTGCTCCGGGTCACATTCATTACAAAATCTGCAGCCAGCAACTTCATTTTTAAATATGTTTTAGCAGAGTGTAATTAGCATTAAACCAGTGTCAGCAAGTTTTAAGCCGTCAAGAAAATGTCTTACTTTTGACCAAATCTTTCTTTCTGTTGCACTAAAATGTGGGTTTAACAAAGGGGGGGGGGGGTTCATGTTCCGTCAAGGTGAGGCACAGACATTGACAGAGAAGACAGATAACCAGATCTTGGCACGGCTGGATATTCACACGTAAATTCTCTAGATAATTTTTTTTTTCTGTTGCGACGGCTGGAATACCTGGCACAAGATGAGGAGAAGGCGAGGGCGTGATGAGTAAGCTGGAAGAAGTTTTACGAGGAAACCACTCCCTGCCAGAGATTCGCTCTTGTTTATTTTTCGTCTCAGGGTTTATTTCGGGTAGCAGGCAAGAACTAGTTGGGAGTTTTCCACATGAGGGTGGCACAGTGTTAGAAAAAGGGAGTGCTGTATCATTTTACTTCTTCAAGTAATGTTTGTATATAATCTAACTATATAAAATTCTAAGTAGGTTTGTCGGCCTGTAACCTGCATTTCGTTATCGAATGGGAGTAGGGGTTAGGGGTGGGGGAAAGAATTGGTTCATGTGTGCTGGTAGATTGTTTCTCCACCTTGTCCATGTTGAGGCTTACAGATGTGTGTACAGAGAGATGTAAAAAAAAAACAACTTGTCATGATATTTTCGGTAGTAATAATCAGTCCCACAGAAGATTTTTTTTTTTTTTCAGGTAGAAAATTCCTAGATTATTGATCTTGTTCTCTGGGGATGTAAAAAAATTTAGTTGGGAGAAGTAACCTGATTCGAGTAAACATCAAAATTTAATTTCTTCTCTCGTCCTTTTTGAGGATTTACAGCGGATAATACGTGGAACAGAGGTGACCGTTCTGGTGCTGTAGCCAGACCAGACTCCGCCTCACTGCCCCAGGGATGTAGTCTTGAATCGTAACAGCTTTGTGAAGGACCTGTGAACAGAGGTGTTCCTTGTCTTGGTTGCCGCTGACGTATAATCCTGACATGGCAGCAAGCAAGGGAGATGCTGTTGCACAGTCTGTTAAACGCTCGCGGAAATTAGGGAAGTCTGTGATTCATTAGTGTTCCGCGGTGGTGCAGTACGCTCGCCTGCCGACCAGATCTTCAGTTCCGTTTCACACACGGGCAGAATTTTTTTCGGGCCGACCGACACTGGGGTCAGTCTAGCCTAAAAAAATTGGGTACCTGGGGATCTCCCTAGGGAGACAGCGGCCACGAGGACATGTGCTGGCACCCCCCCCCCCCCACCTCCAATGCTGTAGTGGCCAAGAAATGTGAAGGCTTCACAACCCTACGGCATGCAGATGCTGGGGGACATAGATCATTCGTTAAGGGGTGTTGGCCTGTAGAGGAAATATCTGCAGTGACTGGGCTGCGTGACCTCTTGCGCGGCAGTGGGCTGAGTGGAGCCTGGCTACTAAATGGAAGCGGTTTGTGAATCATTACATTGTTCGTGCGTTTGTTGGGCGGTATATACAGGCCCTGTCAGGGTGCGAGGGTCCAGCCAATCCGTTGCTTTGAAGTCCGGAGGTTTTCCTTTGTTTTAAAGAGAGGGTCCGGGGGAGTGGGGGGGGGGGGGGCTCGTCGTGAATTAAAACAGAATGGCTAATCAATACAGTCAGAACAAGAGTGCTGGGTTTAGGGGGGGAATGAAGGATAGTTTTTCACCAGCTTTATATATATATATATAATATCTCATTTCCTTGATTAAACATTGGCTCTCAGATAGTGAAATAGTCACATGCCTGAAATAAACGCCGGCTCAGTACATCGTCTCTTTCTTTCTGTGGCAAGACGTAAGGGTACAAGCAAATACGATGCTGCAGAACCGTAATTGATATTTTTGCGAATAAACGCCTGCCTTGAATAGGCGCCATTATACACATACACATGTTTCAAATTGACTAGATCACTGGTTGTCAACATCCCAGGTCCCAACCCTCCATTTTCATCCTAGGCTGCCCCCAAATTCCTATGTATTACCTAGAAAGGATTTTTTTTTTTTACCACTATACATTCCACCTCTTTTGGAAGAAAATCCCTCCCCCTTGGACTTGAAATTCTTCCATGGAGAGCCAACTGCCTCCCTGCCGAGAATCACTGATCTGTTTCCCTCAGTCGCCCTGACTGTTTGTCTTAGCTAACATCTTTTCACTAAACTGGTACATCTCTAACCTCAGTCTCGACTATCGCAGCGCCCACAATCGTTCTAACGGCGGCCTTGCCTACCTTATACATGGATCCGTATTAGTTTCCTTTAGCAACGTGAGCAGTTCCCATGTTGTACCGTAACACGTGAAGTGGATACTTGTCACACCCAGGTTTTGTGAAGATGACTTCCCATTGAAAGTTAACGTCCCACTGAAAGTTAACTTCACACTGAAAGTTACAGTACTTGGCTTCTTCATCTTTAGAGTTCCTGAGCTAAGCTAAGCAATGCCTCATCTATTACACTCCCCACTGCCTCTTAAAATATTCATTTCTGCGCACTATCCCTTAAGGTCATGGATTCTAAACTGGGGGTATCCGTACGCTTTGAGGGCATTGGAACAAAATGATGGTGGTGTGAGGTTAGATATATAATAAAGTTATACAGGTTACAGTATAATAAATAATCTAATAATAATAATAATAATAAGTTTTACAGTTTGGTGAAAGGGAAATGGAGGACATATTGAGCAATCGGGGGGGGGGGGGGGTATGAGAACTTGCGTACTCCATAGAGAGGGGGGGGGTGAGAACACTGGTCATTGCATGGGGGGGGGGTCTGTAATCATAAAAAGGTTAAGGACCCCTGTCTTAACTGAAACCGAATCTTTGGTGGACTGCCACACGAGAGTGAAAACCTATCTTTCCTACAAGTTTTTTTTTTTAGTTTTTTTTTTTAGCAATTTTGAACTATTTTCTTTATTATCGGTTGCATAAAAGTGGCAAAAAATTTTACTTATAAAGTAAGCTTTACTATAAACCGGTCGTTCCCACCCTCAGGTCGTGACCCGGGGGAGGTTAAAATGGTGTTTGAGGTGGGGTCGGGAGAAGAAATAATTTTTCTGTTTCTTTTTTTTTTTTAAATGTCTCTTTTTACGTAGGTTTCTTTCTCTTACTGTTGTGAGTAAAACTGTTTTATGGCTTCATAATATCTTTAGAAATACTGGATTATTTAGGAAGTGATACTGTTCACAATTTGTTGTGGTTAATGGCAAAGTTGTATCATTTTAAAAGCATTGAAATAGTGTGTGTGTGTGTGGGGGGGGGGGAGAATTTGTTGAATTTCAGTACTTAGAAAAAAATAATAAATCAGTTTTCAAAGGCCGTGCCTATGCTGCATTGGGGAAGCGCCCCCGAGGATGAGTTTTAGAACCGCTGGTATAAATCATGGCAAGGTGCTGTCTTTGTCAGCTATTGCTATAAGCGTTAGATTTATCAGATATAACTTCTAGCAGCACTGCTGTGCTTTGTTGTGCCCTTTATGAAAGAAGTAGTATCATAAAACTTAAGCCTGACTCCTATCTCCAGCATCATCACTTTTTTTTTTGTTGTTGTTGGTGTTACTGTTTATTGTGAAGGCAAGATTACCCGATGCCAACAACGCATTGGCTGTGAGTAGTATGAGCCAAGTCCTGTGTGAGTAGTAAGTGAAGAATTCATTTGCGCTTATCGCCTACGCAGTTCCCAGCTGTCTGTAGGGCTTGTGTGGTTCAACACCTCTTTCATCTTGTACACTTTTTTTTTAAAAATCTCCACAGCGTGCTATTATGCTAGGCTTGTCTGTATTACCTGTTTTTCTAATATATCATCTTTTATTTATCTTTTTTTTTTTTCCTGTTCTGGACGGTTTTCAGAACTCTACCCAGAATCGTAGTTCTTATTTTAAGAATTGTGAACTTTGGGATGATTGTACTGCAGCCAGGTAACAAAACTCCTACGCTGATGACCTGTGTTCTCTTGGCTGCCAGCCACGTTTCCACGCACAAACTAATTCACTTCACATAGGAGTCTTGCCCTGTGAATGTATGTGTGGTTTTTTTGTGTGTATGTCTGTATATATCTTGTCTTATGCCTTTTCGGTTCCGCCAGGAATTGTGGGTATGGTGAGATTTTCTCATTTTGTTTTATGGTTATTGATTGTATGTCCGCTCGTCTGTTTGTTTCTCCGCCCGTCTGTCTCTACATCCGTTTTGTTTCCCTACCCGTCTGTTTATTTCCCTACCCGTCTGTTTGTTTCTCTATCCGTCTGTTTGTTTCCTTACCCGTCTGTTGGTTTCTCTACCCGTCTGTTTGTTTCCTTACCCGTCTGTTTGTTTCTCTACCCGTCTGTTTATTTCCCTACCCGTCTGTTTGTTTCTCTACCCGTCTGTTTATTTCCCTACCCGTCTGTTTGTTTCCCTACCCGTCTGTTTGTTTCCCTGCCCGTCTGTTTGTTTCCTTACCCGTCTGTTGGTTTCCCTACCCGTCTGTTGGTTTCTCTACCCGTCTGTTGGTTTCTCTACCCGTCTGTTTGTTTCCTTACCCGTCTGTTTGTTTCCCTACCCGTCTGTTTGTTTCCTTACCCGTCTGTTGGTTTTTCTACCCGTCTGTTGGTTTCTCTACCCGTCTGTTTGTTTCCTTACCCGTCTGTTTGTTTCCCTACCCGTCTGTTGGTTTCTCTACCCGTCTGTTGGTTTCTCTACCCGTCTGTTGGTTTCTCTACCCGTCTGTTTGTTTCTCTACCCGTCTGTTTGTTTCCCTACCCGTCTGTTTGTTTCCCCACCCGTCTGTTTGTTTCCTTACCCGTCTGTTGGTTTCTCTACCCGTCTGTTTATTTCTCTGCCCGTCTGTTTATTTCTCTGCCCGTCTGTTTGTTTCCTTACCCGTCTGTTGGTTTCTCTACCCGTCTGTTTATTTCTCTACCCGTCTGTTTGTTTCTCTACCCGTCTGTTTGTTTCTCTACCCGTCTGTTGGTTTCTCCCCCCCCCCCCCCCGTCTGTCTCTACATCCGTTTTGTTCCCCTACCCGTCTGTTTGTTTCTTCGGCCCGCCTTCTTGTTTCCTAACCCCGACTGTTTCTTAGCTCGGCTGCCTCTTCACCCGTCTGTTTGTTTCTCTACCCGTCTGTTTCTCCGGCCCGCTTTCTTGTTTCTTAATCCCGGCTGTTTCTTAGCTCGGCTGTCTCTTCACCCGTCTGTTTCTCTACCCGTCTGTTTGTTTCTCCGGCCCGCTTTCTTGTTTCTTAATCCCGGCTGTTTCTTAGCTCGGCTGTCTTTTCACCCGTCTGTTTTTTTCTCCGGCCCACCTTCTTGGTCTGTTATACCCACCGCCCGTCTATACTGTTAAAAAAACGCAACAAATATGATGTTGCGATTTAAACTGAAGTTTGCTAATCAGACAAGGGCAAATTGCCTGAAACGTTCACTTGGACATCAGCTTCACGTGCTGACCTGACTTGTATTCGGCAGCTGATTCATGAGCACAGAAAAGCGACACTAGTCAAAACAGCATTTTTGACAGTAACTCATGACGGGTTCACGAGAATCCTGTGAAACATACTGAACATAAAACTCACTGGCCATGTTATTGAATGCCGATAAAAGATTTGACGCTTCTCGAATCAATTCATTTAAAAATTCATTGCGCAAGTATGGCTCATCTCACTACAGAACAACGACTCATCATCATTGGGCGTTTACGGACTGGACAGTCACAAAGTGTAGTGGCCAGACAATTTAATGTGGTTAGAAGCACCATTAGTCGCCTTTGGAGGTGATTTCAAGAAACTGACTCAGTTGCAGACCGGCCTCCAGTAGAAGACGCATAGTCACAACTCCTACTGAAGACCGCTTCATACGGCTGCGTCACCTCAGGAATCGATTTGCATCTGCGTCATCAGTAGTCCAGTAAATAACAGCAGCTCGTCGAATTTAAGATCAAACGGTCAGGAACCGGCTGCACGACGCTGGTCTTTGGGGTAGAAGACCCTACAGAGGTCCTGTTCTTACTGACCGGCATCGCCAGAACCGACTGCAGTGCGCGAACCAGCATCGTCAATGGACCGTTACGAATGATTGGAGAAGGCTTTGGTTTAGTGATGAATCATTCTTTCTGCACCAGCGGCACGATAGACGGAGAAGAGTTTACCACAAAGTCCATGAGCGCTACTCCCAGAATTGCGTGTATGAGGCTCCTCCACATGGTGGTGGAGGTGTATGGTGTTGTGGACGATCAACTTCATGGGAAGAAGTGACCTGATGCAAATTGAAGGACGCCTAAATGCCCAACGATACGTCGCTGGAATTCTTCGTCCTCACGTCCTTCCACTTCTGGCTGCACCAGGGTCGATTTTTCAGCTGGATAACGCTCGACCTTATATGGCACAACTCACCACCCAGTTCCTCGCTGACAACAACGCCCAGACCATTCCTTGCCCATCCATGTCATAAAACATGAACCCAAATAGAACACTTATGGGCTGAACTCAACAGATAAAGTCTGCCAGCGAGACGTGGCGCCAGCCAATCTCAAACAGTTGTCTCTTGCACTGCGAGAAAAGTAGGGAGCCATCCCACAACAACAGATCCAACAGCTAATCAGATCCATGTCAAGGAGATGTCGTTCTCTGATACAGGCCAGAGGAGGCCATACACCTTACTGAAACGGAGACATCAGTCGCAGAGAATAAAAGACCAAACTAAATTTAATGGACATCATTTCATTGTTAATGTCTTAAAGTTTCTTCATGCCAAGATTGAAACATTAATTCCGTAAAATAACATTTTAATTCAAGTTTGAAATTTGGTGTCCATTACGACTACAATAGTGTTGCGTTTCTTTTTGTGAACAGTATAGTTTCTCAGACGTGTTTCTCAGCCCGTCTGTCTCTACATCCATTTTGTTTGTTTCTCTACCTGTCTGTCTGTTTCTCTACCCGTCTGTCTCTACATCCGTTCTGTTTGTTTCTCCACCTGTCTGTTTGTTTCTCTACCCATCTGTCTCTACATCCGTATTTCTACCCGTCTGTTTGTTTCTCTACCCTTCTGTTTGTTTCTCTATTCGTCTGTTTGTTTCTCTACCCGTGTGTCTTTACATCCGTTTTGTTTGTTTCTCCGCCCGTCTGTTTGTTTCTCTACACTTCTGTCTCTACATCCGTTTTGTTTGTTTCTCCGTCCGTCTGTTTGTTTCTCTACTCGTCTGTTTGTTTCTCTACCCTTCTGTTTGTTTCTCTACCATTCTGTTTGTTTCTCTACTCGTCTGTTTGCTTCTCTACTCGTCTGTTTGTTTCTATACTCGTCTGTTTGTTTCTCTACCCTTCTGTTTGTTTCTCTACCCTTCTGTTTGTTTCTCTATCGTCTGTTTCTCTACCCTTCTGTTTGTTTCTCTACTCGTTTGTTTGTTTTTCTACCCTTCTGTTTGTTTCTCTACTCGTCTGTTTGTTTCTCTACTCGTCTGTTTGTTTCTCTATCCTTCTGTTTGTTTCTCTACTCGTCTGTTTGTTTTTCTACTCGTCTGTTTGTTTTTCTACTCGTCTGTTTGTTTTTCTACGCGTCTGTTTGTTTTTCTACTCGTCTGTTTGTTTCTCTACTCGTCTGTTTGTTTTTCTACTTGTCTGTTTGTTTCTCTACTCGTCTGTTTGTTTCTCTATTCGTCTGTTTGTTTCTCTACCCTTCTGTTTGTTTCTCTATCATTCTGTTTGTTTCTCTACTCATCTGTTTGTTTCTCTACTCATCTGTTTGTTTCTCTATCCTTCTGTTTTTTTCTGTACTCGTCCGTTTGTTTTTCTACTCGTTTGTTTGTGTCTCTACTCGTCTGTTTGTATTTCTACCCTTCTGTTTGTTTCTCTACTCGTCTGTTTGTTTTTCTACTCGTCTGTTTATTTCTCTACTAGTCTGTTTGTTTTTCTACCCTTCTGTTTGTTTCTCTACTAGTCTGTTTGTTTCTCTACTCGTCTGTTTGTTTCTCTACTCGTCTGTTTGTTTCTCTACCCTTCTGTTTGTTTCTCTACCCTTCTGTTTGTTTCTCTACCCTTCTATCTCTATATCCGTTTTGTGTGTATCTCCGGCCATCGGTTTGTTTCTCTACCCTTCTGTCTCTATATCCGTTTTGTTTGTTTCTCCTCCCGTCTGTTTGTTTCTCCGCCCGTCTGTTTGTTTCTCTACCCTTCTTTCTCTACATCCGTTTTGTTTGCTTCTTTACTCGTCTGTTTGTTTCTCTACCCGTCTGTTTGTTTCTTTACCCTTCTGTCTCTACATCCGTTTTGTTTGTTTCTTTACTCGTCTGTTTGTTTCTCCGCCCGTCTGTTTGTTTCTCTACCCTTCTGTCTCTACATCCGTTTTGTTTGTTTCTTTACTCGTCTGTTTGTTTCTCTACCCTTCTGTCTCTACATCTGTTTTGTTTGTTTCTCCGCCCGTCTGTTTATTTCTCTACCCTTCTGTCTCTACATCCGTTTTGTTTGTTTCTCCGCCCGTCTGTTTGTTTCTCTACCCTTCTGTCTCTACATCCGTTTTGTTTGTTTCTCCGCCCGTCTGTTTGTTTCTCTACCTTTCCGTCTCTACATCCGTTTTGTTTGTTTCTCCGCCCGTCTGTTTGTTTCTCTACCCTTCTGTCTCTACATCCGTTTTGTTTGTTTCTCCGCCCGTCTGTTTGTTTATCTACACTTCTGTCTCTACATCCGTTTTGTTTGTTTCTTTACTCGTCTGTTTGTTTCTCTACCCGTCTGTTTGCTTCTCTACCCTTCTGTCTCTACATCCGTTTTGTTTGTTTCTTTACTCGTCTGTTTTTTTCTTTACCCGTCTGTTTGTTTATCTGCCCATCTATTTCTCTACCCGTATGTTTGTTTCCCCACCCTGTCTGTTTCTCCAGCCCGCCTTCTTGTTTCTGAACCCTGACTATTTCTTAGCTCGGCTGTCTCTTCATCCGTCTGTTTCTCCTCCGATCTATTAGTTTCTCAAACGTGTTTCTCAGCCCGTATATCTCGTAGGTCTGTTTCTTCCTCATTTCCATCTTCTTCTGTCTGTTTCTTCCCCATCTCCCACTTCTTTTGTCTGTTTCTTCTCCCATCTCCCACTTCTTCTGTCTGTTTCTTCTCCCATCTCCCACTTCTTCTGTCTGTTTCTTCCCCATCTCCCACTTCTTTTGTCTGTTTCTTCTCCCATCTCCCACTTCTTCTGTCTGTTTCTTCCCCATCTCCCACTTCTTCTGTCTGTTTCTTCCCCATCTCCCACTTCTTCTGTCTGTTTCTTCCCCATCTCCCACTTCTTTTGTCTGTTTCTTCCTCATCTCCCACTTCTTCTGTCTGTTTCTTCCCCATCTCCCACTTCTTCTGTCTGTTTTTCAGTTTATCAGTTCGGAAACAAAGTCGACCGTGCCAGTATCGGCGGTACATTTATCAGGGCGAACGAACCAGAACCTACCAAGACCCTGTTCAACCTTTTCGTTGGTACTCCCAATAACAGGTTCATCCTGGGCAACGAGATTGGGCTAGTTGTGTTCCTCATTGGTGGTGGAGGCTGTTGAGAAGCATGCTCTTTGAGTCTCCTCCAAATCTTCAGCCAGTCACTGTAGCACATAGTACAAAACCCTTTATGTTCTTCAGCGTCTTCAGTGCATCGGCTCTCAGAGAATCCGGAGAGATATAACAGCATCTTTCAGTCAGTCCATGTTTTTATCTGCATTATTTTTCTCTCGGCCCGTCTGTCTGTTCCTGACGCTGTTTGACTATCATTATTATATATAGCTACCAGCTCTTGATTTTGATGAAAACCACAGGCCATATGAACGACACAGGCCATATGAATTACACACCATATGAACTACACACACCATATGAATTACATAGACCATAAGAACTACACATACCATATGAATTACACAGACCATATGAATTTCACAGACCATATGAACTACACACACCATATGAATTACACAGACCGTATGAACGACACACACCATATAAACTACATAGACCATCTGAACTACACAGACCATATGAACAACACATACCATATGAACTACACACCATATGAACGACACAGACCATATGAACGACACAGACATGTGAAACTATACTTTATCTCCTCTCTGATTCTTCGTCCTGTGTATGATTAAGGCTCACGCCGAAACTTCACAACTTTGTAGTCGTAATAAAGCTGTTCGTGGTGTTTTTTTCCTAGTTTATACATTTTGAATACACAGACCTGGGGCGTCTTACAGGTACACCACAGACTTGGGGCGTCTTACAGGTACACCACAGACCTGGGGCGTCTTACAGGTACACCACAGACCTGGGGCGTCTTACAGGTACACCACAGACTTGGGGCGTCTTACAGGTACACCACAGACCTGGGGCGTCTTACAGGTACACCACAGACTTGGGGCGTCTTACAGGTACACCACAGACTTGGGGCGTCTTACAGGTACACCACAGACCTGGGGCGTCTTACAGGTACACCACAGACCTGGGGCGTCTTACAGGTACACCACAGACTTGGGGCGTCTTACAGGTACACCACAGACCTGGGGCGTCTTACAGGTACACCACAGACCTGGGGCGTCTTACAGGTACACCACAGACTTGGGGCGTCTTACAGGTACACCACAGACCTGGGGCGTCTTACAGGTACACCACAGACTTGGGGCGTCTTACAGGTACACCACAGACCTGGGGCGTCTTACAGGTACACCACAGACCTGGGGCGTCTTACAGGTACACCACAAGTAAACAATTAGAGCGTGGAATATGGTCGTCCCGTCGTCCCGACCCCGATAGAGGGGGGGGGAATGTTTGAAGTCTGCACAAGGTGAGATGGTAGTTATGCCTTAAAGAAGGAATGTGTGGGGTTACTTATCGTCATCAGACAAGAAGATATAGTTATGCCTTAAAGAAGGAATGTGTGGGATTACTTATCGTCATCAGACAAGAAGATATAGTTATGCCTTAAAGAAGGAATGTGTGGTGTTACTTATCGTCATCAGACAAGAAGATATAGTTATGCCGTGAAGAAGGAATGTGTGGGGTTACTGATCGTCATCAGACAAGAAGATATAGTTATGCCTTGAATAAGGAATGTGTGGGATTACTAATCATCAGACAAGAAGATATAGTTATGCTTTGAAGAAGGAATGTGTGGGGTTACTGATCGCCATCAGACGAGAAGATATAGTTATGCCTTAAAGAAGGAATGTGTGGTGTTACTTATCGTCATCAGACAAGAAGATATAGTTATGCCTTGAAGAAGGAATGTGTGGGATTACTAATCGTCATCAGACAAGAAGATATAGTTATGCCTTGAAGAAGGAATGTGTGGGATTACTAATCGTCATCAGACAAGAAGATATAGTTATGCCTTAAATAAGGAATGTATGGGATTAATTTTCGTCATCAGACGAGAAGAGATAGCTATGACTTGGAGAAGGAATGTGTGGGATTACTGATCGTCATCAGAGGAGAAAGAGAGCCAATTTATAATTATATATACAAGTAGATAACTATTTTGTGCAGATGATGGGCAGCTCTTGTCAGCTGCAGGATCATTTCAGTCACCTCATTCTGGTGTATTTGCAGATCGTTCCCAGATAAATGGCTGTCGTTGTCTTAGAACCGACGTCGGCTTTTCTTGGAATCTGCTCAGAATATTTTTTTTCGGAATAAGTTTGTTCATGCTAGTTCTGGCAGTGTTCGGGTGAAGTAAGGTAGCCAGTCAGACTCCAGAAGATACGTACCCACAGAGGTATAACGACTCCATTATCTTTTCTAGCGATAAGAATGAAAGATGGGTGATGAAGGGCGGAATGTGCGACGGGCCTGCCTGCCAAATTCTTCACCCTTCGATAATAAAGATTATAATAAAGTTCGTTCGTTCTTTTGTTTGCAAGATAGAGGAAGCTATGAGAGCATGCATTATGGTATCATTACGACCACACTATGAATGATATACATATCATGTGCCCGACACTTTGAAACGGGAATTTCTTTCCAGAAAATAAGCCGCAACCTGGTGGTCGGTGTATATGCTTCAGCAAAGAATGGCTTCATCTTAACAGTCACGGAGCATGTTGTGTCTCTGACCAAAGGAAGAGCTTCGATCAGAGTAAACAGCGGGCAACTCCTTTCTCGGGTTCTCATGCAGGTACCGCAGAACCTTTTATTCTGTGCTGTACTTTTATTTAGGCAGTTATGTCGGCTTGGCATTGGATGGAGTAGTCAAAGTTGCCACGAACAACCTTCCAGCATGTGTGAACACAGTAGACATCGATACCGTACATCTTTGTTTATATAACAGTAAAGTCGTATCGATACAAACACACATGCGTAAGTTACAATTATGAGGGATAAGAGAAATGTACGTAAGTTACGTATGTGAGAGATAAGAGAATTGAAGACTGCAGTAAAAGTGAGAAATAATAAGAAAAAAATATTTCGGCAAAAAGTCGAAGGTGTTTCTTACAAGGGGGAGAGCAGAAAAACGAAGTGTTTGGGCTTTTTTTAAACCTGTTTTTGTGTTTTTTATCTGTTGTGTTGTGTTTTGTATGTGATCCTTGGAAAAAAAAGGTTTTTGGCGAAATATTGAATTGTATGTTCTTCATTAATATGCAATCATCTTCCTTTCTGTCGTTCTTGTTTCTGTCAACTTTCTTCAATCTTTCTATCTTTTTGTACGTCACATATATAATCATAGGTCGTATCGATATCAGCACATGTATTGTAACTGTCCACCTGTACAGAAGTATTGAACCTGCTACGTATGATTTACGTATATGACCACACAGACATCGAATGCAACACGCGAACTGTATAATCAGTCATACCATCATACAGCAACAGGCGCATGTTTTGTACATATATAATCACACACATATATCGACATCAGCACGTACACTTATGTAAGCATCTTACATCCTTCCGGTGCCGTTGAATATCACACAGGGCTGGCAAGGTAGTTCGCCAAGTTGTCCTGTTTTCGGGGCGAGCTTTTCAACCTCATCAAGGGATTTTATGCCTACTAAGGTGACCTCTCTTAATATTGTTCTCTTTAGAGTTTCACATGATTGACTTCTTTTTCTTCGGCCTGTTGTGTTTCACTTGATGTCACATATTTAGGGCTGGTGAATACATTCTTTCGATCTACATACAAAATCGAATAGCTCTGAGTATGCGTATATATAAAATAGCACATATTATACAGACACATACATACACACACACACTGTCACTGTAGTAAAGCAGTGATAACACAAGATGTTAAGACTATAACACAAGATGTTAAGACTATAACACAAGATGTTAAGACTATAACACAAGATGTTAAGACTATAACACAAGATGTTAAGACTATAACACAAGATGTTAAGACTATTCAAAGCAAAAAAAGTTGTGAGTTGCTTGTAGTGAAGTATTGTGAATGTTTAAATGTTGAACTTACGAGATGCGATGCCAGTCAGACCGGTTGGTAGTAAAGAGGAGCCGAAGAGAGAGGAAAGTAGAGAGAGGATTACAGTGGTTGTCAAGCCGAGAAAAGGGTGAGTGGAATAGATAAATGTGGTTGGGATACAGGGTTTTAATGTGGTTCAGGGAGGTCCTGGAATATCAGTTGCAGGTCCGGGAAAGAGTAGATGAGAACTTGGCAGGGAGTGAACGTGACTGTGGACAGATGAAGTAGCTGAATTTCGAGTTCAAGTCGTATGGTTGTGTGCCATATTCTTATACGTTGCGGTTCTCAAGCGCCAGGCAACTTCTGCCATCAGAATGACGTTGTTTAAAGGCAGTTGTTATTAGACAATCAGTCTCGCTTCTGTGGTTGCAGCCGCGGAAATGATTAGAAACTGGCTTAGAGGCAGGCTGGGAAATGTTATTAAGATGTTTCTGCATACAGTCACCAGATCTGAGACCAGTCTCTCCAGTCTAAGTTATCCTGCACCTTTTTGCACATACAGTACTGACATATTTCATTGCGGAACTCGCACACATATCGATTACTTCAGCCTGTATTTTTCCTAATATACCATACATCGATGCCAGCACAGATACTGTGTATACATAATAAATATCGAACATCACGCATATCCGTATACATTTATACTTATAGATGTTTGCACTTACATATGACACACACACACACACACACGAATTGTCAGCTTTAAAACCGTCGCCATCTCCTGTACCGCTCACTGTTGACATTTTCTCGTTAGCAAAACGAGCCTCCATTGAAACGGCACATTTCCGAGCACTTGAAACTATCAGACAGAACAGAACGTGCCTCAAGCTCTGGAAATTTAAGCGCTATTGAAAATTAGACGTTTCGAAGCCAGGTTTTCCAAGTTCGTCTGTTGATTCTGTACAGTTTTGTCGTAGTTTTTTTTCGGCTGGTAGCCCTTCGTCGTCAGTGTGACGGGGTTAAAGCCACTTTCTGTGCACGGCTACTTTTCTGTAATTGCGCAAGATGGGCACTTTAGCTAATGAGTGGATTGTGATTCAAGACGTGTCTGGTGTGTTATGTGTACTTGTTTGACTGAAGTGTGATTTGAGTGTCCCAGTTTCTGTATCTAAATCTTAGGCGGTGAGAGGAGGTGAAGACTTATCTTTTTTTGTCTGCTGGTGTGTCTGTCTGTCTTCCAGCTGTCTGTTGGTTTTCAAGTTTTTGCCTGTAAACCTAGATTAAGTACTAGATGTAATTCCTTGCTTTTTTTCTTGATTACCTGTTGATCATCGTAGAGAGTAAAATCTGTTGTTTAGATCCTTGTCCCAAACCCATCAGAATATGTAAACGCGAAGTTGTTTTTTTTAAGCTTATAATCATACTTATTTTATTACACGGGACAGTTTTGTATTTGAAGGATTTGTCCCACGTGTTACGTCGGCCAGGACGCTTAAATGTTCCCTGTTTTAAAACTCTCTCTCTCTCTCTTTCTCTCTCTCTGGTCCATGCCAATCAGGCGTTGGTCGTCATTGATCTTCACAACCACCTGTCCTTTTGCTCTTTCTATAAGCTGTGTTTTGGACTGTGCTCTGTGCTACTCTTTTAATCGGTCAGGTATCTTATTTCTTTGTCTTTCTCTGTCCCCTTTTTCCTTCCAGTTTTCCTGTTGTCATCAAGTGTTTCGGTTTACCTTTTCTTAAAACATGCCCTACAAATTTGGACTGTCGTGTTCTGAATTTTGCCATAAGTTCTTTCATTTCCCCAGCCTCATTTAGAACCTCTTCATTTGTTTTCTTGGATGTCAGTGGTATTCTCATCATTCTTCTTAGGAACCACAACTCCGCTGCTTCCAGTAGATTCTGAGTGCTCTTAGTTATCGTCCATGCTTCTCATTCATATAATAATATGGGTTCTATGTAATACTGAATAACTCTCTTCTTTGTGTTCATCGACAGCCCATCATCTGTGTGTGTGTGTGTGTGTGTGTATGTGTGTGTATATATGGCGTAGACGATCATTTCTCTCCACAGTTCCCTGTCATTTGGGGTGATTATAAGCTCCGCCGGTGACTTTCTTCCTAGCCACACTGACAGCCCATCCAGTAACTTCTCTCTCTCTCTCTCTCTCTCTCTCTCTCTCTCTCTGTGTGTCTTCCTCTGTCTCTTCTTCCCTCAGCTTTTCCAGTTGCCACAGTGTGTTTCAGTTTTCCTCTTCTCAGGAAATGCCGTATAAATCTTGACTGTCTGCTTCTGATCTTTGCTATAATTTGCCTTTTGACTCCAGCGTCTCTTAAGACTTCTTCATTAGTTTTCTTTATGCATGATACCTTCAACATCCTTCTTATAAACCACATTCCAGTTGTATATATGGCTACTGGTTAAAATTTTAGGTTAAAAAAGTTTCACTTTCACATACAACCTCCCCCTTGATACAGTGTCCTGTATTTGAACGTAGAAAAGGTGGTCATACAACTACAAACGGATATTATTTTTTTTACATCTCTCTCTTACCATTCTTTGACCTTGTCTTCTCTTGGCCCCCCCCCCCCTTATGGTGAATGTAGTCAGGCCCTGTGAGGGGGGGGGGGGTCCAGCCGATGCATTGTTCCAGGGCCCAGAGGATTCTTCCTGTTTTTAAGAGTGGACCCGAAGGGCTTAAAGGGGCCCGGAATTGATGGAAAAAAATCCCCTGGGAACAACTGTGTTAAGAGCACACTTATCTTAACATAGTGTTTGTGAGACAGGGAACATAGATCTGTTTGCTTAAAAACTCTGACCTACCTCTGTAGCCCAGAAACTTGTAGCAATCAACACTAATTGTAATTGTAATTGTTATTTTTGCAAAATGTAATGTCAGGTTGGTGGACGGATGGGGACATGGAGATCTCTGGCGGGGATGGGGGAAGTCTGGTGTGAAACCAATGAATCCAGGACGTGACAAGCCTATGGGTCTTTACAACAATGGCTATCAGAATGATGTAAACAAAACAGAGCCAGTAGACTATAGGTGGCGGGGAATGGATATCGTTGAAGCACTCATCAGATTCCTCATATCAGAGTCAGAGTGTCTTTGTGGAACTGTCTCAAACCATCTGACATGGAGAAGGGGCTTAAGTACAGCCACCAGAGGCTGGAAAACAAAGTTTTGGCCAGGCCAGCCACACTGTCTTCATGGCAGTCCGAGCAAGACCACAGTCTGCCCTAGCAAGGAAAGGTGCTGAAGTCGGAGTTACCCAGCCAAAAGGCGCATCGCAAAAATCAGGGTAACACGCATTATCGCTAATGAAATGTCTATATCTACAGTTTTCAAACATGGTGCTCGCCCTGTGAAGACTAACCAGGCAGGTGCAGTGCCGGGCCCCCTGCCTCGAAAGGGTCCACCCAATGCTACTGGAGGTCCTCTCAGTTCGTCTTGTGGAGTCAGGAGACATGAGAGTAGAGCTACTGGCCAAAAAATACAACAGAAGAAAACAGCCAAAAAGCAAGAACTTAAAATAATGCAGTGGAATGCTGAGGGTGTCAGCAGTGTTAGAGATGGCTATAGCAAAAAGGTTGAACTAGAGAACATACTTTTTGCAGAGCAGGTAAGTATATGCTGCATACAGGAGACACACCTAACCAAAGATGCCGCCTTTAAAATCAGAGGCTACCAGTGTTTTAGATCAGACCGACAGGACAGAAGAAAAGGAGGAGTACTCACACTTGTTAAGAATAACATCAGCGCATGTCAGGTGGGAGTGTACATGGAAGGAGCCGAATACCAGATGATCCATCTAAAAAGTAGTAATACAGATTTCCACCTCCTTAACTATTACTGTCCTAATGACCGCCCACTTGCTTTAGGAACAATCCCACACAAAGAGAGACTGATGGTCTGTGGTGATTTTAACAGTCATTCCCAGAGCTGGGGCTATGACCACATAGACAAGAGAGGAGAGGAAGTTGAGAGCTGGCAGGATGATAATGGACTTCTCCTGATCAACCAGCCAATGGATGCCCCAACATTTTACTCAAGGGCTTGGCATACAAAATCAACACCAGATCTGGCATTCCACTCTCCAGATCTGAAGTGGAACATTACACGCGAGGTTGGAAAACAACTTGGAGGTAGCGACCATCGACCAGTCTTCCTGACAATAGAAAATGAACTCCTTAACACCAGTAACCCTCTCCCCAGATGGAACTATAAAAAAGCAAACTGGACAATGTACAGACATCGTACAGGTATCCTGGTGGGACAGCTGTCCATAGAAGGTAAGGATATTAACAGCATAGTGAAGGAATTCAATGCTTGTATCCTTCAGGCCGCTTGTGAAACCATTCCCAGAGGAGCTCGCAGGGACTATAAACCATACTGGTCTAGTGAGCTGGGAAAACTCCATGATGACGTGGAAGCAGCTCGAAAGCAAGCAGAAAATAGACCATGCCAAGAACACCACAATAATTACCAACATTCTAAGGCCAAATTTCAGAGAGCAAAGCTGCAAGCCAGACGGGAAAGTTGGAGAGAGAAAACAGAGTCCCTAAACTTTGAAAAGGATGGAAGGAAACTGTGGAAACTAATCAAACAGTTAAATGATGAGAGTACTGGAAGAAGTACAAAGATTACACTAATAGAGGATGGGAAAACTCTTACAGGTAAGCAGGTAGCAGATCACTTTGCTCGCATGTTTGCACAGGACTGCAACATTGATATCCATCCAGAGAAGGAGCATACAGTGCGCATCGAGCCACAGAAAGAGGAGGAACAAGTCAGAAAAGTGGAGGTCATGGATGCACCAATCACACGCAGTGAGTTAGACCTAGCAGTTAGTAAACTGAAACCAAGGAAATCACCAGGACCAGATGGAGTGTCCAATGAAATGATCAAGAACCTGGGAATGGCAGCAATGGGAAAGCTGTTGGATATTTTCAATATGTGCTGGAGCACAGGTAAGTTACCTCAAATCTGGAAGGAAGCAAGCATGGTACCACTGCTAAAACCAGGGAAAAACAGTGATACTGCCTCCAGCTACAGGCCAATCAGTCTCACTAGCTGCCTATGCAAAACGATGGAACGCATCATTGACCTGAGGCTAAAATGGTACCTAGAAAGTGAAAACCTTCTCGTTCCACAACAAGCAGGATTTAGGCAGTACTACAGTACGGAAGATCAAGTGACCTATCTCTCTCAAGAGATTGAGGATGCATTCCAAGAGAAAAACCTTGTACTAGCAGCGTGGATAGACTTGAAGAAAGCCTTTGATAAAGTATGGAAAAAAGGTCTGTTGTGGAAACTAAGAAACTGCAATGTGAATGGAAGACTGTACAACTGGATAAAGTCCTATTTACACAATAGAAGAGCTAGAGTAGTAATGGATGGACACAAAAGCCAGAAAGTACTTCTGCGACACGGTGTACCACAAGAAGGAGTCCTTTCGCCTACACTATTCCTGGTATTCATTAATGACCTGGTCAAGGAACTTCCCTATGGAATCAAAGCAGCACTGTATGCAGATGATCTGGTCATGTGGTGTACAGATGAATATGCGACAGTTGCTACACAGAGACTCCAAAGAGCAGCAGACATCTTGACATCATGGACAAACAAATGGTGTGTAAGTATCAACACAGAGAAATCAAGCACCACTCTGTTCACCCTCTCATCTAAACAGAAAGCAGGTAAGATCTTTGTAAATGAAATACCCTTAAGGATGGACAACCAACCCACTTACTTAGGAGTGACTCTTGACTCAAAACTGACTTGGAAGCAACACATCAACAGTGCAGAAGCAAAAGCCAGAAGAAAACTAGCCATATTAAGAAAATTGAGTGGGACTACATGGGGAGCTAGTGAAAGAATCCTCAAGAATGTATATCAGCAAAGTATTCTACCACATTTAGAATATGGCTCAACATCTTGGTGCACAGCATCAAACACTACGCTGCATAATCTAGACAAGGTTCAAAATCAGTCACTACGGATTATCACAGGTGCCATGAGGTCCACACCAATAGTAGAAATGCAGAAGATAGTTGGTGTTCAACCGCTAAAGGAACGTAGAGACACAAAGGTCATGACCATCTGAGAGAAATTCCTTAGCTCTGTAAGCCATCCCCTGAAGGAGAGATTCAATAACTTGGCATTAGGACGGCTTAAAAGAAGCAGCTTCATTCATCAGGCCAAGCGTATGCGTAAGCTGATACCTGACCTTCCAACTGTAGTCACTCCATTATCATCTGTACCAGAGCATACACCATGGAAAGAAGCAGATTATACACAAATAACTATTCAGACTGAAGTGAAAGGTGTGCAGAATGGTGAGATGCAGAGCAGTCTTGTAAGATCAACAGCCACACTTAGTGTTCTAGATGACAAATATCCATGTGACACCTGGATACGTGTGTATACAGATGGATCTGCACATAATGCCATAAAGAATGGTGGGGCAGGAGCATATATTGAATATCCAAACAACACCATTGACAAGATTTCCATACCCACTGGTAAATACTGCAACAACTTTGATGCAGAAGTTAGGGCAATTATTGCTGCAGTTGAAAAACTATCAGACTCCAGAATTGATACATGTCCTGTAGTAATTCTCACAGATGCAAGATCAGTACTGGAGGCTCTTCAGTGCAACAAACTACCAGACCTTAAGGATGCCTTGTCAAAAATTGGCTTACAACATGGAGTCACTTTGCAATGGATTCCCTCCCACTGTGGGATACCAGGCAATGAGAAAGCTGACCATCTGGCCAAAGAGGGCACTGAAATGGAGCAACCAGACATACCAGTCACCTATAATCAGAAGAAAAGCATGATAAAAACCTACAGGAAGCCACAAACACCACCACATGATGACTATCACATGCTAAACAGAAAGGAACAAGTCACCATCTTCCGTCTCCGAACAGGACACAGCCGACTCCGAAGTCATATGTATACAAAGTTTAAGGTTGGTACTACTAATCTATGTACATGTGCCCAGGTGCCCCAAACCGTGGAACATATCCTCCAGAACTGCATCAACTACGAGACACTGAGAAATAATTACTGGCCCAGTGAAACCACTAAAGAAGATAAGCTCTACGGTTCCATACATGAGTTACAAAAAACAGTGAAATTTATCCAAGAGACAGGACTGCAGATATAGACAGACAGTGCGAACGAAGAAGAAGAAGAAGATGGAAAAAAAGATAAGCAGAGGAGCCCCCCCCCCCCCCCAAAGAGAGAGGGGGGGGGTAAGAGAGAGAGAGATAAATACAGGTTTACAAAGTTTCTCCCAGAGATCCCTATTATAGTTTATCGTTTGTTACTGTGTTCTCCGCGGAACTTGCGAGATTTTCTCCATATTTCACTGTGATATTTTGAAGTGTTTAAAGCTGAGCTTCCTAATTGGATTCCCAGGTTCGTTAGACGCTTGCCTCTTCCTTCCCATTGGCCAGCACAACGAGAACTGATATCCTTGCGCCATGTTTTGAATCACTGCCGTCTTATTGGGCCTGACACAACTAGTCCCGGGTGGCCACAATTCACTTGGTGCTCTGCACCGTATCCATGTCCTAGATATCAGTTCAGAAAACGTTTCAAGGTAGTGAGAGTCTGAAATTATTTGATTGTTTAAAAAAAAAAAAAAGCCTACTTTGGTGTCATAGTGGTAACGTGATCCACACCAGAATTTTAAACAAACGTGTATAGTAGTCGAAGTCGTCACTATAATATCTGTACACAAAACCAGACGTATCGATACTCGGTAAGCCCTTTTTAAAAAAATTATTCTCTTAATCATCCCATTTTTTCACATACGTTTTTTTCATGTTAAGATCCGTGTTTTTATAAACATCTTATTTCATTAGTCTGTCAATTTATTATTTATAACCACATAGAACAGGGGCAGGAGAAGGAGATAAAGGTAAATACCAAGTAACTACCAGTACATCTTTATCCAATATAATACTCTGACAATTTATGGTTCTTTCCCCTGTATAAGATCGATCCAGTCCTCCCAGGTCCACACACACACACACACAAACACACACACTCACACAGACGCACGCTCGCACTCACGCACGCACTGTACAGTAAGAAAATTGGAGATGAGCGAAGATACATTTTATTGTAAACGATGGGCCTGCTCGATTCTAGACTGATCAAGTATTGCTTATTCGTCTCTTGCGATACAGGTCATCCCTTTCACAAACCGTGCGGGTGGAGCATCTCTCGAGGGTGCTCATATGTCCTCTTCTGCTAGCCAGCATGAGCGTGTGTGAGCAACCGGTGTGTGCGTGTGCGCGCGCGCTTGCATGCGTGAGACGGCGTTTGAGTACGCGCGCATATAAAGACACTTGTCTTATTTGTTTCGTGGACCGTTTCATTTCCGGGGGGGGGGGGGGGAGTACGCAGTTTTAAAGTCGGGGCACTAACACGAGGCAATTTCCCAATAAATATTTATTGAGCACAACTGGCGGAGGTGCCATCGCTGGGTATTACTGGCGAATTAGGTCTGATGTTTTTCGCTGTGAAAAAATACATCAGACGTCGTGTATGTTGTCCTTTCCTTCTTGGCCGTTTAGGAAATAGCCATTTCTGTGAAACTTCCGGTCGGAGCTTTTCTCCTTTAGTTACTTTCCCCCCTTTTTTTTCCCCTCTCCCTGTTGCAAGTTTTTGAAGATCGCCAACGTTTTCACTTGATTTTGATGTAGTGTTATTACTTCGTAATCGCTCTTTGTTTTTTTTTTTAGCGTTTTCATTCTGCTATTTGTGACGTCTGTATCTGTACGAGTATACTGAGATTTTCAGAATCTGCGTCTGATTGTGTATGTATATGCAGTTTTTGTTTTTCTTCATCTCTGGATGTTTTTGGTCAGTTTCGATGGTTAGCACGACTTCATCACGTGATGGATAGTTAGCACGACTTCATCACGTGATGTTATCATTGCGGCGTCTAGGTCATCTCTAAATATAACTCTGTGTTCTTGGCAACGTCTGTTCCACGCGGTCGTTTTTCACAAAATATGTCTGTTTAGTCTTAGGAGAGTTGCCGACTTTGGTACATCCGTCAGCGTAAGCCGTTATATACTCGCACTTTGCTGCTCTGAGCAGTCTTTTTGTAGCTGCTTTCAGCATTGACGTGAGAAATGGTGTTGTCCTGAAGTTGAAACTTTAGAAATCGTTCTCAACTCTTTGACTTCATCTATACTGGACATATTGTCCATCGAATGTTTAGTGTGTCAGACAGTATTTGATTGGGTTTTGGCTACTTTTAGTTTGAATATTATGTTTTGCTTCTTATTTGTTATAAGTATGATTTTGTTATCAATACTTTTTTTTTTTTTTGGAAGTTATTTTAAAACCACGCGTGCTGAGCAGTTTACTACCAAAGTGTTATGTGTGGGTCCATTTATGGGATGTTGGTTACTTTTGACATGTTATATGTTGCCTATTTATGGGATGTTGCTCTCTTTCAGCATGTTATATGTTTTTCCATTTATGGGATGTTGGTTACTTTCAACGTGTTATATGTTTTTGTCAGTTAATGGGATGTGGATATTGGTTACTTTCAACATGTTACACTTTGATCTGTTTATAAAATATGGATCAGTGTTTGTAATGTGAAATCAGGCATCACGGTTGATTGTTCAGGTTTTGATGTTGACTGTACTTCCATGGTCTCGTGTTTAGCTGCTTGACATTGTTGTTGAAAATGATTGTGACTCCTTAGTTATCAGGGGGCAGTAAAACACATAATCGTGACCTTATCCTTCACCCTCACAGGTGAACCAGAAAACAGGTTGCTCTCTTTTTTTTTTCCAGCCTGGCCCAAGAACGGGGCCCTGTATAGATGGATATCATTGGGGAATCTTTCTTTTTCAAAGGTCCGTTCCAGGTATTAAAAAAAGCCCGTCTTAGCCCAATCCAGATCCAGCTCGATTTTTATAAGTAATTTCCGCAACGTACTCTGCGTAGAAGTTCATACTCCTGTATATAATGATGTTAGCATCCAGCCACAAGCCAGTCACTTGGCTACTTTCTCAAACTTATGTCTTATCCACCATCACATTGACATAAAAACACTTTTCAACTTAGAAAACAGTTTTGAACTATATAGATGGTAGATTTGCGGGTTTTACCGAGCCTCTCAAGCCACACAAGCCTCACACGCCTCACAAGCCTCTCAAGCTTCACAAGCTTCACAAGCCTCTCAAGCCACACAAGTTTCACAAGCCTCACAAGCTTCACAGGCCTCACAAGCCACACAAGTTTCACAAGCTTCACAGGCCACACAAGCCTCACAAGCTTCACAAGCCACACAAGTTTCACAAGCCTCACAAGCTTCACAAGCCTCACAAGCTTCACAAGCCACACAAGTTTCACAAGCCTCACAAGCTTCACAAGCCACACAAGTTTCACAAGCCTCACAAGTTTCACAAGCCTCACAAGCTTCACAAGCCACACAAGTTTCACAAGCCTCACAAGCTTCACAGGCCTCACAAGCCTCACAAGTTTCACAAGCTTCACAGGCCACACAAGCCTCACAAGTTTCACAAGCCTCACAAGCTTCACAAGCCACACAAGTTTCACAAGCCTCACAAGCTTCACAAGCCACACAAGTTTCACAAGCCTCACAAGCTTCACAGGCCTCACAAGCCTCTCAAGCCACACAAGCTTCACAGGCCACACAAGCCTCACAAGTTTCACAAGCTTCATTATGCTAGACAAGTGCTCTCCTGATATCACACTCATAGTTCAGTTATTATTATTATGTGCGGTGCCGGACAGCATCGGTGGTCATGCTTCTATGTCTTGCGCTGTCCTTGGTGTTTCCGATTGGTTCAGATGCTTTTCTTTTTCCATGGCACTTGGTCAGTCCACTGAGATATTTTTCTCTTGGCCTTCCTCTCTTCCTTTTTCCTTTGATTTTTGTTTGTTTGTTTGTTTTTGTTTTGTTTCTCATTCATTATTAGTTCTCCAACTCGTGTCTTTCCATGACATGTCCAAGAAAGTTTGAGTAGTGCTTTTCTTATCATTTTAACTGGTTTTTGTTGTTCTGGAACTTTTTTGAGGACCTCTTCGTTTGTGTTTTTCCCCCTGTCTGTCCAGGGTATTTGTTCCACTTTTCTTCTAAACAGCGTCTCCGTTGCGTCTTGTTTCTTTGTCATCTTTATGTTAACTGTCCAAGTTTCACAAGCATATAACGATACTGGCTCTATACAGCACTGTAATACTCTTTTTCTCACACTTTTCTTATTTGTTAGTATGTTCTTCATGTCATTAAAAAAAACTGCCTTTGCCTTACTTAATCGTGATCAGTTACATGTGACAGATGTAATCACTAAACAAGTCCTTCGTGAAATGCAATTGTAAATTTGTCCCTGTGTATCTCTCATACAAAACAGGCATCACCGTTTGAGTGAGTGATTCGGAAGTGGGCGGGGGGGGGGGGGAAAGAGAACCTGTCTGATTGGTTAAATAGACCCGGGAATTCCCGCCAATGCCTGGTCATTATGTCATTACATTTGTGGAAACTGATGCCCAAATGGGGTATGTTCGTTCACCAGGTCGTGAATTCTGAACTCTCCATTCGTGGAAGAGTCGCTACCTAGTATGCTCATAACTCATCTCATGTGTTCATTATTGAGCAAGAATGGCAGTTGGGCATGTTTGGGAACTCCTTGTAATGGAGGCGTAAACAAACACTAGTAGCAAGAAGGATTGCCAACTTTGACGGGAAGAAAGAAAATTACAGAGTTTTGGAAACGAGGCCTCAGAGAATTGTGTTTTTGAGAGAAAGTATTGTTTAAATGATTAAAGGAGACGGCCTGGTTAGCTGAGTGATTAGGCGTTTGCTTTACTAATCCGGTGGTACCGGGTTCAGATCCCAGCATTGGGATTTTTTTTCTGGTGCCACCACACCAAAAAGACCCCGGGGTCTACCCTACCTCTAGAAATCTTACATCCTTCCCATGTCGTTAAACATCACATAGGGCTCGCATGGTAGTTCGCCAAAAGTTTTCCTGTTTTCGGCAAGATTTTCAACCTCATCAAGGGATTTAATGCCTCCTAATTTGGCCTTTCTTAACAGTGTCCTCTTTAGAGTTTCACGTGGTCGACCTCTTTTTCTTCGGCCTGTTGTGTTCCACTTGATAGCTTGTTTTGGGATTCTCCGACTGTTTCTTCTCATCACGTGAGAGATATATGTCCGTCTCCTTTTTCTGATCACCCATGAGACTGGTTGTTGTTCATTCGTCTTCTTTATCTCTGCATTGTTCTTGAATTTGTTCCACTTTATACAGATTGTTTTGTTTTCCTTGGGCATTTGTTTTCAAAAGAATCTAATTTGTTGTCTATTTCTTTAGTTGTTTTTCAGCTTTTGCGTGCATAAATGAGGCTGGATATTAAATTGAATAATCTTAACTTGGATTTTGTACTTATAACTTTTGAATGCCATATGTTCTCAAGACTCTTAAAGGTCAGTGCTGCTTTTGCAATTCTAATTTCCTTTCTGGTGTCACCGTCCTGGACTGTGTAGCTGCCGCGGTATGCAACTTGGTTTACTTCTTCAACAACTGTTCCATCTACGTATATTTCAACAACTATTCCTTCTACGTATATTTTTCCTTCTTGATTAATGGGAAGTTTCATAATTTTTGTTTTTTTTTTCCTTGTTAATTTCAAGTCCTATTTTCATAGCCAGTGAAGACAGGGTATCTTTTTTTTTTTCTTGCGTCGAATTCACTGATAACAGTTAAGTTATCATCTGCAGGCGGGGATCTAGTAGATTCTGCCCAGAATGTGTTTCGAAAAAATCAGGAGGGAAAAAAAATGGTGAAGTTTTTCAGTTTATTGCTGTTGGGTCGGGCGCGAAGTTTTGGTATTAGTGTGCTGGTTTCAGCTGAGAAGTGCCATAGAATTGTATGGGTAAAGGTAAATGGCAGAATCCCCGTTTCCATGCCATTAACGGATACTGTGGATACGGTGTTAGGCCCGTATTTCCAAGAACTTCGGCACATGAAAGTGTGATATGGTCAGTATCACGCCTGCCCGTATTTATCTTCCCAGATTTCTCTGGTACCCATTTTTAGAGGCTAGGTGGATCCCGGGGCCTTTTTGGTGTGGTGGTACCAAAAAAAGACCCCCACTGCTGGGAATTGAACTTGGTACCACCAGTGCGTAACCACTCAAGAAACCAAGCTGCCATTAAACTGTGTATGAGAAACTAAATATTTTAAAATCTCTCTCTCACACACACATACAAATACACTTTCACACTCGAATCCACCTCAACACACACACAGATAGAGAGGAGAGAAAGCGAAAGAAAAAAAAAAGATAAAGATAGAGGTGGAGGATTCAGCACAATCTCACTTGTAAGGAAAATAATCGTTGTTTTATTATATCTTTTCTGTTCTCATATCCAGCTTAATCCGTGATAATCCTCCCCCCCCCCCTTGTGATATTTTATTTCCTGGTTTTGTTTTTGCTTCTGTTGAATATGTATCATTTACAACAAATGTTAAATATGCAGATTATTCAGAACGTTCAATTGTGACCTCAGCTTTCCTGGTGAATAATAGTTGAAGCGTACCAAACTTGGGCTTTTTAGTACAAACGTAGACTGTCCTGCTAAATGGTTCGGAGACATGTGTTATGACAAAGACAATACAACAGAGGATACAAACATTCATGAACTACTGCTTGAGGAGAGTTTTAAACATTAAATGGCAGGACAAGATCAGGAACGAGGAGGTCTGGGAAAGGGCAGGACAAACCTATGAAACTACAAATCATGTCTAGGAAGTGGAGGTGGATTTGTCACACTCTGAGGAAACCCGACACCAGCATAGCAAGACGGGAATCCTCAAGGAAATAGAAAACGAGGAAGACCTAGACTTACTTGGATAAGAGAAATTATGGCAGTGCTCAGAGACAAGGGATACACATGGAAGGAAGCAGAGAATAATATAATTCCAAGAACAGGGATGACTGGAGAGCCTATGCTCTCAAGGGAGTGAAAAGCGATGATGATGATGAATAGTTGAAGTGAAGAGTTTTCCTGGTGAATAATAGTTGAAGTGAAGAGTTTTCCTGGTGAATAATAGTTGAAGTGAAGAGCTTTCCTGGTGAATAATAGTTGAAGTGAAGAGCTTTCCTGGTGAATAATACTTAAAGTGAATAGCTTTCCTGGTGAATAATAGTTGAAGAGAAGTTCCAATTTCGAGTGTACCTAAATTCTCTTCAAGCATCAGTGTTTACAACGTCCCTTTTTCATACCCAAGAGTCAAAACTGACCTATCAGAAACGTGAATTTGTCTGTTTCACGTATCATCCTATTGGAATTAACGAGTATAGGCAGTGAAATAATCAAATTTAAGAAACTAGAACTCGTGCAGGCAGTGAAATGATCAAATTTAAGAAACTAGAACTCGTGCAGGCAGTGAAATGATCAAATTTAAAAAACTAGAACTCGTGCAGGCAGTGAAATAATGCAAAGTTAAGAAACTAGAACGCGTATAGGCAGTGAAATGATGCAAAGTTAAGAAACTAGAACGCGTATAGGCAGTGAAATGATGCAAAGTTAAGAAACTAGACTGTGATAAAATTCCTGCAGTTACCACAGCGGTCATTAAATATTACAATTAAGTTTTATTGCACACGTTGATCTTTACGTCCAGTCTTGTTGTGAATGAGAGTTTTAGTCTGAACTGACCATGAATTTGATCAAATAGTTTCTGCAAAGACGAGCAAATGAGGGGTGTTGCGATTTATGAATCATGAAGCAGAAGTATTGCGGTGGGTGGTGGGGGAGAAATCAAATTTTGTCTTTATTTGCGACCATACACACAGGATCACGAACTTTGTCTTTATTTGCGACCATTTACACAAAATAAACGAAATTTGTCTTTCTTTGCGATCATATACACAAAATAAACGAAAGTTGTCTTTCTTTACGACCATACACACAAAATAAACGAAATTTGTCTTTATTTGCGACCATTCATTCATTCATTTGCATGTCCATTGCGGAGCTTTGCCTCCCTAACAGCTCTCCTGTAGGCCTCTCGGTTGTGAGCAAGATGGCCTGCTGCTGATGCATCCATTTGCAGATCCTCAACGATGTCTGCAACCATCTTCGCCTTGGTCTTCCTCTCTTTCTTTTTCCCATTATGTACCCTTCCAAGACTGTTTTCTCTAGATTATCATGACGTTTAATGTGTCCAAAATTTTTAAGTTTTCTCTCTTTAATCTTCTTTACTAGCCAGCCTTCTTCAATGTTAAGTTCTTGTAGTATGGATATATTTGTTCTTTTTTGTGTCCATGATATTTGAAGAACTCTTCTGTAGCATTTACATTCAAAGGCATTTATGTGTTTCTCAGCTGTTTTATTAAGTGTCCAGGTTTCACAGGCATATGTTGCGATGGCAAAGATGCATGCCCTTAAAAATCTTATTTTTTGTAGTTCTGTCTGTTCCTCTCCACAGATTCTTTAGTTGTTTTACTTTCTGAAGAGCGATAGATGTCCTCCTTTTAATTTCCCTCATTGTATCTCCGTTATTAGTTAGTAGTGATCCAAGATATTCAAAACTCTCCACTTCTTCCAGTTTTCCTCTTTGATACATATAACATCTGCCTTGTTTGTTTTGTCAGTTGTCATCAATTTAGTTTTCTTCGCTAGAGGTTTTGCTCTTCACTATTCTTACGGACTGACATAATTAATTTTTCCATTCCTGTGTTGTGGATAGTAATACTGTGTCATCAGCTTATCTAATCTCTGGTATTTCATAACCTCCAATTGTTATGCATCGTAATATTCTTTGTCTACATCTTCTCTAACATTCCTCATTAAATTTTCAGTATACAAGTTAAATAAGTAAGGCGACAATATGCACCCCTGACGGACCCCTTGTTTTATGTCAAACCAAGTTGTTGTTTCACCATTTATTCTTACTGCTGCTTGTTGGTATAGATTCGGCAGTGATGTTAGTTGTATCAAATGTGTTGGAAGTCCCTTTTTTCCCATTATTTCCCAAAGTTTCTGGTGTTGTACACAATCAAATGCCTTTGAGTAGTCAAGAAAGGATAAATATAGATTCACATTAAACTCTCTGCATTTCTCTGTTATTAATCTTATATTGAATATATGATCTCTTGATCCTCTTCCTTGCCTGAAACCAGCTTGGACCATATTGACTTCTCCTTCTATTTTCTTACGAAGTCTACCCATTATGATTTTTTAACAGAATTTTACTGGCATGACTAATCAGGGCAACAGTTCTGTAGTTTGTGCATAATTTCAGGTTACCCTTTTTTGGCAGTGGTATGAATATAGTTCTTTTCCATTCTTTTAGCCAAATACCTGAATGTCATATCTTTTTACATAGTGCATGATAGATTGTTGCACATTCCTTTCCTCCTGCTTTAATAAATTCAGCAGTTATCTCATCACATCCTGGTGATTTACCATTTTTCAGATTCTTTATTGCCCATAAAACTTCTTCTGTTGTCGGTTCGGGTTATTTCTCCTCCAAGAATATTCTCACTCTTGATTTCTGTTTTCACAGTCAGTTGTTTCATACATTCCCCTGCAATATTCCTTCCATCTTTCTAGAATTTCCTCTGTCTCTGTCAAGGTATTCCCCATCATGTCACAAAGTACATTTAGCTTAGGTGTGACATTTCTCGTCAATGTCTTCATTTCTTTAAACATTTCACTATCTCTTCCACACTTCTGATGTCCTTCTATTCTTTCACAACAATCTTGTATGTATTGTTTTTTTGTCTTTTCTTATGTTTCTTCGTACTTCTTTTGTTGAAGATTTATATTTCTCTTTGTTGTTGTTTGTCACTTTCCATTGCGTCTTCATTTCTCTACGTTGTTTTATCAGTTCTAGTGTGCCTGCTGTAATCCATCCATTGTGTTTTCTTTATTGGAACCATGTCTTTAGCTGTTGTTATTAAGATGTCTCTGGCCTGTGTAGCCAAGTCATCTGATGTCATCTCCCGTACAGCCATCAGGATTTCGAAACGGCTCTTTACTTCTATACCGTATTGTTCTGGTATTTTTGTAAGATCAAAGCGGAGTAGTCTTGATCCTGCAGCTGTCTTTTTTATCTGTATCTTCATGTCTGCTATTAAATAGCTCATGGTCCGTGTCACAATCAGCACCTGGTAAAGTTTTTGCTGATGTTATACTTGATCTCCACCTTCTTTGCACTAAAATGTAATCTGTTTGATTCTTGGTTTTCCCATCAGGTGATGTCCATGTGTAAAGTCTTCTTGGATGTTGTTTAAAAAGTGTGTTACAATCATTAGCTGATTTTCCATGCAAAAACTCATTAGACTGTCACCTGCTTCATTTCTGTGTCCTATGCTAAATTTCCCTACAACATGTCCTTCATCTTTTGTTCTTTCTGTACCAATCTTTGCATTAAAATCCCCCATTATTAATACAGTATCATTTTTCCGTACCTGGTCTATCGTCGTTTGCAGTGTGTTATAAAAGTCTTCATTTGCGACCACATACAGAAAGTCACGAAATGTGTCTTTCTTTTGCAACCATATACAAAAAAATCACGAAATTTGCCGAAGTTTGTACAGCTTTAAAGCATATCACTGTTCCTGTAACTTTCTTTCTCATACTTTTCCTATAACATCCTTTCTCACACTTTTCCTGTAACTTTCTTCCTCATACTTGTCCGTAACATGCTTTCTCACATATTTCCTATAACATCCTTTCTCCCATTCTCCCCATTAAGATTCTTTTGCCTACATACTCCCTGGCACATGTATACTTCTCCTTAGAGCGTCATTTTGTCACACTCCTGCGTATAGTTTTCCTTTCACATCATAAAACTTCCCTTCCTATACGATCTTTATAATTAATCTTTCTCTCACACTCTTTCTATTTTTATAACTTTCCTTTCCCACACTCTTCCTATTTTTATAACTTTCCTTTCCCACACTCTTCCTTTACTCTCCGTTCCCAACACTCCTCTTGTTAACTTCTCTTCTTCACACGCTGCCGTATATATATCTTCCCTTTCTCACTGTTTTCCTATACTGTCTTCCCAACATTCTTCCTGTAACTTCTATTTCCCATTCTCTTCCCATAATCTCTCTTTATGTAGCTTCTCTTCTCTCTTTCATATGTCTTCCCTTCCTCTCTCTCTCTTCCATATGTTTTCCTTTCTCCACCTGTAACTTTTTTTTTTCCTTTCCACACTTTTACGTACCTTTCCTCTCTCGCTGTCTTCCAACAACTTCTATTTGCGACAGTTTCCTATAACTTATTTCCCCCCTCTTCCTATAATTTTCCCTTTTCCTTGATGTGATAGCTCGTTATCAGAACATAAACTGTGGGATACTCTCCTCACGTGTTAATGGGAAAATAAATATAACGTCCTCTCAAACAAAGTTGTCCATATAGAATATTCATAATGCATTATTAACAAACAATTTCACAGAATAGTCCGCGCGGAAGTACTCTTCAGGAAGCTAAATGTTACCCGGGAAACCGCGGGGATTTGGTTAAACGGATGAATGGTGTCAGGAGCGAACCAGTGAGCAAACAGCTGTGGGAAATTCGAGAAGCTTGTTCTGCAATAGATCTCGGACTCTGCTGGCAGAAGAATCCCTCAGAAACAATGCAGAAATATTCATGGTAACCTTTGGTTGCTGTCAGCAGTGGAGTATGCTGATGTGGGATGCGGGGGACATAGCATGGGGGAATATGAAAGGGCAGCGAGTGTAGTCAGTGGCTCTTTCTAGCGTTATAGGGATCTTTGTGCACATTGATAAGTTTTCTCACAGAATCAAACTTCTGTATCTGTCTGTTCGTCCGTCCATCTATCTATCTATCTATCTATCTATCTATCTATCTATCTATCTATCTATCTATCTATCTATCTGTCTATCTGTCTATCTGTCTATCTGTCTATATCTATCTATCTATCTGTCTATCTATCTATCTATCTATCTATCTATCTATCTATCTATATCTATCTATCTATCTATCTATCTATCTATCTATCTGTCTGTCTGTCTGTCTATCTGTATGTCTGTCTGCCTGTTTGTCTGCCTGCCCATCTGTTCACCCATCTGTTCGTTTGTCTGTTTATCTGTCTGTCTGTGTCTGTCTGTCTGCTCATCACCTTCCGTATATCTGTCTGCTCACTTGTCATTCCGTCCGTTTGTCTGCCTGCTGCTTGCCCATTCGTCCATCTGTCTGTTTATATATCCTTCTGTTTGTTTATATAGTTGGTATATCTTTTTATATATCTGTCTGTTTGTCTATCAGCCTGTCTGTTTATATATCTATCTCCCTGTTATCCGTTCATACAAGGTCCGACAATTAAGTAATTAGACTGATTTTATTATGGCCAAGACAAAAATGCCATATATGAAGCAAAGCATGGAATCAAAAGAGGCAACCTTCGTCTATGATCTGGCAACGTTTCATCGCCGCCCGATAAGCAGACGACAAACAAGCCGCCATTTTGTTGACCTAGTCAGAGGTGCATTGTTACGTAATCAGCATGGAGCAAAAAGTTAACATTAAATTCTGTTTAAAATTCGGAAAAAGTGCCATTGAGACAGTTGAATTGATGCGACAAGTTTATGGGGATAATTGTTTATCTCATGCACAGATATTCAGGTGGTATTCACTATTCAGAAGTGGTGTGGAAACGATTACAAATGCAACTAGACGTGGACCCCAATTTCTGTTCGTAATAAGGAACTCGTTGCAAAAGTCAGAGAAGGGGTACAAGAAGATCGTTGTTTGACTGTGAGGATGATGGCAGATGACTTAGTGTTAAACGAGAGACCATTCGTAAAATTGTAGTGGAAGATTTGAGCAAGAAAAAAGTTGCTTGCCAGTGTGTACCACATTCGTTGTCTGATGACCAAAAACATCAGCGTGTTGAGTACGCAAAAGACATCATCAAAACGTGTCCCAGAAATGAAACATTTTTAAAATTTGATTGTTGCAGAGAATGAAACATGAATTTTCCTCTATGATCCAGTAACTAAACGCCAGAGTGCTCAGTGGAAATCATCATCATCACCAAAAAGCAAAAAAATTCGTCTTCAGAAGTCGAAAGTGAAGACAGTGTTGGTGTGCTTCTACACAGCAACGGAGTTATTCACAGAGAATTTATTCCAGAGGGACAGACTGTCACTGCCAAAGTTTATTTAAGTATTTTGAAACTCCTATTGAAAAGGATTCTCCGAGTCCGACCCGAGTATTCAACGCCTGGCAGTTTTTTCCTTCTTCATGATAATGCACCAGCTCACCGGGCGGTAGTTGTACAGGAATTTTTGGCCCCAAAACAAATGTGTGTTCTCAGTCATCCACCCTATTCCTCAGATATGTCTCCCTGCGATTATTTTCTATTCCCAAAATTAAAGTTACCATTGAAAGGACGCTTGTTTGACGATACTGATGACATCCAAAGGCCGAAACATCGAGTTAAAGGGCCATACCAGCAGAAGAACTGTAGAGATCGTTCTAGTGTTCGTTAGATCGTGCCACTCGCTGTATCAATACACACAGGCTTACTTTGAATAAAATACAGGTTATATCTTCAACTGTTGTATATTTTATTTTTTATGTAATTAGTCTCATTACTTAATTGTCGGACCTTGTATATTTGTCTGCCTGTTTATATATCAGTCTGTATATATGTTATCTGTCAGTCTGTTTATATATCTGTCTGTCTGTTTACATATTTGTATGTGTATCCCCCCACCCCCACCCCAATCCACCCATTTCCCTCTTTTTTAGACTAAATATAAAACATAACACATAATTCAAAAATATTAAATGTTATCACCGTAAAAAATGGGATGTTTTATCTATCCCAGTATACTTCTGATACACCTGTATTTATACCTTTTTTTTCCTTCTTAATGTTCACTTGTCGTGTCTGAGGTAAATTCTGAAGTTCATGGAAATAACTTTCACGTAATATCCTGTTTTCCCTACGTCCGGTGTGTGCCTCACTACACGGGCAGATTTTCATGAAGCTTTTAATGTGTATCGAACATGTGGAAAGCATATGTTGATATAAAACATATATCATTGGTCTTTTATTGTATGCTTGTTACCACAACGTTACTTTTCATCATGTTTTTTTACGAGCGCTGTTTTGTGTGTAGTCCACACTCTGTCAATATCTTGCCATTTGCTGTATAGTTGTTGCTATCATTTTTTTTTTCTTTATCTTCGTTCCTGATTCCTCACTCGTACCTAGACCCCATGTTTCAAGATCTTCACCACACAGTCTGCTAGAGAAAGTTCAAGCTGTCACTTAGAGAGTCACAACAGCGAGTTTTTTTTTTTTTTGGTGGTTTTTTCACTTTCCCTATATACCTTATTTTTTTGTACACGCTTTCATTCATAGTTTTTATATATCCCATATTCATCTCTCTCTCTCTCTCTTTTTCTCTCTCACACTTAAGTGACTAAGGCTTACGAAAGGGTTTTCGACAAACGCCTGTACATCGCCTTTTTTTTTCGCTCATGCCCAGATAAGCTCTCTGTTGTTCGGCATCCTCTCTGTTGTTCTTCTCCATGTCTCCTTTGGTCTACCCTTACTTCTTTTCCCCTGTGGTCTCCTTCTCAGTGCTATTCTTGGGAGTGGAGTCGCCAATCATCCGGACCACATGTCCTAGCCATCGCCAGCGTCTTTCTTTAATAATCGCCGCCATCGGCTTCATCTGCTTTTCTTTGCCAACATTCCTGCTTTCACACAGTTATTGTGAAAAATATAATTTTCATGACTTTTTTTTCTTTAAGAAATCTGGCAGATATACTGCCACGCCATTTTTTGCCCGAGCAATCATCTCTTTTTTTTTTTTTAATCTTGAGTTCTTACAATGAGCAGAGCATGCGGAGTCGTGGGTTCCAGTCTTGGAGACTCCATACATTCTGTATGTTCTGGTTCTTGATACAGTTTTGATTAGTCGCAGTTGTTTGTTGTGCTAGATTTAGTATGGTGGTGGTTTGTATGTTCTGCTAACTTTAGTGTTGTGGTGACTTGGTATGCTGTGCTAGCTTTAGTGTTGTGGTGGCTTGGTATGTTGTGCTAGCTTTCGTGTTTTGGTGACTTGGTATGTTGTTCTAGCTTTAATGTTGTGGTGGCATGGTATTGTGTGCTAGCTTTAGTGTTGTGGTGGCATGGTATGTTGTGCTAGCTTTAATATTGTGGCGGCTTGGTATGTTGTGCTAGCTTTAGTGTTATGGTGGCATGGTATGTTGTTCTAGCTTTAGTATTGTGGCGGCTTGGTATGTTGTGCTAGCTTTAGTGTTGTGGTGGCTTGGTATGTTTTTTCTAGCTTTAGTATTGTGGTGGCTTGGAATGTTTTTTCTAGCTTTAGTATTGTGGTGGCTTGGTATGTTTTTTCTAGCTTTAGTATTGTGGTGGCTTGGTGTGTTGTGCTAGCTTTAGTGTTATGGTGGCTTGGTATGTTGTTCCAGCTTTAGTGTTGTGGTGGCATGGTATGGTGTGCTAGCTTTAGTGTTGTGATGGCATAGTATAGTGTGCTAGCTTTAGTGTTGTGGTGGCTTGGTATGTTTTTTTCTACCTTTAGTATTGTGGTGGCTTGGTGTGTTGTGCTAGCTTTAGTGTTATGGTGGCTTGGTATATTGTTCTAGCTTTTGTGGTGGCTTGGTATGTTGTGCTAGCTTTAGTGTTATGGTGGCGTTGTAAGCTGTGCTAGATTTAGTGTCGTGGTGGCTTTGTATGTTGTACTAGCTTTAGTGTTATGATGGCTTGTATGTTCTGTTAGATTCAGTGTTGTGGTGGCTTGGTATATTGTGCTAGCTTTAGCGTTCTGGTGGCTTCTATGTTCTGCTAGATTTAGTGTTGTGGTGGCTTAGAAAGTTGTGCTAGCATTAATGTTGTGGTGACTTGGTAAGTTGTGCTAGCTTTATTGTAGTGGTGGCTTTGGATATTGTTCTAGCTATATTGTGCTATTTAGTGATGGCCACATATGATCGGTAAAAGCTAACGCTGGGTCCTTGTATACTGCAACACCGGTCATGTCACCAGTACATCACGTGTGACCACAAGTGAAACATCACGGCCACATTCTGGATGTCATCCACAGCCACACGTGTATCATCAACATGACTAATATAACAGGTACACGTATATCATCAGCATGACTGATATGTCATGACAGGTACACGTATATCATCACCCTGACTAATATGTCATAACAGGTACGCGTATATCATCACCATGACTAATATGTCATAACAGGTACGCGTATATCATCACCATGACTAATATGTCATAACAGGTACACGTATATCATCACCATGACTGATATGTCATAACAGGTACACTATATCATCAACATGACTAAAACGTCATAACAGGTACGCGTATATCATCAACATGACTAATATGTCATAACAGGTACACGTGTATCATCAACATGACTAATATGTCATAACAGTGACACGTGTATCATCAACACTACTAATATGTCATAACAGGTACGCGTATATCATCAACATGACTAATATGTCATAACAGTGACACGTGTATCATCAACACTACTAATATGTCATAACAGGTACGCGTATATCATCAACATGACTAATATGTCGTAACAGGTACACGTGTATCATCAACATGACTAATATGTCATAACAGCGACACGTGTATTATCAACACTACTATGTCATAACAGGTACACGTGTATTATCAACACTACTATGTCATAACAGGTACACGTGTATTATCAACACTACTATGTCATAACAGTGACACGTATATCATCAGCACGACTAATATGTCATAACAGCCACACTTGTATCATCACCGCGACTAATATATCACAGCCATATGCGTATCGTCACCACACTAACATGTCATCAGGGCCACAGTTGTATCTCACCACACTAACATGTCATCAGGGCCACAGTTGTATCTCACCACACTAACATGTCATCAGGGCCACAGTTGTATCTCACCACACTAACATGTCATCCCTACAAGAGTGCCACACACCTACCTGGTCCTACCTGATCAAGATCGTGCTCTACCACGCCAGCACCCAGCTTACCGCTCTAACCGTGTCCCAGGCTTGTTAGAGCATCGTTTAATCATCACTTTTGCTGACATCACCGTCCCGTGGCAGTACATCCACCCATCAATGTCCTTGGCCTGTTATTGACCGACCAGTCACCAGCCAGTACATTTTGTGATGTCAAGTAGGGAGAATATATTTTCTCCACAACAATCATTTCTTTTGTGGTGTTACATTTGTGTTGCATGCTGCCCATTTCGGTTTCACTAGTTCTTCACTGAGTTATCTATAATTTAATCGAGAAAGAGAAATGGTTAAAAAAATTGATGAAAGTCCAGCTGCAGTATCAGTGTATATTGAGGAGAAAGAAAAAAACATGCCACGTGAACAGAGCTGCTCTATTCAGACTACCACAATCTTGCGATCTGGTCACGTGTATGTCACATTGAACTTTTGTTAAGTGTTAGAAGATCTATAGAACAAACGAGACGCTATTGACTTCCATTACAGAGGCTAGCTAAAGTCAGTGGTAGGTATCAGTTTGGTTATGATGCTGGCCGCGCGTAGTATAGATTTATACAAGCTAGGTTTTATACATGACTAAATTTTGTTCCCGTAATGATAATTGTGATTGTAATTTTATGCTTGTTCTCGCAATGATAATTGTGATTGTAAATGTACGCTTGTTCCTGTAATGACAATTGTGATTCGTAATTGTATGCTTGTTCTCGTAATAATAATTGTGATTGTAATTGTATGCTTTTTCCTGTAATGATAATTGTGATTGTAAATGTATGCATGTTCTGGAATGATAATTGTGATTGTAAATGTGTGCATGTTCCTGTAATGATAATTGTGATTGTAATTGTATGCTTGTCCCCGTAATGATAATTGTGATTGTAAGTGTATGCTTGTTCCTGTAATGATAATTATGATTGTAATTGTATGCTTGTTCCTGTAATAATTGTGATTGTAATGTTTTGCTTGTTTCCATAATGATAGTTTTTGTGATTGTAAGTGTATGCTTGTTCATGCAATGATAATTGTGATTGTAATTTTATGCATTCTGCACAGTGATATCGCGTCTCTCCACCTGATATTTGCCGAGTTTCAAGCTTTCCTCGCTTCTAGAAGCTCCGCTCATACGGCGGTTAGTTATATCCGCGCTCCTCGCTCCATGTACCAATACCTGTTTAGTTTATTATGCCGGGTTCTCTTAACGTCAAAGAGATCTTTGTTTGGTGCCGTTTTCATTTTGTAACTTCTTATAAGGACTAGTTCTGTTGGCACTTGATATATGATAGTGTATATACAACCTTGTTTAAATATGAAAACGGATAGAGGCTATTAAGCTTTTTGGCGAAGATTTGGAAATAAACTAATCGTATAAACGGACAGTTAAAACTTGTTTTCCCTTGTATTCACAGCAGGGCGTGTACTGTGTTCCTCGTCCTCAAGTGGATATTTACCCCCAGATTGCAGAGGCAGTGTCCCCCTAGCACTGCTGTGTCAAATGTACATTTTTTTAACGGCAGGATTGACTGATGGGCGCCTATAGCGGGTTGACTGGCCTGCGTCTATAGAGGTTGACTAATGGGCGCCTTTAGCGGGTTGACTGGCCTGCGCCTATAGCGGTTGATGGATGGGCGCCTATAGCGGGTTGACTGGCCTGCGCCTATAGCGGGTTGACTGATGGGCGCCTATAGCGGGTTGACTGATGGGCGCCTATAGCGAGTTGACGGGCACCCGTAGCTGGTTAACTGATGGGCGCCAGAGCTGGTTGACTGATGGATGTCATTAGCAGGTTAACGTGTGGGCGCCGGTTTCGGGTTGACTGTTGGACGCCGGTAGCGTGCTTGGACTCAGCCGGTGAGTGAGAACGTGGTCAGTAGACTGTTGACTGTGTTTCGCGCGTCCATTTAATGCCATAAAGAGCAAGATGAGATCGAGGGCAGAGCCTACATGTTGTTATTAGTGGTTGTAATGTCACTCGTCTTTAGATGGGCGTTGATTGCACTTGAGATACGCCCTCGTGGTGAATTGTGAAATAATCATGCACTGCTTGATTCTAAACATTCACCAGGGCCTCATCGTGCACAGCATTAGAATTTCCTTTCACCCACATTGTGCCTATAAGAATTAATCCGACTCACTGTGCTGTCAAAAGGAGCACAAAAGCGCCCTCTACCGCCAACATATTGTTTGGATGAATTCCCTCCCATGAAAGCAGAAATCATATATCATTCGGTGCAGACTATAAACTTTGGATGCCAGGGCGAACGTTCGAGAAAACTCCACCCATAGAAAACAGGTAATTATATGCAAGAAAATATAACCGGCATATCGCTTATGATTCCAGTCGGAGTCCCTTGTGTTGTAAACGCATGCCCTTCCATCGCTGCTTGTATACCGTTGTCTCATTGCGGCCATTTCGTGCTTAGCAATTGCACATCCATTTTCCTTTGCAGACATGAGATAAGAGAAGGGGGGGAACTTGCAGGTCGTGATGGCGGCAGTTTGTTTTAATAGGAGTGAATGATTATTGCTGCCTTTTGTCACAAACAGTTTGTGTGAAGTAATTTCCCGTGTCGTAACAGCGACACTGACTCAGGCGGATGGTGCTCTGCGGAGTTGGAAGTAATTGAATGTGTTATGGGGGGGGGGGGGCAAAGCGTGCTCGGGGTTCGGCTGGATATCGAGCCAATGCTCGAGGGGATAAGTCCGGGGAGGAAATCAGAGAGCGAAATGGGACATGAAACAAGAGTGCACTGGGACAGCTGTGTAGTGGGATCTCGGGATTGAACAAGGGATATAACCCTGGGGGGGGGGGGGGGTTCAAAAAAACAAAAGTTGAGCCGTCGTATATTTGGAAAAATGATAGCTGCTGTCTTTTCATTCCTGTCTTTTCATTCCTGTCTTTTCATTCCTGTCTTTTCATTCCTGTCTTTTCATTCCTGTCTTTTCATTCCTGTCTTTTCATTCCTGTCTTTTCATTCCTGTCTTTTCATTCCTGTCTTTTCATTCCTGTCTTTTCATTCCTGTCTTTTCATTCCTGTCTTTTCATTCCTGTCTTTTCATTCCTGTCTTTTCATTCCTGTCTTTTCATTCCTGTCTTTTCATTCTGTCTTTTCATTCCTGTCTTTTCATTCCTGTCTTTTCATTCCTGTCTTTTCATTCCTGTCTTTTCATTCCTGTTTTCATTCCTGTTTTCATTCCTGTCTTTTCATTCCTGTTTTCATTCCTGTCTTTTCATTCCTGTCTTTTCATTCTGTCTTTTCATTCCTGTCTTTTCATTCCTGTCTTTTCATTCCTGTCTTTTCATTCCTCTTTTCATTCCTGTCTTTTCATTCCTGTCTTTTCATTCCTGTCTTTTCATTCCTGTCTTTTCATTCCTGTCTTTTCATTCCTGTCTTTTCATTCCTGTCTTTTCATTCCTGTCTTTTCATTCCTGTTTTCATTCCTGTCTTTTCATTCCTGTCTTTTCATTCCTGTCTTTTCATTCCTGTCTTTTCATTCCTGTCTTTTCATCCTGTCTTTTCATTCCTGTCTTTTCATTCCTGTCTTTTCATTCTGTCTTTTCATTCCTGTCTTTTCATTCCTGTCTTTTCATTCCTGTCTTTTCATTCCTGTCTTTTCATTCCTGTCTTTTCATTCCTGTCTTTTCATTCCTGTCTTTTCATTCCTGTCTTTTCATTCCTGTCTTTTCATTCCTGTCTTTTCATTCCTGTCTTTTCATTCCTGCTTTTCATTCCTGTCTTTTCATTCCTGTCTTTTCATTCCTGTCTTTTCATTCCTGTCTTTTCATTCCTGTCTTTTCATTCCTGTCTTTTCATTCCTGTCTTTTCATTCCTGTCTTTTCATTCCTGTCTTTTCATTCCTGTCTTTTCATTCCTGTCTTTTCTCTTATTAATCGTAAAAAACTCCCTTTGTAGCATGTTTCTTTTTATGGAAAAAAAACTAGCACGTGGAAAACACAATATCTGCACTTTCAATTGTTTTTTTCCTCATATAATATTTCGGATTAGAAAAGGGGGAGGGGGGGCAGGAGTTGAGACAAATTCATTGTTATCTCCCCTTCCACTTTTCTTTTCCAGATTGATTTGCTAGAAAATCAGTTTTTCGGGTCATGGAAGGGAGGAGTAAGGAATTGCGGGGCATAGAAGGAAGGGCTATGGGGCATGGAGGGCAGGAGTAAGGGCATATATGGCATGAAGAAGCGTCCTTGGCGGCAAAAATGCAGAAAACCACCCGCGTGTTTTGGAGCTGTCCGGCTGTTTCCTGTGCAAATATTTCAGAGTACAGAAGTCATGTTGCGGGGACGACAAAAACTTGGACTTGGGATATAAGAAGAAGAAGTACAAGAAGAAGAAGGAGAAGAATGAATGAATGAATGAATAATCTTTATTTTTAAAGGGTAAAGAATTGGGCACGCAGGCTCGTCTTACATTCTGCCCTTCATCATTCTATCTTTCATTCTTCCCACACACTCGATTTAATACAAATTAAATTAGGAAAAAACATATCAAAAGAGTGTAAGATTTAACTATTACATTCAAAATAAAAGAGAAGAAGTAATTAACCTAATAAAATAGCTCTCACGCACACATACACATACAGACATATACATAAACAAAAATACATTGTAAATACAGATCTTCTAACATGTGTTTTTTTAACAAACATTAAAATAATTTCTAACAATATCTAACAAGTTACTTTTCGAACTATGTCATTTTAGTACTTGATGGTTGGCGAGTCATGTGTTGAGAGAGTGCTGGTTATTCTATGGAGGCATATAATTACAAGCAAGTAAATAATGAAACAGGTTTGAGTTAAAGAATGAAGTATTACCAATGGATTTTAAATGGTAGGGGAGGGTGTTCCAGAGCTGTACTTCAGAGTATGCAAGGCTTTTCTTGTACAGATCAATCCTGGGTTTAGGAAGAAGACAGTTTTTTTAAACGCTGGCTATGTTTAGTATTATACGTAAACAGTGATCACAAGTAAGGCGGAGCATTGTGCGACAGAATTCTGGGAACAAACTTAACTTTGTTAAAAATGATTCTGTATTTGAGGGGTAGAATTTTGAGTTGTTTGTGTTGATCTACAGTCTGTACTGGGTGTTTGTCACAAATCAGATTTAATGCTCGCTTGTGAAGTGAGTGGAGCCTTTTTGTGTTTGAGACTGAGCATCCATCCCAGATTGTGGAATAGTAATCTAAGTGTGTTTGTATGTGTGATATGTAGTATATCTTTCTTGTGTCTTTGTCGATAAAGTGTTTAATTTTGGCTAATTGGTAAACTTTCTGTGCAATCAGATTTGATAGATTATATACGTGAGAATTCCAAGTTAAATGCTGATCAATGATGAGTCCTAGGGTTTTATGTTCATGAACATTTTCTATTGCCTTAGTCGCAGCACAAAGCTGTAGTGAAGTTTTTGTTGCATTCTGCAGTTTCTGTCTTGTAGTGACGAGCATGGATTTTGTTTTGTTGCTGTTTATCAACATATCGTTTTTATTACTCCATTTAATCAAACTGTTTATATCATTTTGGAGCGTTGTCTGTAGTTTATTGATGTCATAGTCACTCTTGTAAACAGTGCAGTCATCAGCAAAAAGATCTAATGAAGAGTGCTTTAAATGTAGTGGTAAATCGTTAATATAGGTAGCAAAGAGAAGAGGACTAAGAATGGAGCCTTGAGGAATACCAGTGTCAACCACAGACGAGCCAGATATTTTGTTTCTAAAGCAAACTACTTGTTTTCTACCTGAGAGAAAAGATGTAATAAATTTTGTTAGGTCAGGGTGTAATCTATAACCTTCCAGCTTTTTTTTTTTGCTAGAATTTCATGATCAGTCATATCGAAGACTTTCTTGAAATCAACAAATACAGCACCACACAATTTGTCATCATTTATATTAGACAGCCAGCTTTCTGTCATTTTAGTTAATGCTGTGTGGCAGGAGTAATTTGGTCTAAAACCTGACTGACTGTCTGTTAGTAGATTGTTTTCTTGCATGTGGAGGAGTAAGGAATTGCGGGGCATAGAAGGAAGGGCTATGGGGCATGGAGGGCAGGAGTAAGGGCATATATGGCATGAAGAAGCGTCCTTGGCGGCAAAAATGCAGAAAACCACCCGCGTGTTTTGGAGCTGTCCGGCTGTTTCCTGTGCAAATATTTCAGAGTACAGAAGTCATGTTGCGGGGACGACAAAAACTTGGACTTGGGATATAAGAAGAAGAAGTACAAGAAGAAGAAGGAGAAGAATGAATGAATGAATGAATAATCTTTATTTTTAAAGGGTAAAGAATTGGGCACGCAGGCTCGTCTTACATTCTGCCCTTCATCATTCTATCTTTCATTCTTCCCACACACTCGATTTAATACAAATTAAATTAGGAAAAAACATATCAAAAGAGTGTAAGATTTAACTATTACATTCAAAATAAAAGAGAAGAAGTAATTAACCTAATAAAATAGCTCTCACGCACACATACACATACAGACATATACATAAACAAAAATACATTGTAAATACAGATCTTCTAACATGTGTTTTTTTAACAAACATTAAAATAATTTCTAACAATATCTAACAAGTTACTTTTCGAACTATGTCATTTTAGTACTTGATGGTTGGCGAGTCATGTGTTGAGAGAGTGCTGGTTATTCTATGGAGGCATATAATTACAAGCAAGTAAATAATGAAACAGGTTTGAGTTAAAGAATGAAGTATTACCAATGGATTTTAAATGGTAGGGGAGGGTGTTCCAGAGCTGTACTTCAGAGTATGCAAGGCTTTTCTTGTACAGATCAATCCTGGGTTTAGGAAGAAGACAGTTTTTTTAAACGCTGGCTATGTTTAGTATTATACGTAAACAGTGATCACAAGTAAGGCGGAGCATTGTGCGACAGAATTCTGGGAACAAACTTAACTTTGTTAAAAATGATTCTGTATTTGAGGGGTAGAATTTTGAGTTGTTTGTGTTGATCTACAGTCTGTACTGGGTGTTTGTCACAAATCAGATTTAATGCTCGCTTGTGAAGTGAGTGGAGCCTTTTTGTGTTTGAGACTGAGCATCCATCCCAGATTGTGGAATAGTAATCTAAGTGTGTTTGTATGTGTGATATGTAGTATATCTTTCTTGTGTCTTTGTCGATAAAGTGTTTAATTTTGGCTAATTGGTAAACTTTCTGTGCAATCAGATTTGATAGATTATATACGTGAGAATTCCAAGTTAAATGCTGATCAATGATGAGTCCTAGGGTTTTATGTTCATGAACATTTTCTATTGCCTTAGTCGCAGCACAAAGCTGTAGTGAAGTTTTTGTTGCATTCTGCAGTTTCTGTCTTGTAGTGACGAGCATGGATTTTGTTTTGTTGCTGTTTATCAACATATCGTTTTTATTACTCCATTTAATCAAACTGTTTATATCATTTTGGAGCGTTGTCTGTAGTTTATTGATGTCATAGTCACTCTTGTAAACAGTGCAGTCATCAGCAAAAAGATCTAATGAAGAGTGCTTTAAATGTAGTGGTAAATCGTTAATATAGGTAGCAAAGAGAAGAGGACTAAGAATGGAGCCTTGAGGAATACCAGTGTCAACCACAGACGAGCCAGATATTTTGTTTCTAAAGCAAACTACTTGTTTTCTACCTGAGAGAAAAGATGTAATAAATTTTGTTAGGTCAGGGTGTAATCTATAACCTTCCAGCTTTTTTTTTTTGCTAGAATTTCATGATCAGTCATATCGAAGACTTTCTTGAAATCAACAAATACAGCACCACACAATTTGTCATCATTTATATTAGACAGCCAGCTTTCTGTCATTTTAGTTAATGCTGTGTGGCAGGAGTAATTTGGTCTAAAACCTGACTGACTGTCTGTTAGTAGATTGTTTTCTTGCATGTGGAGCAGTGTTAACTTTTGTATATGCTTTTCAAGAGGTTTAGATAGTGATGACAGAATGGATATGGGTCTATAGTTTGAGAGGTCACTAGTCTGTCCAGATTTAAAAAGAGGAAAAACTTTGACGAATTTAAAAGCGTCAGGGAAATAATGTTTGTCAATGCACAAATTGTATAAGTATGTTAGTGTGTCTGTGATAACTGGTGCAGCGTAGCGTAGTATCTTGTTACTAATGTCATCATATCTTGCTGAGTTAGTGTTCTTTAAGGACCGGATGTAGTTCTAAACCTCACCGACTGTGAGGAAAGGAGTATTAATTTGTTTTAGCTTTACACATTTACTGTCGCTGTAAGTTTTCAACACGCTTAGGTCGCAATTAAGGGTCAGTAATGAAGATTTTAGAATACTAATTTCTTCCCTAAAATGTTCACAGAAGTTAGTGCAAGTATGTTCACCATTAAGTGTTTGTGGGTCAGATTGCTTCCTTTTATTTACAAGAGAATTAATCGCTTTCCAAATTGATTTACTATCAGTTTTGTCTTTCACTAAATTTCGGAAGTAATTTTTCTTTTCCTGCCTAATTAAATACTGCACCTTATTCCTAAGTGAACGATAGCTACTGAAATTTCTGCTTTTGTTAGCTTCATCCCGTTTCCTTATGAGTTGCAAGATATCAAGAGTTATCCACGGGGATTCTGTTACGTGTTTTACTCTCATTTCTTTGATGGGGACATGCTTGTCAAAAATATTTCGAAATATCTTGATCCAGTATTCGATAGCCTCATCTGGATTTGTTAACTGGAAAACGTACATAAGAGGCGAAGCTTTTAGATCAGTTAAAAATAATTCCAAGTTAAAGTTTCTAAAGTTCCTATATTGATGCTGGTATGTTTGTGTTTAGGCATTTTATACCCTTATGTGACCACGTACAGCAGACCGGGTAGTGATCACTCAGCGACACATGAGGGACAGTACATGTGTCGCTGAGTGATCACTACCCGGTCACATAAGGGGTATAAAATGCCTAAACACAAACATACCAGCATCAAATATAGGAAGAAGAAGAAGGAGAAGAAGAAGAAGTAAAAGAAGAAGAAAGTTATAAGGGACAGTGAACAAAAGGAGAGCGCGTATTGAAATAGGAATCTCAATTTGGGAAAGAGCAAAAATGTACTGGGAAAATTTTCATTTCCGGTACACGCCAAGCTATTTTCAGACCGGAAAAATTCCGTCAGCGCCCCACGCCATCAAGAAGCTAGGAGGCAGGGCGTTAAATTGATCTGTCATGTTACGAGTGCAGTTGCCTTGTTCTCTCGGTTTGGACATGTGAGCAACAGGCTGTGAAGACAGGAGCTGCCAGCCAGACTGCTCGCTCCCATCCACGTACTCACACTAACCGCACACACTCACACACCTCTGCTGTCCCACCTGTAGTTATAAAGATGGAAAACAGCCAAATCGTTCATTTTAGTTAATGCTGTGTGGCAGGAGTAATTTGGTCTAAAACCTGACTGACTGTCTGTTAGTAGATTGTTTTCTTGCATGTGGAGCAGTGTTAACTTTTGTATATGCTTTTCAAGAGGTTTAGATAGTGATGACAGAATGGATATGGGTCTATAGTTTGAGAGGTCACTAGTCTGTCCAGATTTAAAAAGAGGAAAAACTTTGACGAATTTAAAAGCGTCAGGGAAATAATGTTTGTCAATGCACAAATTGTATAAGTATGTTAGTGTGTCTGTGATAACTGGTGCAGCGTAGCGTAGTATCTTGTTACTAATGTCATCATATCTTGCTGAGTTAGTGTTCTTTAAGGACCGGATGTAGTTCTAAACCTCACCGACTGTGAGGAAAGGAGTATTAATTTGTTTTAGCTTTACACATTTACTGTCGCTGTAAGTTTTCAACACGCTTAGGTCGCAATTAAGGGTCAGTAATGAAGATTTTAGAATACTAATTTCTTCCCTAAAATGTTCACAGAAGTTAGTGCAAGTATGTTCACCATTAAGTGTTTGTGGGTCAGATTGCTTCCTTTTATTTACAAGAGAATTAATCGCTTTCCAAATTGATTTACTATCAGTTTTGTCTTTCACTAAATTTCGGAAGTAATTTTTCTTTTCCTGCCTAATTAAATACTGCACCTTATTCCTAAGTGAACGATAGCTACTGAAATTTCTGCTTTTGTTAGCTTCATCCCGTTTCCTTATGAGTTGCAAGATATCAAGAGTTATCCACGGGGATTCTGTTACGTGTTTTACTCTCATTTCTTTGATGGGGACATGCTTGTCAAAAATATTTCGAAATATCTTGATCCAGTATTCGATAGCCTCATCTGGATTTGTTAACTGGAAAACGTACATAAGAGGCGAAGCTTTTAGATCAGTTAAAAATAATTCCAAGTTAAAGTTTCTAAAGTTCCTATATTTGATGCTGGTATGTTTGTGTTTAGGCATTTTATACCCCTTATGTGACCACGTACAGCAGACCGGGTAGTGATCACTCAGCGACACATGAGGGACAGTACATGTGTCGCTGAGTGATCACTACCCGGTCACATAAGGGGTATAAAATGCCTAAACACAAACATACCAGCATCAAATATAGGAAGAAGAAGAAGGAGAAGAAGAAGAAGTAAAAGAAGAAGAAAGTTATAAGGGACAGTGAACAAAAGGAGAGCGCGTATTGAAATAGGAATCTCAATTTGGGAAAGAGCAAAAATGTACTGGGAAAATTTTCATTTCCGGTACACGCCAAGCTATTTTCAGACCGGAAAAATTCCGTCAGCGCCCCACGCCATCAAGAAGCTAGGAGGCAGGGCGTTAAATTGATCTGTCATGTTACGAGTGCAGTTGCCTTGTTCTCTCGGTTTGGACATGTGAGCAACAGGCTGTGAAGACAGGAGCTGCCAGCCAGACTGCTCGCTCCCATCCACGTACTCACACTAACCGCACACACTCACACACCTCTGCTGTCCCACCTGTAGTTATAAAGATGGAAAACAGCCAAATCGTTCATTTTAGAAAACTGCTCTTCTAGCATCGATACTCATACCATTGATAAAACGGCTGTATCGATCTGAGAGATTCCGAGACAGGAAATTGTCTTTTAAAACTGTCTTCTAAAATAAGTATTTAGGCCGGAATAAAGGGCAGTCTCATTTAGAGGCGGGAAGATTTCAGCAAAACGAGATAAAGTGTAAATTTTCATTTAAAGTTGATAGATACTTTTGCAGCAAAAACTTGGTTTAAAAGAGGGCGCAAGTGAGACTGGCAATAGTGTTCCTGTTGGTGGTGTACAGGGGAAATTTGTCAAACAAGATGTAAGGTGGCTGAGTGTATAGTGCGGTTACTCGTCCAGCTAGAGTCTGTGCTTCGAGTCAAGGTCATGTCTGACTATTTTGTCTGTTCGCGTCAGAAGAGCTTTGTTTTGTTTGGAGGAAGCCGTACTACAATACCTTCCATAACTTTAGCGTACCTGGCAAGCATACTACAATACCCTCCATAACTTTACCGTACCTGGCAAGCGTACTACAATACCCTCCATAACTTTAGCGTACCTGGCAAGCATACTACAATACCCTCCATAACTTTAGCGTACCTGGCAAGCATACTACAATACCCTCCATAACTTTACTGTACCTGGCAAGCATACTACAATACCCTCCATAACTTTACTATACGTGGCAAGCATACTGCAATACCCTCCATAACTTTACTGTACCTGGCAGGCATACTACAATACCCTCCATAACTTTACCGTACCTGGCAAGCATAATACAATACCCTCCATAACTTTACTATACCTGGCAAGCATACTACAATACCCTCCATAACTTTACTATACGTGGCAAGCATACTACAATACCCTCCATAACTTTACTGTACCTGGCAAGCATACTGCAATACCCTCCATAACTTTACTGTACCTGGCAGGCGTACTACAATACTCTCCATAACTTTACCGTACCTGGCAAGCATAATACAATACCCTCCATAACTTTACCGTACCTGGCAAGCATACTACACTACCCTCCATAACTTTACTATACGTGGCAAGCATACTACAATACCCTACATAACTTTACCGTACCTGGCAAGCATACTACAATACCCTCCATAACTTTACTGTACCTGGCAAGCATACTACAATACCCTCCATAATTTTACCGTACCAGGCAAGCATACTACAATACCTCCATAATTTTACTGCACCTGGCAAGCATACTACAATACCTTCCATAACTTTACCGTACCTGGCAAGCGTACTACAATACTCTCCATAACTTTACCGTACCTGGCAAGCATACTACAATACCCTCCATAATTTTACTGTACCAGGCAAGCATACTACAATACTCTCCATAACTTTACTGTACCTGGCAAGCATACTACAATACCTCCATAATTTTACTGCACCTGGCAAGCATACTACAATACCCTCCATAACTTTACCGTACCTGGCAAGCGTACTACAATACTCTCCATAACTTTACTATACCTGGCAAGCATACTACAATACCCTCCATAACTTTACCGTACCTGGCAAGCACACTACAATACCCTCCATAACTTTACCGTACCTGGCAAGCATACTACAACACCCTCCATAACTGTACTGTACATCTCGAGCATACTACTTTATGCTTTATAACTTTACTGGTCATGACAAGCATACTACACTGCGCTGTATAAATTTACAATGGAAAGAGTGTAACTTCGTTTAAGGAAAAGAAAAAAGTATTTAGATATAACAAAGAGGGGGAATTTGGTTACAAAACAAAACAAAAAAACCAACTGAGGGTGCGAAGGAAAGAACTTCTCTTGTAAAGAAAAGAAGATACAGTTTAGCTGTAAAACTGTTTGGCCATACAGAACTGTTATTTTGTTTTAGAAAATAAGAAACATTTGCAACAACAGGCCTGGTTGAAGATCACTTAATGTGGTCTTTTGCTGGCGAGTTTCAGACAAACATAGAATCTCATATGGCGAGTTTCAGACAAACATAGAATATCATCAGATCTCAAATAGATTTCAGACAAGCATAGAATCTCATCAGATCTCAGATACAAGAAAGAACGAAGGTACAGGATTACACAACTAAGGTAAAACACAAAGATCTTGGAGAGTTTGTTCTGGTAGTAGTTCTTGTGCTGTTTAAACCAACGAAGTCCGTCGTTCGGAGACTTCATTCCGTGTGCTATTCTCACGGTACATTTCATTAAGGAAATGAAATAAAAGAGATTATATAGTCAAATAACAGTGTTTGGAAAGGGGGGGGGGTCTGTGCACAGTTATAGAAAAAGTACTCAGTCAAATGAAAGAAGGAAATATTTGATTGTATAACAACATTAACCATTCTCTGCTACAAATTAAACACTCAGTTATGTTAGAAGAATAACTGAACTATTCCGTGATACTAATGAACCAGTCAGTTATGTTAGAGGAATATCTGAATTACAAGGGGTGATTGATAAGTTCTCGGCATAAGATACAACGGATTATTTGTGGACAACTTTTTTGGGGTTATTTCTCAACATAGTCCTCTTGCAAGTTTATACACTTAGTCCAGCAATCCTGGAGCATACGGATCCCTTCTTTGTAAAAGAAAGCATCTTGTGCCAGTAGAAAGTGGTCTACAGCATGAATGACGTCGTCATCTGAAGCAAATTTGCGATCACTGAGCTCCTTTTTTGAGTTTGGTAAACAGGTAATAGTCCGAAGGGGCCAACTCTTGGGAATAAAGAGGATGTTCAAGAAGCTGGAAGCCGCATTCATGGATGGCAGCCCTTGCCACCGCCGACTTGTGAACTGGAGCATTGTCTTACTGAAAGATGACTCCTCTCGTCAATTTCCATCGCCGCTTTTCCTTCAGTTTGACCCGCAGTTGCTTCACAAAATTAGCGTAATAGGCCCCGGTGACCGTTCTGCCCTTTTGAAGATAGTCTACCAATAGCACACCTTCTGAATCCCAAAAGATGGAAGCCATCACTTTGCCTGCAGACAGAACCACCCTTGCTTTCTTTGGAGGTGGGGATCCATGATGTTTCCACTGCTTTGACTGTTCTTTGGTTTCTGGTTGAAAATGATGAACCCAAGTCTCATCCATAGTCACAAATTGCTGGAGATACTTTTCAAGATCTGCAGAAAAATGGCCAAGATTGTCTCTTGACATGTTGAGATGCTGTCGTTTGTGATCAGCTCCAAGAAGTTTCGGGACCCATCGAGCAGAGACCTTTATCATTTAAAGATCATTGTGAATAATGGCATGAACACGTTTCTGGGAGATGCCCAACTCAGTAGCAATGTACCGCTCAGTTAGTCGTCTATCCTCCATTATCATGTCATGGATTCTGCCGGTGGTTTCATCAGTGGTTACCGTTCTTGGTCTTCCTGGACGGGGATAATCTTCCAGACTCTCCCTTCCATGTTTTAATTGAGCTGGCCGTTTCTTTACTGTGCTGTAAGAAGGGGCACTCCTCCCTAGAGTCTCTGCCATATCTTCATGGATCTCCTTCGATGATAAGTCCTTGATGCAGAGGTAGCGAATGACTGCTCGATGAGAAATTTTATTAATTTTCTCAATTTCTGCCACTCCTTACCACTTCAGTAGCCTGTTAAAAAAATTGGTTGCAGTTAATTTATTAAAACTTAATGTTTAATCGTACATTAACCTGATCTACAAATGCACCCAACATCAGCTGTGTGTTTCAAGTATTTGTGCCTTATGCCGAGAACTTATCAGTCACCCCTCGTATTATGTGCTACTGTTGAACCTTTCAGTAATGCTGGAAGAAAAAAATAAACCATTCTTGTAAAGAAAAGAAAGAATGATTTTGGTATATGGAAGAACTATTTAGAAGAGAAGATAATGGAGTAAGGTTTAGTAATGACTTCAGTGTTTTTTGACGTAGAATGGACTTACATTACAAGAATATTCTTAGCATGAGTAACCACAAAACTGTTTGGTTAACGAACATTTTGCTCACGTACCCTATAACAACAGATAATTGGGTTTTTTTTTTTCTTTTTCATTGTTCTATATAGATAGCAAGAGCTGTCTCGCTGTTTTTCTCCCGCTCTCTATCTCGCTCTCTTTCTCCCGCTCTATCGTGCTATCGTTCTTTCCTGCTCTCTATCTCGCTCTCTTTCTCCCGCTCTGTCTTGCTATCTTTCTTTCCCGCTCTCTATCTTGCTCTCTTTCTCTCACTCTCTTTCTCCCGCTCTGTCTTGCTATCTCTCTTTCCCGCTGTCTATCTCGCTGTCTTTTTCCCGCTATTTTCTCTCACTCTCTTTCTCCCGCTCTCTGTCTCGCTCTCTTTATCCTGCTCTGTCTCGCTCTCTATCTTGCTCCCGTTCTCCCGCTCCCGTCTCTCGCGCTCTTTCTCCCGCTCCCGTTCTCCCGCTATCTTTCTCACGCTCTCTTTCTCTCGCTCTCTTTTTATCTCCCCCTCTCTTTCTCGCTTTCTCCCGCTGTCTGTCTCGTTATCTTTCTTCTGCTCTCTGTCTGTCTCTCTCTCCCGTTTTCTGTCTCACTCTCTCTCCCGCTCTCTGTTGCTCTTTGCTATCTGTATAAATGATCTTCCACTTCATCTTAAACACTCTTCTTGTGACCTTTTTGCCGATGATTGCACAGTCTACACCAGTGACTACGATTGTGTTAATCTAGAATCAACTCTTCAGGTCGAGTTATACAATTTAATTAGATGGAGCAAAAATAATGGCATGATTATAAACACAGATAAAACAAAATCAATGCTATAACAACAAGACAGAAACTACAAAACGCAACAAAAACAACACTTCGGCTCTGTACAGAAACATCACAGATAGAAAACGTTAGCGAGCACAAAACACTAGGTCTTATTATTGACCAACATCTGACCTGGAACTCTCGTGTGCAATGTCTAACAAAACTCATCGCACAAAAAGTATACCAGTTAGCTAAAATTAAGCACTTCATCGATCAAGATACTAGGAAGACATACTACATATCTCATATACAAACACATTTAGACTATTGCTCAACAGTTTGGGATGGTTGCTCAGTGTCAAATACAAAGAGGCTTTGCTCACTCCAAAAGCGAGCAGTAAAGCTTATTAGTGACAAAGATCAAGCACAAACAACTAACCATCACAAACGTATCAAAATACTACCTCTTAAGAACAGATTCCTCTTCAACAAAGCCAAGTTAGTACATCAAATTCTTTCACGGCATGCCCCGCCTTATCTATGGAACCTGTTTAAATTTAGCCCAAAGTGCAGCCAACGCTTGAACAACATATGTCTTCCAAAACCTAGACTTTATCTTTACAAGAAAAGCTTTAGTCATTCTGCTGCTCATCTTTGGAATACCCTCCCATCCTATATAAAAAAATATAAATTATACTCCTTCCTACAACTACAAGCTTTCCCAATATCTATTTGATGTTGACTACATGTCTCCATGAATTATAAAACTTAAAAGTTAAACTGCTCTTACAGACACCGAATAAAATTAATTGTTTTCTGAATAGTCCCGAAAATTTTATTTAGTAGATAGTCATTTATAATGTATGTAGTTACTTCTGTACTGAGTGAATGTTTAAGAGCGACACTTAAATGTTATATTTTATTTTATGTCTCTCAGCTTCATTGTTAGTTATGTTTGTTATATGAACAGCATATTTGTAGAATGTCTGGAATAGAGTGAAAGATGTATGATAAAGAGCAGAATGTCAGACGGGCCTGCGTGCCCAATTCTTAACCCTTTTGAAATAAAGATCAATCTGTCTCGCTCTTCCCCCTCCCCCCATCTCTCTCTCCCGCTCTCTGTCTCATTATCAGTCTCCTGCTCTCTTCTCTCGCTCTCTTTCTCCGCTCTCTATCTCTTTCTCCCACTCTCTATCTCGCTCTCTTTCTCCCGCTCTCTGTCTCGTTCTCTTTCTTCTGCTCTATATCCATCTCTCCCGCTTTCTTTCTCTCGCAATGCTACAATTCTCTGTCTCACTATCTCTCTCCCGTTTTCTGTCTCACTCTCTCTCCCGCTCTCTGTTGCTCTTTGCTATCTGTATAAATGATCTTCCACTTCATCTTAAACACTCTTCTTGTGACCTTTTTGCCGATGATTGCACAGTCTACACCAGTGACTACGATTGTGTTAATCTAGAATCAACTCTTCAGGTCGAGTTATACAATTTAATTAGATGGAGCAAAAATAATGGCATGATTATAAACACAGATAAAACAAAATCAATGCTATAACAACAAGACAGAAACTACAAAACGCAACAAAAACAACACTTCGGCTCTGTACAGAAACATCACAGATAGAAAACGTTAGCGAGCACAAAACACTAGGTCTTATTATTGACCAACATCTGACCTGGAACTCTCGTGTGCAATGTCTAACAAAACTCATCGCACAAAAAGTATACCAGTTAGCTAAAATTAAGCACTTCATCGATCAAGATACTAGGAAGACATACTACATATCTCATATACAAACACATTTAGACTATTGCTCAACAGTTTGGGATGGTTGCTCAGTGTCAAATACAAAGAGGCTTTGCTCACTCCAAAAGCGAGCAGTAAAGCTTATTAGTGACAAAGATCAAGCACAAACAACTAACCATCACAAACGTATCAAAATACTACCTCTTAAGAACAGATTCCTCTTCAACAAAGCCAAGTTAGTACATCAAATTCTTTCACGGCATGCCCCGCCTTATCTATGGAACCTGTTTAAATTTAGCCCAAAGTGCAGCCAACGCTTGAACAACATATGTCTTCCAAAACCTAGACTTTATCTTTACAAGAAAAGCTTTAGTCATTCTGCTGCTCATCTTTGGAATACCCTCCCATCCTATATAAAAAAATATAAATTATACTCCTTCCTACAACTACAAGCTTTCCCAATATCTATTTGATGTTGACTACATGTCTCCATGAATTATAAAACTTAAAAGTTAAACTGCTCTTACAGACACCGAATAAAATTAATTGTTTTCTGAATAGTCCCGAAAATTTTATTTAGTAGATAGTCATTTATAATGTATGTAGTTACTTCTGTACTGAGTGAATGTTTAAGAGCGACACTTAAATGTTATATTTTATTTTATGTCTCTCAGCTTCATTGTTAGTTATGTTTGTTATATGAACAGCATATTTGTAGAATGTCTGGAATAGAGTGAAAGATGTATGATAAAGAGCAGAATGTCAGACGGGCCTGCGTGCCCAATTCTTAACCCTTTTGAAATAAAGATCAATCTGTCTCGCTCTTCCCCCTCCCCCCATCTCTCTCTCCCGCTCTCTGTCTCATTATCAGTCTCCTGCTCTCTTCTCTCGCTCTCTTTCTCCGCTCTCTATCTCTTTCTCCCACTCTCTATCTCGCTCTCTTTCTCCCGCTCTCTGTCTCGTTCTCTTTCTTCTGCTCTATATCCATCTCTCCCGCTTTCTTTCTCTCGCAATGCTACAATTCTCTGTCTCACTATCTCTCTCCCGCTCTCTGTCTCACTATCTCTCTCCCGCTCTCTGTCTCATTATCAGTATCCCGATCTCTGTCTCACTATCTCACTCTCCCCCTCTCTATCTCGCCCTCTCTTCCGCTCTCTATCTCGCTATCTTTCTCCCGTTCTCTATCTCGCTATCTCTCTCCCGCTATCTCGCTACCTCTCCTACTCTCGATTTTGCTGTCCCTCTCTCCTGCACTCTGTCTCGCTCTCTCTCCAGCTCTCTATCTCGCTATCTCTCTCCCGCTTTCTGTCTAGCTCTCTCTTTCTCGCTGTCTCTCTCATCCTCTTTCTATTTCGGTATCTCTCTCCCGCTTTCCATCTCGCTCTTTCTCCCGCTGTCTCTCTACCGCTCTCTCTCTCTCTCTCTCGTGAACTCTTCCGCTCTCTATCTCGAGAACTTTTCCGCTCTCTATCTCGTGAACTCTTCCGATCTCTCTCTCCTGCTCTCTAATCTCGCGAACTTTTCCGCACTCTATCTCGCTGTGTCTCTCTCTCCCGCTCTCTATCTCGCGAACTCTTCCGCTCTCTATCTCGCTGTCTCTGGGATGGATGCTCCGTCTCAGGCGCAAATAGGCTCCACTCACTTCACAATCGAGCATTAAATCTGATTTGTGGCAAACATCTGGTACAATTTGCTGATCTGCACAAATAACTAGAAATTCTACCCCTCAAATATAGAATTATTTTTAACAAACTTACAGTTTGCTTATAGAATTTTGTCGCACAATGCTCCGCCTTACTTGTTACCCTTGTTTGCGTCCAGCATTAAACATAACCAACGTTTAAGAACCTGTCTTCTTCCTAAACCCAGGCTAGATTGTACAAGAAAAGCCTTGCATACTCTGCGGTACAGCTCTGGCTCCCTCCCCTACCATCTAAAATCTATTAGTAATATTTCACCCTTTAACTCAAGCCTTTTTCAATATTTACTGGCTTGTAACTGTATGCCTCCATAGAATGTCTGTTAGCTTCTCATACCACGATCGGTAGCCACCGAGTTATGTTCTAAAAGAACCTAGTTCTAAATGTAACTTGTTAGGTCTTTTTTTAGAAATTATCTTTAGTCAGTTTACAAGAGTGGAATGTCAGAAGAACATCATCAAAATTATTGTGTGTATGTATGTATGTTCATGTGTGCGCGTATTATCGTGTTAGACTGATTTAGTTCGTTGTCCTATATCTGTGAATGTACTATTTTCATCTTGCATTCTTAGGTATTTTTTCATGTAATCTGTATTCTTATATTTCACATAAAGCATAGCTCGATTTTAAAAATGAAAAATTTAATTAGCGGCATACATGTGTTTGGAAAAAAAATGAAATGAAACTCAGAAAAGTGGGTATTTTTTTATTATTACTGAATCATATCTTGGTTTTGAAAATTACGCCGGTTAGATGACCGCCATTACATTTGATACATTCAGCCAGGCGTCTGGAAAATTCCTGCATAACACCATTTAACATGTTCAAAGGGATATTTTGAATGCGGTGTCGGATTCGATCTTTTAAGCCTGCAACTGTCTGTGGTCGACAAGCATACACCGTGTTCTTGAGATACCCCAGCAAAAAGAAGTCTGCGGCCGATAAATCCGGTGACCTTGCCGGCCAGTGAATATCCCCAAATCTGGAAATAAGACGATTGGGAAATGCTTGTCGCAGCATGGCCATGGACTGACTGGTTGTGTGGGCAGTTGCTCCATCTTGTTCATACTATATTAGTATCTTATTTCTATTGACTAACTCTGGAATGAAGTATTCAGTTAGCATCTGAACATAGAGATCGCTATTAACAGTAAGAGGATGCCGGTCTTCGTCTTCAAAAAAATATGGGGCATTGACGCCGAAAGATGCAATGCCACACCACACTATTACTCGTTCACTGTGGAGCAGTTTCTCATGCAGTAACTGTGGATTTTCAGCTGACCAGTATCTGAAATTCTGCTTGTTCACACTTCCTGACAACTCTAAATGTGCTTCATCTAACATTATGAGGTTATTGAGCAAATTAGGATTTTCTTCAATGCGTGCTAGAAAAGCGGTAGAAAAGTCAAGTCTGTTAATTTTATCCAAATCATTCAATTGCTGCACAACTTGCAACTTGTAAGGGTGGAAATGCAGATGATGATGAATGATGCGACGTAGCGAGCGATCCAACATACCAAGTGCCAAAGCATGGCTAACAGCTGATCGCCGAGGGCTACGAAGCAATGCGTTGCGAACTTCTTCAATTCGTTCAGGTGTCTGTTGAGTTCTTGGACGACCGGTAGACTTGTTTTTAAGGCAGTTAGCGGTTTCCTTAAATTTTTTGACCCACTTCAGAATTGTTTTGTCCTCCGATCGGGAACATTATCGCAGGGATGCAACTCAAAATGACGATGAAACTTTCGTTGTACAGTAATAGATGATCTTCTACTTTTAAAATAAGTTTCAGCGGTGAATGTGCGATGTTGTGTTTGTCAAGAAGCCGCTGTTAAAAATGACCGTTTGTTTGCTCATCTCTCACCTCATGGGTTTTTTTTTTCAAACGTATTCAGTTTCTGCGCACTACGTCAGTTAAATCCAGCTATACTATATATATATATATATATATATGTATATATATATATATATATATATATGTATATATATATATCCTTCCCGTGCCGTTAAATGTCACATAGGGCTCGCAAGGTAGTTCGCCAGTTTTTCCTGTTTTCGGCGAGTTTTTGAACCTCATCAAAGGAATTTATGCCTGTTAGTTTGGCCTTTAATGTCCTCTTCAGAGTTTCCCGTGGTCGGCCTCTTTTTCTCTGACCTGTTGTGTTCCACTTGATAGCTTGTTTTGGGATTCTCTGATCATTTCTTCTCATCACGTGACCAACATATATCCATCTCATTTTCCTGATCACCCATGAGACTGGTTGTTGTTCGCTCTTTTGTCTTATCTCTGCGTTGTTCGTTCCACTTGATGCCGAGTATTTTCCTTAGGCATTTGTTTTCAAAAGAGTCTAATTTCTTGTCTATTTCTTTGGTCGTTTTCCAGCTTTCGCATGCATAAATGAGGGTGGATATTACATTTGAATTGAATAGTCTTAACTTGGTTTTTGTGCTTATAACTTTTGAATGCTATATGCTTTCAAGATTCTTGAAGATTAATGCTGCTTTTGCCATTCTAATTCTAACATCCTTTCTGGTGTCACCAACCTGGTCTATGTAGCTGCCAAGGTATGCAAATTGATTGACTTCTTCAATATATGTCCTTTCTACGTGTATTTTTCCATTTTGATTAATGGGAATTTTCATTATTTTTGTTTTGTCTTTCTTAATGTCAAGTCCTGTTTTGCTAACCAGTGAAGACAGGATATCTGCTTTTTTTTTTTCGTGCATGGAATTCACATTGTTACTGATAAGAGTTATGTCATCAGCAAAATCAAGATTATCTAGTTGGGTCCCATGTACCCAGTCAATACCTGTGTTACCTGTGCAGAATTTTTTCATTATGAAGTCTATTGCAATTTCAGAAAAGCAAAGGAGATAGTATACATCCTTATTTCACGCCTCTTTCAATCTGGGACCATTCACTCACATTTATATATATATGTATGTGTGTGTGTGTGTGTGTGTGCACGCGCGCGTGTGTGTATGTATATACTTACTTTATTAAACCCAGTTTGTGGAAGGAATGAAAGATGGAATGATAAAGAGCAGAATGCAAGACGGGCCTGCGCGCCCAATTCTTCAACCTTTTAAAATAAAGATCATTCATTCTTTCTCTCCCGCTCTCTATCTCGCTGTCTCTCGTGCTCTCTGTTTCTCTGTCTGTCTGTCTGTCTGTCTCTCACTGCCTCTTCCGCTGTCTATCTCACTGTCTGTCTCTATCTCTATCTCGCTATCTCTCTCCTGTTCTCTATCTCGCTGTCACTCCCCCTCTCTTTCTCTCTCGCTTTCTATCTCTCTGTCTCTCGCTATCTCTCCCGCTCTCTTTCTCTCCCACTCGCTATCTCGCTCTCTCCCGCTCTCTATGTCGCTGTCTCTCTCACTCTCTTTCTCTCCCGCTTTCTATCTCGCTGTCTCTCCTGCACTCTATCTCGCTATCTCTCTCGTTATCTCTTTCACTATCCCTCCTGTTATTTTCTCTCGTTCTCTCTCTCGGTCATTCTCTCTCTCTCGCGCGCGCGCTCTCCCCCAACGGTCACTCTCTCTCATTCTCGCTCATCCGCTATCATTCTCTCGCTCTCTTTCTCTAGTTCTCTCTCTCTCTCTCTAGCTCTCTCTCTCTCTCTCATTCACTCTGTCGTTGTCTCCCGCTCTATTTCTTCTCACTCTTTCTCTCTCTTGCTGTTTCTCCACCTCTCTCTCTCCCTCTCGCCCCAACTCACTCACCATCTCTCAGTCCTCTCGGTTTCTCTTATAGGAGATGGCCACAAGAATTTAAATGTCAGAGGAGTTTTTGTTGTTGTTGTTATTGTTGTTATGTTTGTATAATTATGAGACTTTTCATTGGTGAGGACACAGTTATATACATTCTTCTGTTATTTTCCAGGTACATATTTTTATAACAACTTTTTTCCATTGACTTTCATTTTCTATGTATTTCAGGTTCTGGAAATGTTGACGAAAACCATCATATCTGGGGAGTTGATAACGTTTTTTCAAAGAGTTGATTCAGCTGGATGGCTGTATTATATATGCATATCGTACATGCATTAAGCAGTTCAAAGTTCATTTGTATATGTGTTCTACCATCACATGTGATTTTTACCTGGTCATTTTTTTTTTACATTTAGATCCTGACCTTTGTTGTGTTTGGTCCGTCTTCTTTGTGTAGAAACACATTATGGTCTTGAGCACCGAAGGGCAGTGTTAAGTGCTTTCTAATTATATGTTTGTATGGTCTCTTTCTTGTGTGCGTCTTTTGTGCTGTGTCAGAATGTAGAGTTGTGTATGTTCAGTTGGGCTGTTATTTCTCAAATGATAAGTTACATGTACAGTCGTGTGGGTTGTCTTGTAGGAGCTACTATGTCTAATTTTGTTGCTGTGCTGTTTGTTATGCGTGGAATTGCTGCCTTTGGAGTAGATTTCTTGTGAAAGTTTTCATGCTGGTCTGTGCCCAGAGTATGAAAAGAATAAAGTTTTGTCAAGTGTGTCATATATTTATGTATTTATTTATCTAAGAGAACCATATATAAATACAAAATATCTGGAAATATTTTTATGTTGTTTTTTTCAGAATTATATTTGTATAGTAGTAATATCAGTACTATGCTAGATATGTTATCTTTCATAACAAACAAACTTGAGTCCAGGGCTGACAGCTGAGTGGGGAGTCCAGGGCTGACAGCTGAGTGGGGAGTCCAGGGCTGACAGCTGAGTGGGGAGTCCAGGGCTGACAGCTGAGTGGGGAGTCCAGGGCTGACAGCTGAGTGGGGAGTCCAGGGCTGACAGCTGAGTGGGGAGTCCAGGGCTGACAGCTGAGTGGGGAGTCCAGGGCTGACAGCTGAGTGGGGAGTCCAGGGCTGACAGCTGAGTGGGGAGTCCAGGGCTGACAGCTGAGTGGGGAATCCAGGACTGACAGCTGAGTGGGGAGTCCAGGGCTGACAGCTGAGTGGGGAGTCCAGGGCTGACAGCTGAGTGGGGAGTCCAGGGCTGACAACTGAGTGGGGAATCCAGGACTGACAGCTGAGTGGGGAGTCCAGGGCTGACAGCTGAGTGGGGAGTCCAGGGCTGACAGCTGAGTGGGTTTGTGAACTTGGCCTGCCGTGGCAGTTGTCGGTTTCTCAGTCCTCGTCATAGCTCGGTCCATGCAGCAACAGAAGTGGCATCATAGCTTCTCTTGAAGGTTATCTATCTGACCCTAGCTTCTCTTGAAGGTTATCTATCTGACCCTAGCTTCTCTTGAATGCTGTCTATCTGATCCTTGCTTCTCTTGAAGGCTATCTATCTGACCCTAGCTTCTCTTGAATGCTGTCTATCTGATCCTTGCTTCTCTTGAAGGCTATCTATCTGACCCTAGCTTCTCTTGAATGCTGTCTATCTGATCCTTGCTTCTCTTGAAGGCTATCTATCTGACCCTAGCTTCTCTTGAAGGCTATCTATCTGATCCTTGCTTCTCTTGAAGGTTATCTATCTGACCCTGGCTTCTCTTGAAGGCTATCTATCTGATCCTTGCTTCTCTTGAAGGCTATCTATCTGACCTTAGCTTCTCTTGAAGGCTATCTATCTGATCCTTGCTTCTCTTGAAGGCTATCTATCTGACCCTAGCTTCTCTTGAAGGCTATCTATCTGATCCTTGCTTCTCTTGAAGGTTATCTATCTGACCCTAGCTTCTCTTGAAGGCTATCTATCTGATCCTTGCTTCTCTTGAAGGCTATCTATCTGACCCTAGCTTCTCTTGAAGGCTATCTATCTGATCCTTGCTTCTCTTGAAGGTTATCTATCTGACCCTAGCTTCTCTTGAAGGCTATCTATCTGATCCTAGCTTCTCTTGAAGGCTATCTATCTGACCCTAGCTTCTCTTGAAGGCTGTCTGTCTGACCCTAGCTTCTCTTGAAGGCTATCTATCGGATCCTAGCTTCTTTTGAAGGCTATCTATCTGATCCTAGCTTCTCTTGAAAGCTATCTATCTGATCCTAGCTTCTCTTGAAGGGTATATATATCTGACCCTAGCTTCTCTTGAAGGCTGTCTGTCTGATCCTAGCGTCTCTTGAAGGGTATCTATCTGATTCTAGCTTCTCTTGAAGGCTATCTGTCTGATCTGCCAACATGGCAAGTATGTCCACAAAACCCTGTATGCTTCAGTCTTCTATATGACACAGAGCAGGGCTCTCAAGGGTTGTGGATTGCACATCTCCCACCCTCTGTGGGTGTGTATGTGGGTGGGTGGGTGGAGGTTGGTGTTTTCGCTTTTACAAGTTATAAGGAGAATGTGGCAAGTGGAATAGATGTATGGAACGAGAATTAAAAGAAGAAATAAAGGGGGGAATAGCCAAAGTATTCAGAACCTGGTTAGAGGGGAAATTCGAAAGCAAAGTTAGCAAGCGCATTGATGCAGATTGGTGGATTAAATTCAGAAGATAAGCATGCTTTAGCTTGGCCATCTACCCCATCAAGTCCGGTTATCGGGTCAAAGCGTGTGAAGTTCGCAAGGTACATGCCACGGGATGATGATGATGATGATGACGATGATGAACAGGTTGTTGCTAAATAATCTTTGAACTCATTATGGTCACGCCTGAACGTTATTTCTATGTGATTTCTGGCAGCTGCCACACCCTCCTTCTCTCCCTGACGCTAGAAGTTGTTTATACATGAAGCCCAGGTAAGGAGTACTATTTTCTATACACCTGGATACAGGAAGATGAGCAAGTGATTACCTGGAACATCCAGACTCCTAAATGTAGCAAAGCCCCAACCCTGCCTCTGCCCCGGCCGACGCTGTTCAACTTCCGATATAAGATTCGTAGATGAATCATCCAATAATCTGTATTTACAGAGTCGTGTCTCCCACCCCCACCCCACCCCACCCCAGAACTCTTGGTCTGTGTGATAGATAACCCCAACTAACTTGAAAGAGGCTGTAATAAAGTCTGTGTGATAGATAACCCCAACTAACTTGAAAGAGGCTGTAATAAAGTCTGTGTAATAGATAACCCCAACTAACTTGAAAGAGGCTGTAATAAAGTCTGTGTAATAGATAACCCCAACTAACTTGAAAGAGGCTGTAATAAAGTCTGTGTAATAGATAACCCCAACTAACTTGAAAGAGGCTGTAATAAAGTCTGTGTAATAGATAACCCCAACTAACTTGAAAGAGGCTGTAATAAAGTCTGTGTGATAGATAACCCCAACTAACTTGAAAGAGGCTGTAATAAAGTCTGTGTAATAGATAACCCCAACTAACTTGAAAGAGGCTGTAATAAAGTCTGTGTAATAGATAACCCCAACTAACTTGAAAGAGACTGTAATAAAGTCTGTGTGATAGATAACGCCGACAGAAAGAAGCCAAAATAATAAATGTGTAGGCACACCAGGGTATAGCCAGATAAAATGTTTACGGTCACAGTTGTAAACATTCATCATTGTAAACAGTGAGCAGCTGTAAACAGCTCATCAATGGTGTCAGCTTGTGTGTATACACAGCCAAGAATGCAGGTAATTTCACTGACATGTTTGGAACAAACAAAAATGTACAAGAACGTGGGTTGTTTCCCTTATTTCTTAGACGTACACCACTTTTGACTACGGGATACTGGCATTCTTTTAGAGAAAGCGTATGTTTTTTTTTTTTACAGTAGTTCTCATATCTTTTAGTTTTTTGTTGCTGTTCCTGTTTTTTTAAAAAATATTTTAGAGCCCTAAGGCAATGGATCCCAGCCTCAGATCGTAGCCAAAATTAGGGTCACCGGAGTTCTGTGGCAAGGTCGTGGGAAGATATGAAAAAAAATGAGTTTAAGATAATGCAGCTGTTAATTTTTTTTTCTAAATATTAAAATAACGTCAGCCACAGTAGCAAAACTGCGCCATGTTAAAGGCGTTGAGTTAGTTCTAGTTAATATTTGTTATGTTTTAGTATATTTAAATTATCTTTTTCATGAGTCTTGTACTTTTGCTGATGTAAGGTGGCGCTCAAAAACAGATTGAGAACCGCTGGCCCTAAATAGTGTTAGATATGATGTAGTTTCTTCTTTTTTCCCCCTCGCTGTTAAAGTTAAGAAATATCAAGTCTTTACTTGATATCACAAGGGGCTTAATTTCTTCAGTCATTCTGTGATACTGTTGTAATTCTTCCTCAAACATTTCACCCTTGGCTGCATGGTTTTTGTCCTTGTTTTCTGTAGGGGCCGTGGCCACTTTCATACACCAAGACTGTCTGGTATCCGAGCTTCTAATAGTCACTGTTTTATAGCTTATATTTTTCACCATTAAAACTGTCCTTCCATAGAGATTATAACATTGTTAACAGTGTATCCATATAGGCTTATGTTTCTTTAATAAAATTGTATAATTTGCACATAAAAGCTTAAATAGTTCAGTAAATCAAGGTATTTTTTTAAAAAAGATATTGAGAAATTCATTAGTCTCATAATTTAAGACCTGTAATTTACCTTTACATTTTCTTAGTCTGTGGTTGATTATCTAGTGTATAGTAATATAGACAAAATAAACAGACAACAGGCGGAAGATATTAATACATCTTCTTGAGAAACATAATCGAATGTGTTAGCTTTTGTGGTAAACAATGCTTAATGTGTGGAGAATTTTAATCTGAGTTAATTTTTTTTTTTTAAAGAAATACTAAATGGACATGGTTAGAAGACTGGGAGTTACTCGCTTCGGGTCATGCCGTTATAGAAACGTGTACTCGATTCCTGGAGCTGGGGAAGGAGAAAAAGTGGTCATGCGTGACGCTGACCACGTCACTTACGGACAGGTCAGCTGAATGTAGGCACAAGCACCAGATGCCCGGGCATCTCAGTATGGCTACCTTTATTACAGTTTGAGAATCGCTGATTTACATCATTTGAGGCAGTTTTGCCTATCAGGTACTGGGCAGTTGTCTGACTTCTAACCATGTGACAGAGATCGTATTACGAGATCTCTCTCTCACTCTCTCTCTCACACTCTCTCCCTCTCACTCTCTCTCTGTATTATGTACTCGTGATTATGTCCTAACTGTTTCTGGCAAGATTTCATGTTCGTTTCTGACGATGCTTCTGTTTCTAGTGTGTGTATTTGTGTGATGATAGTCCAGCCGTCATGAGAGTGAAAGTCATCTTTCTGTTAAATATGATGATAGTCCAGCCGTCATAGGAGTGAAAGTCATCTTTCTGTTAAACATGATGATAGTCCAGCCGTCATAGGAGTGAAAGTCATCTTTCTATTGTACGTGACGATAGTTCAGCCGTCATGGGAGTGAAAGTCTTCTTTCTATTGTACGTGATGGTAGTTCAGCCGTCATGAGAGTGAAAGTCATCTTTCTATTGTACGTGATGATAGTTCAGCCGTCATGAGAGTGAAAGTCATCTTTCTATTTTACGTGATGGTAGTTCAGCCGTCATGAGAGTGAAAGTCATCTTTCTGTTGTACGTGATGGTAGTACAGCCGTCATGGGAGTGAAAATCATTTTTTCCTGTGTGATAGCTCAGCTGCGTTAAGCGTGAAAGTCATCTTTCTGCTTTCTGTTATTTTCTTCATCTCAGTGGATACAAATATCATGTCGGATGGGGAGTGGATTACAGTATAATATATAAAGACCCAGGGGGGGGGGGCGGATTCAAGAAGTAAGCTCTTCAGTAGCCACTACCAACATAGAGATACGTCGTTCCTCACTGCGCTGGCCAAACTGACGGAGCATATCACCCTCCTAAAAGGAGATGGAACAAATTCTTCACCGGGTCTAGTTCGCTACCATGGTAACTAAGCAATCATTCAAGCACGGCTGTCTTTGCTCTTCTTGTGTGAATTCTGTTGCGAAGATTGTCCGTTGTGTGAATTGAGTAGACAGTTTCTGTTCTTCTGCCTTGTGTATTTAAATGTTCTGGTGACGAATGATGCACATTTTGCCATAGTTTTTTTTTTTTAGCTGATGGGATAGTTTTCTGCCTGCGTGATGGAATTATGTCGTGATTTAAATGAAATAGTACACCCCTTTTCCTTGCCTGTTGCTGGTTTTAGCGTAATAATCGCCGAAATCTTTCTTTTTAGCTTCTGACTGTGTATAGACGTTTCAGTTTGGATGAGAACTGAATGTTTGTTCGAATGTGTTTGCAGCAAGCAGTGTTGTCACGTCAGCGGAATTAGATTTTTCTGCTGCTGTGAAAGTGGTTCTGGTGTTTTCTGCTGTTTGTGAAGGTGGTTCTGGTGCTTTCCGCTGTTGTGAAGATGTTTCTGGTGTTTTCCGCTGTGGTGAAGATGTTTCTGGTGCTTTCCGCTGCTGTGAAGATGTTTCTGGTGTTTTCCGTTGTTGTGAAGATGTTTCTGGTGTTTTCCGCTGTGATGAAGATGTTTCTGGTGTTTTCCGCTGCTGTGAAGATGTTTCTGGTGTTTCCCCCTGTTATGAAGATGTTTCTGGTGTTTTCCACTGTTGTGAAGATGTTTCTGGTGTTTTCCACTGTTGTGAAGATGTTTCTGGTGTTTTCCGCTGCTGTGAAGATGTTTCTGGTGTTTTCCGCTGTTGTGAAGATGTTTCTTGTGTTTTCCGCTGTTGTGAAGATGTTTCTGGTGCTTTCCGCTGTTGTGAAGATGTTTCTGGTGTTTTGTGCTGTGGTGAAGATGTTTCTGGTTTTGATATGAGTGATGGGACTTGATATTCATTAACGTGTAGATGCATTGTGATACAGACCTGTAATTATAGATGGATTTATATTGTTGTATACTAGTTTAATGTTGCTTTGTTTGAACTACGGATTATTGTTGTCAACGTTTTTCAGAAGGGAAATAATGCAGAATTATATTGTGATATTTACAGTATCACCATGTGGCGTCATATATTTGGATATTTTCTTTGGTTACCAGTAGGAATTGTTTACATGTAGTAGTGAAGGTTCTTCACTCAGGGTGGTGTTAGTGTTGATTGTTATTATAATGCGGAGGGAAATTATCATGTTCTTGTTTATTATTATTTTTTAAAAAATAAAATGATGTGTTTTATTTTTAAATGAAGCAGTCGTTTTTTTTTCTTTTAAATTCTTTAGTTTGTTGAAATATATATATTTTTTTTGGCCACGTTCTTAAACCTGGGATTTTTTGTAACAGATGTCATCGATTGACTTTTATTTGTGTACTAGGCCACGCAGGTGTAAGAAGAAATGATCAGTTCCCCGACTTAGCAATGCTAGAAGAAGGGCAGGCAGTGGATTGAGCAGATACCATCAGTGCTGTAAGAGAAGTTGGTAGAAGAAAGGACTTCACTGGCAACTGTGGATCGTTGTTGTTGTTGTTGTTGTTGTTGTTGTTGTTGTTGTCAAGAATGAAGGAGCAGGGGGAATAGAAAAATGAGCGACTCTTCATCGAGAGTTCCGGGTGGATGGTTAGCCTACAAAGAACGGGTGTAAACACGCTGAAGGAGATGCTGAAGAAGGGGGTCAGAGCACCTGTGGATGTGTCCGGAGTGCGTGGATGATGGTTCTTCCCGACTGTTTTCATTCTCTCCCCCCCCCCCCAAATCTGTGTTTGTATATGTCCAACAGTTTTCTCTGGAGTCGTCACGTGATATGTTTTCCAATTCTCCAAACTGAGATTATGACCATGTATCAAAGTTCGGTGTCAAGCAGTGGGAGTATACTTGGCTATTCTCCACACCTCACGATGATTTTCCAAACTCCTCGGCATACAACGCGGCGACCATGCAGACCTCGGCGAGTCCTCCCTTCTAAGGAGCCCCAGGAAGTAGAGAAAAGGTTTTGACCGACTTCCTAACTAAACACTCAACCAGCTCGGCCATCTTTGCCTCACCTGGATACAGATGAATTTGATTTATGGACGTCAGTTAAGGTTGTGCGTCGTGTGTAGTTTAATATTGAGTTTATATTGCCAAAGCAGGAGTGGAAACTTTCCTTGTCTGCCTCAAGGTTAATGAATCGTAGTCGACCAGTGTACGGATCCATACCTGACTGTTTGCATTAGAGTTGACGAGTCATGGTCGACCAATGTACGGACCCATACCTGACTGTTTGCACTGGAGTTGGCGACCCATAGTTGACCAATGTACGGACCCATACCTGACTGTTTGCCTCATGGTCGACGAATCATAGTTGACCAAGTCCCTGACCTATCTCTTCGTTTGTACCCCAGTAACACGCTTAGCCTTGATAACGGTGTAGGGATCGCTACGATCCCCATGGCCATACAGTCTGCTAAAGAACAATTGCACTTCCCGGCTTTTTGTCTGCACTCTAGATGAGCAAATATGGCTGCAGCAACCCACTCCCCCTCCGACACATTACTGTCTCAACATTTTCACCACATCGGCTACAGAGGAGATGGAACAACAACAAATTGCCGAAGTCCACACTTTTATAAAATCAAGGAGTTCTCGCGAGATTGATTCTATCCCGGTACATTTTTTCTGTCTCTTTTATTATGAAGGAGAAAAAGAAGACATAATAAAATTGCCACTTTCTCCAACTACTGAACTTTGATCCACGTTATATGTAACATGTTGCATGGATTTAATGTACTTACAGTACAAAGTGCCATACTCGCTAACCATACAACACTGGCCTCTATCACGACTTAATCATACAAGACTACCATGACGCTAACCATGAAACAATGTCCTTTATCCTGACATAACCATTCAAGACTATCATGACGCTAACCATACAACACTGTCCTTTATGATGACGCTAATCATACAATACTGTCCTTTATCACGACGCTAACCTCACAACACCGACCTCTACAACAACGCTAACCATACACCACCGTCCTTTATCACGACGCTAGCCACGCAACACCATCCTCTACAACAACGCTAACCATACAACACTGTTCTTTATTACGACATTAACCATACAACACCTTCCTCTATTACGACACTAACCATACAAAACCGTCCTCTATTACGACACTAACCATACAAAACTGTCCTCTGTTACGACACTAACCATACAAAACCGTCCTCTGTTACGACACTAACCATACAAAACCGTCCTCTGTTACGACACTAACCATACAAAACCGTCCTCTGTTACGACACAAACCATACAAAACCGTCCTCTATTACGACACTAACCATACAAAACCGTCCTCTATTACGACACTAACCATACAAAACCGTCCTCTGTTACGACACTAACCATACAAAACGGTCCTCTATTACGACACTAACCATACAAAACCGTCCTCTATTACGACACTAACCATACAAAACCGTCCTCTATTACGACACTAACCATACAAAACCGTCCTCTATTACGACACTAACCATACAAAACCGTCCTCTATTACGACACTAACCATACAAAACCGTCCTCTATTACGACACTAACCATACAAAACCGTCCTCTATTACAACCCTAACCATGTGCCCAAGCCTCCTGTTTTGTTATCTGACAAATATGTACACGGACACTAGAGTTTTTGCCTTGACCTTGAATTATCTGAGACAAAAGCTGTTGCTGCTGCTGGGAAAACCTGGGGGGGGGGACTGTGGACTTTATCCTTGAGACTATGCTCCAGATTCAGCAAGGACCAAACACTTGGAAGCTAACACTGAACTATGCTGCAAAGTGACATAGAACAGTGCTGCAAGCTAACATTGACCAATGCTCCGAACTGATATTGAACAACGCGGTAGGCTGAAAATGAACAGGGCTGTAGACTGACAACGAACAGTGCTATAAGCTGACAAGGAACTGTGCTATGAGCTGACAAGGAACAGTGCTGAAGGCTGGCAAGGAACAGTGTTATAAGCTGACAACAAACTGTGCTATATGCTGACACCGAACAGTGCTATAAGCTGACAAGAAACAGTGCTATAAGCTGACAAGGAACTGTGCTATAAGCTGACAAGAAACAGTGCTATAAGCTGACAAAGAACTGTGCTATAAGCTGACAAGAAACCGTGCTTCAAACACGACATAAACATATTTATAATGTAACAAAGACAATAATTATTGGAATAATAACAATTCTCATTTAAAATTCTACAGCGCAGTCTGGGCTCCCACTATTCATGAATAACAACAAAAGAAAACTCTAAAAACCGCTATAAAACTTAAGACTGGCCCAGGGTTTGGAGTCTTGTTCTCAAAGCCATGACAAACCCGCGCCAGAGCGTTCAGGTTTTTATCATGAGATGTCTTAAAATGCGCATTCATCAAACATCAATAATGAAATGCCTCCATTTTTGTGCTTGATGCCAAAGTATCCCAGCATTCGCCTCCTATTTCTCCCATCGTTCAACTCTTCCTGCGTTCTATTGATTACGTTTTTTCTAGTCATAATTGTGTCCCTTTACATGTCCAATTTCTTGGGATCGCGCGTCGACTCGAAGGGGCGGGTAAAAAAAAAAAACTACATCCTGGCAATAAATGGTAAGAAAAGTGCTAAAACTTTATTTACATTTCTCTCTTGGGGCTTCTAACACTCAGAGATTCCAACGGCTGATTGGAAAGAGTGCACGTTGAGGACTTGCTGTCTGTAGGAGAGAGAGAGAAAAATATATTTAAGAGGGGGAAATGAAGGATTTAGGCCAGGGAGACTGCGCATGCGATAGACTTTTGCACTGACATGGGATATTTCTGATCGTGGTGGATGCTGGTGTGAAGAGTTTTGTCTGTTTAGAAGATCAAGATCTGGTTCTGGTTAGCTGGTTGATTGCCGATTCTAGTTAGCTGGTTGGCTGCTTGTTCTGGTTAGGTGGTTGACTGCTGATTCTGGTTAGCTGGTTGGCTGCTGATTCTAGTTAGCTGGTTGGCTGCTTGTTCTGGTTAGGTGGTTGACTACTGATTCTGGTTAGCTGGTTGACTGATCAGCCTGAATGACTGGTGAAGTCTGCTTAAGTGGTTGACACGTTGAGTTTGATTGGTTGGTTAATTGGTTAAGTCTGATTAGTTGGTTGACTGCTGAGTCTGGTTATGTCTGGATGGTTGATTGGATAAATCTGGCTAATTAGTTTATTGGTTTGGATGTTTGATTCGTTGAGTCTGGTTGACTGGTTAAGGCTGATTAGTTGACTGACTAGTTGAATCTGGTTGACTGGTTAAGTCTGGTTAATTGGCTGACTAGTTGAGTGTGGCTGATTGGTTATACAATAGACTTCATAATGAAAAAATGCTGCACAGGTAACAGGTGTTGACTGGGTACATGGGACCCAACTAGAAGACCTTGATTTTACTGATGACATAACTCTTATCAGTAATAATGTGAATTCCATGCAAGAAAAAACAGATAGCCTGTCTTCACTGGCTAGCAAAATAGGACTTGAAATTAACAAGGACAAAACAAAAATAATGAAAATTCCCATCAATCAAAATGGAAAAATACACATAGAAGGGACAGATATAGAAGAAGTCAATCAATTTGCATACCTTGGCAGCTACATAGACCAGGTTGGTGACACTAGAAAGGAAGTTAGGATCAGAATTACAAAAGCAGCATCAATCTTCAAGAATCTTGAGAACATATGGAATTCAAAAGTTATAAGCACAAAAACCAAGTTAAGACTATTCAATTCAAATGTAATATCCACCCTCATTTATGCATGCGAAAGCTGGAAAACAACTAAAGAAATAGAACAGAAATTAGACTCTTTTGAAAATAAATGCCTAAGGAAATTACTCGGCATCAAGTGGAATGAATTCAAGAACAATGCAGAGATAAGACAGATGACTGAACAACAACCAGTCTCATGGGTGATCAGGAAAAGGAGATGGACATATGTTGGTCAGTTGATGAGAAGAAATGATCAGAGAATCGCAAAACAAGCTATCAAGTGGAACACAACAGGCCGAAGAAAAAGAGGCAGACCGCGTGAAACTTTGAAGAGGACATTATTAAGAGAGGCCAAATTAACAGGCATAAAATCCTTTGATGAGGTTGAAAGACTCGCCGAAGACAGGAAAAATTGGCGAACTACTTTGCGAGCCCTATGTGACGTTTAACGGCACGGGAAGGATATAAGATATATAAGATAAGATTGGTTATAGCTGATTAAATGGTTGACTAGTTGAGTCTGGTTGACTGATTAAGTTTGATTAGTTGGCTGACTACTTGAGGTGGTTGACTGGTTAAGTCTGATAAGTTGGTTGACTGCTAAGTCTGGTTAATTGGTTGACTATTTGAGTCTAGTTGACTGGTTGACTGGTTAAGGCTGGTTAGTTGGTTGTCTATTTGAGTCTGGTTGACTGGTTAAGGCTGACTGTTTGAGTGTGAGTTACTGGCTGACATTTTAAGCCTGATTAACCGGGCGATTATTAGTGTAATATCAAACTATGGCGAAGATCTTGTAACACAAGCGTTGTGTTATGAAAATTCTCGAGTGGATCCAAATAAGCAGACGTTATCACTGCAGGCAGCAGTTCAATTCCTACACTACAAGCCTGACTGAGTTTACCCGCCACTGAGACACTCCCTGATTATCAGGTAAAAAAAAAGGTAACCCAGTCATGCCTTAGAGGCACATAGGGATTTGATGTTAGTGGCCATATTTTCCTTGACCTGTCAGTACACTAGAGGGTGATGTGGTAGCATCATAACTGGGGGCCTTTCCTTCCCCAACTTCAGATGAAGTCGGATACCCATTACTATAGCTGGGTGACTGGGGCGCCTCCGCCCGGCTTCGAATCCCCAACCTTAGCCATGAGAGAAAATTGCACTAACCACTTCGCCATGATGTCAGAAGGGGGTACTAATCATACTGATTTATTGGCCCCTCAAAGGAAAAGAAAACCTTCATCTAAAAGACTTCTGGGTTTGTGTTGCAATTGAAACAATCAGTTAGAAAAAAAAAGAGAAAAATGTGTTAAATGTTTATGTTGTTTGGTGCTTTGAATTTATGTATATGTGACTGTCAGATGTTTCCTTCCCATTATTAAGTACAGTCGTACATGGGATCCCAAACTGCACCCTTTCACAATATACCAACCCATGTTCTAGCCCTTTCTTATCTTTTCAGCTTGTTACCCTATGAAATTTTATCTAATGACAATTAACACAGCACATTTTCACAGACATAAGAACTCATAATCGCATAATGATCAAGGGAAATAATAATTCAGTTTAATCACAAACAAGAAAACATATCACACGACAAAGTGAGGACCATGAAAACTATACGCATCACGAACAAGAACATAGAACCAGAAAGTGTGAGACACTTCATGAAATAGAATCTCATGACAAAACTAACAGTCATTATATATGACTCTCATATTAGTCATACATTTACTTCAAAACTGTTACTATATGTGACTCTCATGTTAATCATACATCTATTTTAAAACTATCATTGTATGTGACTCTCATATTAATCATACATCTGCTTCAAAACTGGCCCTTCTTCACATAGAAGACCTCACTATGCCGTCTTGTGCAATCGCACTAATGTTCGATAATTCTGTCTTCTCCTCAACACAAAGCTACATCAACAACTCGTGAGTTAGCATCTCACTTCTTAGCAGCACATATTACATTCGTGCTAACTCATGAAACATCACATTCAGTTTGTGCTGTGCTAATTCCTGCACTTTACCGTCACCAAAAAGTATGATTCTCAAATGAAATATCACAATATGTGAAATACGACACACATGAATGAAACATTGTGACATTATGTATGTATGTATGACAGATGAACACTGATAAAAGTATAAGTGCGCATAACTTCAGTGAACATTCGTATGAATAATTCTGATTACATACATGATGTATACGTAACATATAAATGGCAATGTCAGTGCAAATGCAATTAATCAAATATATCAAATATGGCAAATGAAATTAATAGTGATTGTTATCATGTCATACATATCTTAACTACTTCTATATAACACATTTAATAGTTTACCGCGAACTACGACTTCGTTACATAAACAACGGGCAATACTTCTTCTAGCAACACATACGTTTAAGTTCACATAACACTAGACATACGGCAATTTACACAATCTTGAGGATGGCACAGGTGGAGATCATCGCAGGAAACGATACAACCAAATATACACTGATCCATTAGACAAATAACGATAACATGCTCCCTCACTATAATCCTGGCCATACTTCCCACAAACAACGGACAAATGACTGGTTTACTACATAATTCTAACTGGACAACATACAAGCCAGCCACATGCCATCAGAATCACGAGGTGCTACTTTGACCTTTCCGGTCGGCCGCTCAGAAAACGCCAAAGCCAGCAACCTTCACAAATAATTAGAATTTGATGGTGTGAAATTTTTTTTTAACCTTGTCAGTCATTGCATGAATTGAAAGAAAACAAGACAGTTCACTCATGAAAAGGTTTCTCACTGAAAGCTACAGGTCTCCCACCGCAGAAGGTTACGATAACTGTGACTACATCATAAGAAACGTCCAGTAGTAACTGAACTTTGGAGACAGAGGGAGGGAACATACAAAAAATTGTAATTCTTGAAAGGGGAACCAAGTGAAGAAAAGTTGAGAAACCTTGATTCATGACATAATTTTGAGAAGTTAAAACTTCTCGTGAACTAAAAAGAAAGGAAGGAATGGGCCTTTGAGCCACAAACTCCTCGGATAAAATGTTCTACGTTTCTCACGGACAATCTTCCATGTCCTTGTGTTTTCTTAAAAAATATGAGTGCATCCTCGGGCATAAATAGTTCATTTCTAAGAAACAAAAGCCAGTAAAGAGAAGTTTCCTGGCTGATAAGGGGAAAGGGATCCGATTCGTGACGCTAGTCAATAGTAGACCTGGTCGATTCGATGCTCGTGATCCATCAGCTGATTGCTTCTCGGAATTTTCTTTGATTATGTATCGGATTTCAATGCTCCGGGATTAAAACTAAGTCAGAAGTAAGAGCAGTGGGCAATTTGCTTGATTGAAGTCTGAAGCTACTCGATCTAGCATGGAGACCTACGCCTGCCCAAATTCTCTCCTCCTGTTTTCCCTAAAAAAAAAAAACTACAAACTTGCAATCGATTACAGCGGGGTATTCGACATCGCCCAAAATCTAGATCTGTTTAGATACCAAACTCCAACTCGTGGAACGTTTGTGTGTATCGAACTCGCGAGAAAAGCCACGTTTGTTTATCGCTGGTCGCATCCGATGTGTATCCTTCTAGCCGTAAATAGCTCCGCGGCGCACTATTTTCTGTAGTCACATCTAGGTCATCTCCGACTACAGAATTAATGAGGATGGTGAGAGAAATACACTTAATTTGAAAACCTTGTATCCCTAGACTCATGGATAAAACATGATGATGCAAGAACAGCAAATTGTAAGCACATTACAATGTTAGATTTTATAGGGGAAGAATACTATACAGTGACGAATCCAGGAACCGAAAAATTACATCTCGTAGCAAAATTATAGGATTATCATTTGAAGATCACCAAGAAATACAAAAATGTAAAATTATTTGAGACAAAGTACAAGACTAAGAAGACCTACTACCAGCTAAATAAAGGCAAACATTTCGTTTCTGCCTCGGCTCACTGAAATCAAATGTCCATGTTAAGGCACTCTTCCAGAGAAAGAAACAATCTTTATAAATAGGAAACAACCAGACTTTCGTACGGTAAAGTAAGAGAACAAATTTTGTAGGATTAGGCCTCGAAAAAGTCATAGACAAAGCACTTTAGTGAGTCGTGAGAGAAAGAAAAATCACACGAGAATTACCTGGGATTCGAACCACGGACTCCGGTAGGACGAGCAACAGTCTAGAAATTCGGTGATGTAGGTAATACATGAAAAATGTCTTATACGAAAAACTGACGAAAAGCATCATACACAGACACGAAAAACATTAAAATAAACCACTGGGTGGGGGGGGGGGTGGGGGAATGCCAGGCTACAGATGTAAATGACGAGGGCCTGGAAATCTCCTCCTTACAGCTGGGTACATTATGAGAACATGGCCAGCATCAGGAAGGCAGCTAGAACACCATAATTCTCCCGCGCAGTGTGTGATCAGGCGCTCAGACTTTGCAAACATTTGCGGAATTTATAAGAATTCGTGGTAAGCTGTGAAGTATTACAGCACTAGATACATACACACATACGCAGACATACACATTGCTCGTATGTGAATGGCATCCCAACTCATGGAATAGATCAGACCCTGACAGTGCTCCTTCTACTTGTTTTTCAAGTAAACAAAAAAAAAACCAAAATTTAGTAATTTCCTTTGCAGACAGAACTGGGTACAGGAACTGGAGGAGTTTAAAAGGTCATGATATCATCATCATCATCATTATCATCATCATCATCATCTTCATCATTTATTATGCCCAGGACATGCGGGTATGTATGGAAGTGAGCTGGCTGACAGTCCTGGTTGGACCAGCTGATGAACTAAAAACAAACTGAATGGATAAAGAGGACATTGCGAAGGCCGTATTAGGCAGACAGCGGGAGGATGAAGAGAAGGAGTGGATGGACAACGGCCATATATAGAGATCGATGACGCGGGGACAGAGCAAGGGCGATGGAAGAAAATCTGGACTAAGCGGGGGAAAACGTAAAATAAACAACCAACATTTGATGGGAACTATTAATAGACAGACTCTTCTGTGGATGTTGGAGTAGGCGACAGAGCAGGTATGGGAATGTTCTGAATGCACTGATGCCGGATTCTGAAATCTGAAATATTGTTATGTTGGTGATAGCTTAGAGATTTCTGGCTAATAACGCTAAAGTTTAGAAAAATATAAAAACAGCGAAAATTGAGGGTGAACTGTAGAAGTAGAGGCAAAGACCACAAATACGAGATCTTTTTTCTCGTTTTCGTCTACCGATATCACCGTTTCCCCGCTGTACGCTGAGTCCCCTCTTGTGATCCTCGAGACAGGTTTCATGGAAGATAGAGGCCCAGAGCATCTCAAGGCCCTTCATTTGACAGTGTGGTCATCTACTTCATTTGACAGTGTGGTCATCTCAAAGTCCTTCTTTTGACAGTGTGGTTATCTCAAAGCCCTTCATTTGACAGTGCGGTCGGTGCTGACACTATGGTTTTAGAGTTAAAGAATCAAGAGTTTTGCCAATACAAACCCAGAATTCGGCAAACTGTGACCAGCGGGCAGCATCGTACTGTACAAACCCAGGATTCGGCAAACAGCGGGCAGCATCGCACTAATTAAGACGTCATTTTTACATATTATGACGCAGAAAAATAACACCAGGTATTATTCATAATTTTATACCATGTTATTATTGCTTCATTTATTATGTGAAGATATCAGTGTGGCCAGCCGGGCACTGACACAAGTAGCATCCAACCTCTGTGTGTAGAAAAAGTTGACGACCGAGTCACTCCTAAAAAACTGTAGTGGTTATTTAATTAATAATTATTAATTCCACTTTAATTTTCATGCTTTTGTTTGCTGATCCCTGCAGTCAACTTTTCAGTCAGATTTAAAAAAAAACGAAAACATAAAGTGTTGACAACCTGTCAGAATGTGACACGGAATATATTGGCATTGGCGTATCGATGGTAGTTGGTTGGTGGAACTACCCCCCCCCCCCCACTTTAATTAAAGAGCCAAAACAGTACCTGTTCTATTTCTTTATTTGTATCATTTACTTATAACAATTTACAAAGGAGTAGGGATGCTAAGAAAGAAAGATTGACCCGCTTTGGCGCTGCCCTTGACGCGGTGTCACCCACTCCAGCCAGTATCTCGGTTCGCCACTGCACATTTTGGAAAATAGGAGTGAATGCCTGTAAACCAGTGTTTCTCAAGCTTGTTCGGGCTGCCGCCCCTTTTTCTCCTGGTCCACATCCTCAACGCCCCTCCCCCCTTATGTACTACATGGGGGGGGGGGAGACCTATTAAACTTCGATATGCATTACACAATTAAAAACTTCAGCTAGCAAACCAGTTTATTTAACAATATGAAGGAGTACAACTCACCTACTGCTTTGTTTTCTCAACTTTGAATGTGATGGATGAGTTTCATGCAGAGGCACACACGCTTCTCAGTATCAGGTTGAAAAGTGTTAAGAGGAAAGGTATTACTCCCCCTCCCTCGTCTGCTGATTCGTTTTCCCTCAACCCCCTCCTTTCCACAGCCCCCACTACCCCTTTTCTTTCAATGCCCCCCACTACCCCTTTTCTTTCAATGCCCCCCACTACCCCTTTTCTTTCAATGCCCCCCACTACCCCTTTTCTTTCAGTACCCCCCACTACCCTTTTTGTTTCAGTGCCCCCACTGACCCTTTTTCTTTCAGTGCCCCCACTACCCCTTTTCTTTCAGTGCCCCCACTGACCCTTTTTCTTTCTGTGCCCCCACTGACCCTTTTTGTTTCAGTGCCACACTGACCCTTTTTGTTTCAGTGCCCCCACTGACCCTTTTTGTTTCAGTGCCCCCACTGACCCTTTTTGTTTCAGTGCCACCACTGACCCTTTTTCTTTCAGTGCCCCCATTGACCCTTTTTCTTTCAGTGCCCCCACTGACCCTTTTTCTTCCAGTGTCCCCCACTTCCCCTTTTTCTTTCACCGCCCTCTTGGTCTTTTTCAATTCCCGTGGCGGGGGAGGGGGGAGGGGGGCGTTAATGCCCATTTTGAGAAACACTGCTGGAAACCAACAGCACTCCCCTACTCCCCCTGCTCTCTCCGACGCAGTTGCTAATGAAGACAACGAGGGGAGCGTATTCTCCAAGGAAAACTGAATGCATTCATTGACAGATAAAAGTCTCGGGGTTGACTGTTGCTTCAGGAGCGTCCACGCATGCTGCTGACTGAACTGACTGAAACTAGACGAGCCAACGACTGAAGACTTCGGCCGCTGTTTTCATTTCTTCCCTGGTCCTGTTTGTTTGTACTGTAAACATTCTGGGAAGGGCCCAAAGTGTTGACTGACTGAAGTGGAACGATGGGATTCGTGAAGTGAAGATTTATTTATAATTCCAACAATTCACTTTAGCAAATGGAATCACAATAGTTTTTTGGCTACACTTTGTGGCCATGAAATTGGAGAGCTGAAAGATAGGATGAAGTTTGGGGGGGGGGGGGTGTGCGAGAGAATTAGGGAGAGGGTGAGAGAGAGTGACAAAGATACAGAAACAGAGAGAGAGAGAGTAACAGAGATACAGAAACAGAGAGAGAGAGAGTAACAGAGATACAGAAACAGAGAGAAATAGAGAGAGAGAGTAACAGAGATACAGAAACATAGAGAGATAGTGACAGAGATACAGAAACAGAGAGAAATAGAGAGAGAGTGACAGAGATACAGAGAAAAGAGAGAGAGAGAGAGTGGCAGAGATACAGAAACAGAGAGAGAGACAGTGACAGAGATACAGAAAAAGAGAGAGAGAGAGTGGCAGAGATACAGAAACAGAGAGAGTGACAGAGATACAGAAACAGAAAGAGAGTGACAGAGATACAGAAACACAGAGAGAGAGTGACAGAGATACAGAAACAGAGAGAGAGTGACAGAGATACAGAAACAGAGAAAGAGAGAGTGACAGAGATACAGAAACAGAGAGAGAGAGTGACAGAGATACAGAAACAGAGAGAGAGTGACAGAGATACAGAAACAGAGAGAGAGAGTGACAGAGATACAGAAACAGAGAGAGAGTGACAGAGATACAGAAACAGAGAGTGACAGAGATACAGAAACAGAGAGAGAGAGTGACAGAGATACAGAAACAGAGAGAGAATGACAGAGATACAGAAACAGTGAGAGAATGACAGAGATACAGAAACAGAGAGAGAGTGACAGAGATACAGAAACACAGAGAGAGAGAGAGAGTGACAGAGATACAGAAACAGAGAAAGAGAGAGTGACAGAGATACAGAAACAGAGAGAGAGTGACAGAGAAACACAGAGAGAGAGAGAGGGGAGAGCGGGGAGCAAACCAGGCAAGGAAATGGAACAAGACCCTAGTTTAAACTGCCATAAAGAACCACGAAACACAGTATTATGAACGACGACGACGACGACATGTTCATGTGAAATATGAACTTATTGTTTGACTTTAATACATTTCTAGAAGCACTTGATGATTTAATTTTAAAACGTTTTGAACTTTAAAAAATAAATACTGTAGATGGCTTCACTTTTCAGCATGACCTCCGTAAGTTAAACAAAGAAGAAGACAAAGATAAGAACTCGTAGAAAAGAAAGTGTTCACCAGGAATTTTAGAGTTCAGAGATAGAACTGGGATCACAGACTGACGGACTGAAACTGTTGGGGTTTTATACGCATATTATTTGAAATGAAACAACAAAAGGAGAGAGAACTGGGGGTATTTTGACATGGTAAAAAAACGGCGCGTGGGACAACAAAAGATGAGAACCGCTGAGCACACTGTCAAAGTCAGGGACAGAAAATCGCCATAACAAAAGTTACATAATAAAACATAACTTATTTTATGTAGAGTCGTTCGCCTCGGATTAGTGCTTGATATTAATAATTCTGAAAATGTTCACTTTTCAAATCCTACCACCTTTCCTGAAAATTCGAAACGTACCTCAGTGATTTATTCAGAATCCCCGCTGCTTAGCACTGAGATTTATAGATTTAGGTGAAACTTCTTTCAGAAAACAGGTCTGCTCTGGATGAGTCCGACAGCGATCTAGTGGAACAGAGCTCTCGTCTCTGGGGAGAACAGAAAAACACAAAACCAGTCTGGACTTGCTGTTATAAATCTAATTTATTGAATTAGACTTCTAGGCAAGTTAAGTGGAGAGATGTAATGGAGGCAAGGCAGGTTCCTGTCATGGCTTTGTGAGCGCATGTATTCGGCATCAGCGACAAATTACAATCTACCTCTTGTCTTGGAAAAGTACTTTGGCAACGGTTGGAGGAGAAAAATTAAAAATCGGTACGCGCTGCATGAACAAACGAAACAATAACTTAAAAACTGTAACAAGAAACTGTAATGTTATTGTTGGTGGTACATCTTTGCCACAAATCTGACACAAGTTGATAGATTCAAGTACTTATGGATGATTATAACAACTGATGGGAAATGTCACAACGAAATAAAAAGTAGACGTGCTCAGGCCAAGTCAGCGTTTCAGAAAAAGAGACACATCTTGTGCAACAGATCTTTATCAATGGAAATTAGATTCCAAATTCTTAAATGTTGCATCGAGCCAATTCTGTTTTATGGGTGTGAAGCATGGTCTATGAATAAGAGAGTACAGCGAGAAATGGAGGCCATGGAAATGTGGTTTATAAGAAGGATGTTGAAGAACATGGACAGCTAAGAAAACCAATGAAGAAGTCTTAAGAGAGGTTGGAATTAAAAGGCAAATTATACCAAAGATCAGAGGCAGACAAATGAGAGAACAGGAAAATTGGAACACACTGTGGCAAATGGAAAAATTGGAGGAAGAAGAGACAGAGGAACACACACGCACGTACGCACGCACGCATGCAGACAGACAGACAGACAGACAGACAGAGAAGTTACTAAATGGAGGAGGGGGGCTGGAATGTTGAGCTAGTATTTAGCAGGTACATGAACTGACCTCCTTGTGTAGCATGGCCTTGTAAGTAATGATTATTGTTATTATTATTATTATTATTAATGAATATGACTATGAAAATATACTGTAAAGAAAATAGTAACATCGAATAGCGACAGAGAAAAATGGAGAGGAAAAGAAGAGACAGGTATAGAACTTCCATGACCTTAGAACAAGACGCGGACAAAAGTAAACAGTGGAAATAGTGAATAGAAAAAGACTAGACTCAGAAGATAAAAAGGAGAGAGGAGAGACAGGCAGGGGAACGAGGAAGAAGAAGAGACAGAGGAGGGAGCCCGAAGAGGGAAGAACAGACAATAAGAACAAGGAAGAAGAACCAAGAAGGAAGAAGAAGACGAGACAGAGGACGGAGCACCGAAGACGGAAGAACAAGGACGGTCGGTGACCTGAGAGAAGAAAAGAAGGACAGACAATCAGAGAAGAACAGCAGAAGGAGTATACATACCAGAGAAGACACGAGAGAGAAAGAAGACATAGGTAATGACAGTTGGAAGAGATGGACAATTAGAGCAATAGATACTCAGGAAAAGCAGTTTTGAAGAAGTAGTTTTAGGAATTACTGAAGATGTGTTTCAAGTGATTGCGAAGAACTGATATTTTGAAACTTCGGGCACGGTGATTTAGTCGAGTAGTTGATTGACAACGTGTTGCAAATCTGATATAATTCTGAGTTAGAAGATGTTCTCGTATTATGTGCAAAATAATGTGAAGTTGAGAACACTGATAAATGCTGCATGTAGAATATGACAGTTTTGATATGGTTAACAAATGATTAAGTGTTTCAATTCAAGTGATGTTATCATCTTGAACTTATTAATCAGAATTAAATAATGGGGGAACATTTCATCGGACTTGCTCTGCTCTGATATAGTGAAATTGTAATATTTGTGAAACCTCCATGTGTGGTGTGTTGATGAAAGGGCATCTACTCCAGTAATATGATAGTAAATAACACTAATGTCTTCATTCATCAAGAATAATAAGAGTTCACAAACCTCAGTATTATATTTGTCCTCCTGGTAGGTTTCATAAGTGCGCAGTGTTACCTGGATAATGTAAAAGTAAGGAACTATTATAAGATTTGAGGGAAATCCTACTTTTTTTTATATTTTGAAACGTGAAGAACAAAACAACAACCGCCTTCGCTACTGTTCACTGAAACAATCTTTGCTGAGCTTCGGTGTATGGCACACCTACCGTTGCTGGTTTAGAGTCCGAATTAATATAATTTTAGAACCGTTGCCTCGATGGCTCAGCGAAAGGCCACTCGACAGAATTACAAGCAGTACCCAAGTTACGAACGTCCGACTTACGTACAACCCGTAGGCAGCTAAGGAGACCTACAACCCATACGTACTGACGAACGAGCCCAGTAAAACCTGCTATGTTAAAAATTACATAAAATTAGAAACGAGAACTACTTCAAGGCAGAATATGGCAGTCAAAAGCAGCAAATCAAAAAAAATGTGCACTAGGTCATGTTCGCTGAATATGAGAAAGAATGAATTACAGTGTTCTACTGAACATATTTTGCTATTACGGATGTGAATCATTGACTATTGGCAGACAAATGAGTAAATCAAGGGAAGCAACAAACATGTGGTTCCTGAGAAGAGTGTTGAAGATCCCATGGCCAGACAAGATAACTAATGTTATCTTTTGAGGCAAGCTGATGACAAACGTAGTGTAATAACAAAGATAAGAAATAAAAGCCGTCATCTTTCTTGGGGCACGTGATGAGAAGAGAGAATGGAAGAGATCATAATAATGGGCAAAACTGAAGGCAGGGGAGGCAGAGGGTGACCGAGGGAGCAGATGTTGGACGACCTGAAATTGTGGCGTGTTAAAACATCAGCAACAGAGTTCTACTGTTAAAAAACAACAACAACCCAACACTACTGTAGTCGTAATGGACACCAAAGTTCAAACTTGTATCAAAATATTATTTTACGGAATTAATGCTTCAATCTTGGCATGAAGAAACTTTAAGACTTTAACAATGAAATACGTTCATTAAAATTGGTTTGGACTTTTATTCTTTACGACTGAGGCTTACGTCTTAGTAAAGTGTATGGCCTTCTCTGGCCTGTATCAGAGAACGACATCTCCTTGACATGGATCCGATTAGCCGTTGGATCTGTTGTTGGGGAATGGCTGCCCACTATTTCTGCTGTGCAAGAGACAACTGTCTGAGATTGGTTGGCGCCACGTCTCGCTAGCGGACTTGTTTGTTGAGTCCATCCTATAAGTGTTCTATTGGGTTCATGACTGATGACATTCATGGCCACGGAATGGTCTGGGCGTTGTTGTTAGCGAGGAACTGGGTGGTGAGTTGTGCCACATGAGATCGAGCGTTATCCTGCTGAAAAATCGACCCTGGTGCAGCCAGACCACCAGGTCACTTCTTCCCATGTCCACCACACCAGTACACCTCCACCACCATGTGGAGAAGCATCATCCACGCAGTTCTGGGCGTAGCGCTCATGAACTCTGCGGTAAACTCTTCTCCGTCAATCGTGTCGCTGGAGCAGAAAGAATGGTTCATCACTAAACCAAAGCCTTCTCCAATCATTTGCAACGGTCCATTGACAATGCTGGTTCGCCCACTGCAGTCTTCTAGCCCAAAGACCAGCGTCGTGCAGCCGGTTCTTGACCATTTGATTTGAAATTCGACGAGCTGCTGTCACTGACTGGAGAGGACGCAGATGCAAATCGATTTCTGAGGTGACGCAGCCGTATGAAGCGGTCTTCAGTAGGAGTTGTGACTATGAGTCTTTCACTGCGCGGTCAGTCTGCAACTCAGCCAGTTTCTTGAAATCATCTCCAAAGGCGACTAATGGTGCTTCTAACCATATTAAATTGTCAGGCCACTACACGTTGTGACTGTCCAGTCTGTAAACGTCCAATGATGATGAGACGTTGTTCTGTAGTGAGATGAGCCACACTTGCGCATTGAATTTTCAGATGAATTGATTCGAGAAGCATCAATCCTTTATAGGCATTCAATAACATGGCCAGTGAGTTTTGTGTTCAATAAGTTTCACAGGATTCTCGTGGACCTGTCATGAGTTATTGTCAAAAAATCTAGTGTCGCTTTTCTGTGCTCATGAATCATCTGCTGAGTACAATTCAGGTCAGCACGTGAAGTTGATGTCCAAGTGAACGTTTCAGGCGATCAGCCCTTGTCTGATCAGCAAACTTCAGTTTAAATCGCAACATAGTATTTGTTGTGTTTCTCTCTCTCTCTCTCTCTCTCTCTCTCTCCTTCTTTCTCTCTCTCTCTCTCCTTCCTACAACTACAAGCTTTCCCAATATCTATTTGATGTCGACTACATGCCTCCATGAATTATAAAACTTAAAAGTTATCTTAAACTGCTCTTACAGACACCGAATACAATTAATTGTTTTCTGAATAGTCCCCAAAATTTTGTTTAGTAGATAGTCATTTATAATGTATGTACTTACTTCTGTACTGAGTGAATGTTTAAGAGCGGAACGTAAATGTTATATTTGATTTTATGTCTCTCAGCTTCAGTATTAATTATGTTTGTTACATGAACAGCATATTTGTAGAATGTCTGGAATAGAGTGAAAGATGTATGATAAAGGGCAGAATGTCAGAGGGGCCTGCGTGCCCAATTCTTAACCCTTTTGAAATAAAGATCAATTAATCAATCAATCAATCTCTCTCTCTCTCTCTCTCTCTCTCTCTCTCTCTCTCTCTCTTTTTTTGAACAGTATAGTTACTCAGAAATGTCAAGGACCGAGATTTGTGGCCGACTATGACCGCCCACGCTGTCCGACATGGCACGTAATGATGATGAGACGTGTTGGCGAAGAATGAAGACTCATATAGTTGAGGAATGTAGATTCATGTAGATAAAGAATGTAGACTCATATAGTTGAAGAATGTAGGTTCATGTAGTTGAAGAATGCAGATTCATGTAGTTGAAGAGTGTAGATTTATGTAACTGAAGAATGTACACTCATGTAGTTGAAGAAAGTAGACTCATATAGTTGAAGAATGTAGACTCGTATAGTTCAAGAATGTAGATATGTGTAACTGAAGACATCTGGTAGATTGATCATGCTTGTGTTGTTGTTCTTGCGTTGTGAAAAGGAAAGGAGAGGTTATTTTTAAAGATCCAAGAGATGGTTTGGGACAGGAGATCCAAGAGATGGTTTGGAACAGGAGATCCAAGAGATGGTTTGGGACGGGAGATCCTAGAGATGGTTTGGGACAGAAGATCAAAGAGATGGCTTGGGACAGGCGATCCAAGAGATGGTTTGGGACAGGAGATCCAAGAGATGGTTTGGGACAGGAGATCCAAGAGGTGGTTTGGGACAGGAGATCCAAGAGATGGTTTGGGACAGGAGATCCAAGAGATGGTTTGGGGCAGGAGATCCAAAACATGTTTTGGGGCACGGAGGTTGGATGAAAAAAATAGAGAGAAGAGCTAATGATAAGTCACAGAAAATAGTAAAATGAAAACTGAGAGGGGGAAGGGAAGGATGGAGGGGGGAGAAGAGCTAATGATAAGTCACGGAAACGAGTAAAATGAGAGATAGAGAGAGAGAGAGAGAGAGAGAGAGAGGAGCTAATGATATGTCACAGAAACGAGTAAAATGAAGAGAGAGAGAGAGAGAGAGAGAGGAGCTAATGATAAGTCACAGAAATAAAGAGAGAGAGAGAGACACACAGAGAGAGAGAAGAGCTAATGATAAGTCACAGAAATAAAGAGAGAGAGAGAGAAGAGCTAATGATAAGTCACAGAAACGAGTAAAATGAAGAGAGAGAGAGAGAGAGAGAGAGAGAGAAGAGCTAAATGATGAGGAGGACCGAAGAACTATATGAAAAGACATATAAATGAGCTAAATAAAGAGTTCGACTGGAAAAGCGACCGAAGAAACAGGAGGAAAACTAAAAGAAGGCATTGACAAACTGAGTTTAAAAAACCCAGAGAAGAGTCAGAGAAAAAAAAAGGAAAGACAGATGGAACAACTAAATAAAACTTTTTGAGAAGACTCTTCGATAATCGAACTCAATCACCAGTAGAAATAATCAAGTTTTCGGTCAGTGAAAGGCCAAGAAAATAGAGCAATAACAGAACAGCTTTATCTTTGGTCGCCGATCAGTTTGTGTGTGTGTGTGTGTGTGTGCGTGAGTTTGTGTGTGTATATGTATACGTGGATGGATGCAGATGGTTTGGAGCACTCTGTCAACCACCGCGCATGCGCACAGTGCGTCTCCTCTGCCGACCATTATCATTTATTTAAGTCTTTATCAATCATTATTATTGTTATCTGAGCCATTACTATCATCCTTTGTGGTCGTCATCATCCGTCATAATTAATTTTATTATCGTTGGAGTTATAGCAAATGCTTTTGCTGAGCCGTCTATAGTTGTTAAAACAACACATGCCACAATATCCGTAGCAGCTAAAACAGCATATGCCACACTGTATGTAGGCGTTAAAATAGCACATGCCGCGATGCCTGTAGTTGTTAGAACAGTACATACCACAATGCCTGTAGTAGCTAAAACAGTGCATGCCACAATTTCTGTAGTAGCTAAAACAGTGCATGCCACAATTTCTGTAGTAGCTAAAACAGTGCATGCCACAATTTCTGTAGTAGCTAAAACAGTGCATGCCACAATTTCTGTAGTAGCTAAAACAGTGCATGCCACAATTTCTGTAGTAGCTAAAACAGTACATGCCAGAATGTCTGTATTTGTTAAAACAGCACATGCCAAAATGTCTGTAGTTGTTACAATAGCGTATGCCACAATGTCTGTAGTTGTTAAAACAGTACATGCCATAATGTCTGTAATTGTTAAAATAACACATGCCACAATGTCTGTAGTAGTTAAAACAGCACATGCCGCAATGTTTGTAGCTGTTAAAACAGTACACGCCACAGTGTCTATAGTAGTTAAAATAGTGCATGCCACAATGTCTGTAGTTGTTAAAACAGTACATGCCACAATGTCTGTAGTTGTTAAAATAGCACATGCCACAGTGTCTGTAGTAGTTCAAACAGTACATGTCACAATGTTTGTAGCTGTTAAAATAAGACATGCTACAATGTTTGTAGCTGTTAAAATAGCACATGCTACAATGTCTATAGTAGTTAAAACAGTGCATGCCACAATGTCTATAGTCGTTAAAACAGTACAAACCACAATGTCTGTAGTTGTTAAAATAGTACATGCCACAATGTCTATAATAGTTGTTAAAATACCACATGCTACAATGTCTATAGTATTTAAAACAGTACATGCCACAATGCCTGTAGCTGTTAAAACAGCACATACCACGATATCTGTAATAGTTAAAACAGACATACCACGAAGTCTGTAGTAGTTTTAAGAAAGCACATAACACGATGCCTGTAGCAGTTAAAACAGACACAGTCTACAGTGAAAACAAGGTCCTGAAAGCTTTCGCACTGGAAAACCTGATCAATGTCCTCGTCCTGCCTTTCATCATGCCTTTCTTAGTGGACATGATCACACCAGAACCCGCATCTGCAGTCCTGTCCAAGCTCCTGTGGCAGGCTGTTACCAGGGGGCGCTGCAGGGAACTTAAGAAACGAGAGAAGGCATCTTGTTCGTCCCTGTCTCATCAGTTCTAGCAATAAAGTGAACTCATTAGTTCTGTTACGTCAATCTGACAGTCCTGACAACAAAGTAAACTAATGACAGAGTGAAGCCACCAGTGCTGACAACAAAATGAACTAACTAATCCTAATGATAAAGTGAAGCCACCAGTCTTATCTTATCTTATCTTATCTTATATCCTTCCCGTGCCGTTAGACGTCACATAGGGCTCGCAAAGTAGTTCGCCAATTTTTCCTGTCTTCGGCGAGTCTTTCAACCTCAACAAAGGATTTTATGCCTGTTAACTTGGCCTCTCTTAATAATGTTCTCTTCAGAGTTTCACGCGGTCTGCCCCTTTTTCTTCGGCCTGTTGTGTTCCACTTGATAGCTTGTTTTGGGATTCTCTGCTCATTTCTTCTCATCAAGTGGCCAACATATGTCCATCTCCTTTTCCTGATCACCCGTGAGACTGGTTGTTGTTCAGTCATCTGTCTTATCTCTGCATTGTTCTTGAATTCATTCCACTTGATGCCGAGTATTTTCCTTAGGCATTTGTTTTCAAAAGAGTCTAATTTCTTTTCTATTTCTTTAGTTGTTTTCCAGCTTTCGCATGCATAAATGAGGGTGGATATTACATTTGAATTGAATAGTCTTAACTTGGTTTTTGTGCTTATAACTTTTGAATTCCATATGTTCTCAAGATTCTTGAAGATTGATGCTGCTTTTGCAATTCTGATCCTAACTTCCTTTCTAGTGTCACCATCCTGTTCTATGTAGCTGCCAAGGTATGCAAATTGATTGACTTCTTCAATATCTGTCCCTTCTATGTGTATTTTTCCATTTTGATTGATGGGAATTTTCATTATTTTTGTTTTGTCCTTGTTAATTTCAAGTCCTATTTTGCTAGCCAGTGAAGACAGGCTATCTATTTTTTCTTGCATGGAATTCACATTATTACTGATAAGAGTTATGTCATCAGCTTAATCAAGATCTTCTAGTTGGGTCCCATGTACCCAGTCAATACCTGTGTTACCTGTGCAGCTTTTTTTCCAGTGCTGACAACAAAATGAACTAGCAACCGGCAGCAGTAGAGAATCCCACGAAAAAAAATGTAAAAGAAAGTCCAAAGGTAATACTGCAACAATATCATTTTTAAAAAAGTCTCCTCTTTTCATCATCATCATATTTGTCACTTTCCTGTTTTCTTGACATTTTTTTGTTATTATTTCTGTGTTACCGCAGAACCTTTCCCAAAGAGTAAGTGGGGTGTGGTCCTTTTGTCGTTTTTCCCTAAAATTTGTGCATTATTTTACGAGAAGGGACTGTGGGATATTGAAAGACTACGAGGAAATGTCAAATGTCATCTATAACTACACCCAGAAACGTCGTTTATTTTGTACAACGTGGCTAATATTATTAGTTTCAAACACGATGTATAGACGACAGTGTTATAAAGCAGTGCTACCAGTTTGGGGAAGCGTGCTTGAAATCTTAGGATTTAGTGTCTTAGATAAAGCTGGAGTTCTGAGTATGAAAAGTAAACTAAGGCAGTTGGCATGCGTATAAGTCAAGTAATTATGACAGCTTTAAAGATAAACTGTGAACATTTCTGGATTGTTTTATTATTGAAGAATATCACAGTCACACATAATTTCTGTACAACTTATTGACAATGGTCTTTCTACGTCGTTTTCCTTTTTGAAGTAAATGATCTCCGTCTCTCCCAGTCTTTTGTCATGACGATGCGAGCGAACAAAATATTTCCTGAGCGGCTTTTGATGTAATCCAGCACCTGTAACACCTGTAACACCTGTCGCTTTGTTCTGGATGTTTCTTAGGAATTTGAGTATTCAGTACATTATTATTATTATATATTATTATAAATATTATTATAATATATTATTATTTTATATTATTATTATTATCATACCAGCCGTCATCTATAGACCAGAAACATGGAGTACAGCAAAGAAAGATGAACAACAATTGCAGATCGTTGAGAACAAGATCCTAAGAAGAATCTTATACCAGCAGTGGAGAATGGATAGCTAGAAAGAACACTGAACTGAACAGCTTATTTACATCCCAACGAATTATAAATGTCTTGAAACTGAACAGACTACGCTGGCTGGGGCATGTAGAAAGATTGGAACAGAACAGACAAATGAAAATGATGTATGAACATGAAATGAGGGAAACAATACCAAAGAGTGGATCAAGACCGAGATGGAAAGACAACATAGAAGAGGGTGTAAAAGAAATTGGTGTCACCAACTAGAGAGAGAAGATTAGGAATAGAGATGAATGGAGGCGAACTTTTATCTGCAGCAGTGAACCTTAATGGCTCGGAAAGCTGAAGAAGAAGAAGAAGATTATTATTATTGTGCCTCTTGTATAACCAAAACATTTGAGGTGTATAGTTCTGTTTTCCATATGTTTCCAGCTCCAGTTGTTCACGTCTATGTTAAACTTTTCAGTACATCCGCTTCTGTCAGGGCTGAACTTCGCCTGGACCAAACTCAACCTTAGACACAAGTTTATCACATCAAAATGGCGGAAATTAGCAGCACTATAATTTTAGTTAAGGAGGATTCGACTGCCCAGTTTACGTTCAATAAGATTTTTAACATTAATTTTTTTTGGTAAGCTTTGTTCGTTATTTGAATTTAGCGAAACCATGGATTTGAATTTAGCGAAACCCTGGATTTGAATTTAGCGAAACCCTGGATTTGAATTTAGCGAAACCCTGGATTTGAATTTAGCGTGAACAGGAAACGGAGACCTGCAACATGACACACTCCGGAACTTGGCATTTAAGGCAGTAACACAGCTTGTCTTGGTACATCAGTGAGAGACAGTTTAAAGGGCTGAAGCCTCTGTCTGACAATCTGACGATGGTGTTCTTGTTTTCTTGGATTTGTGCTGCCCTCTTTTGGCAGTTTCCTACCATCTGCTTTACCAAGGCACCTGTGAAATCATTTAAAAATGCGCTCTTCAAGACAGTCCAACACATTTCTGTTTTGCTCTGGTACCAAGAAAACCAAACTCTGTTTTTCATGCCTGATAAAAAGTTGTCCAATCATGATTTGAAAAATTTCTCGGCTTCCAAACGTGAAAGGAAAACTCTCAAGTATAGAGAATCTTCAGGGGCGATTACTGCTTAAAAAAAAGATTTCATTAATAGGTTTTAGTCTACCAGTACTGGGTGGACTATTTTGAAGGGCAGTGTCACTGCCTGTTTCATTTCAGTTCACTGACTTCAGATAAACAGAATCAACATGCCGACATTTTGGCTCATTTATGAGAACTGAGTGAGAATTTACAGAAAGTTCCGAAACGGGAATAAATGAATGATCTTTATTTTGGAAGACGCAACCCCATCATACACTCTCCACTTCAGAACTCCTCCTTTTCTTCTTCGATGGAATCTTTGAGCTGTGATTGAGGAGAGATCGAAGACTCCACCACCCAACAACGTTCTCTTGTTTAGATTTTCAACGCGCAACCTAGGAATGAGATCACGATTTGGCAAGCATTTGCTGGCTTGTTAACTTTGACGGAATAAGTTTCTGAGTGCAGTCTTCGGCGAAGGAAAAATCTGGGGAGTTTCCGAAAGAGTGATATGAGAGTTTCTAAGGGAATTCTTTAGAGTGCAGGGAATTTTCCTGGGTAAATGGATACATGTTTACTCTTCCCTCGTAATAAATCTAAAGATGGCTTAGCATGTAGTTTTTCAGTATCAGTGTTGGAAATGTCAGAGTTTATCGGCACTTCTCATGTTTCTTCCCTCTACGTTTCCGGCCCTTGCCGAACTAATGTCACAGAATAATGGATAAATGTCAGAGAATTATATCTTCAGATATTATCAATGATTCTAGCCCTGTCGAATCAGCATCAGCAATCTTTTCAGAATAAGGGTTCGTTGTGTCATTATTTCTGTAGTAGTTTATGTTGTTTTCATAATCTTTCTTTCTTTGTTTTTTGTTATTTCTTCTTAACATCTTCGTTTCTTTTCAGGTTTGTTAGTCTGTGCTTTGTTTCTTAGTCAGTGTGTCTTTCTCTGTGGGTCTTTCGGTCTGTTAATGTGTCTTTCTCTTAGTTTGTGAGTGTTTTTTTTTTCTCAGCTGTTCTGTTTTTTTTTCTCTAAGTCTCTCAGTCTGGAAATAAATCTTAATTTCTAGGTATTTATTGCTGTTAGTGTACTTTATTTGTTTCTTTTTTTTTTTCAGACTGTGAGTGTGTTTTTCTCTCACTCAGTGTGTCTTTTATCTCTGGGTTTGTGTCTGTGAGTGTGTTTTTCTCTCACTCAGTGTCTTTTTTCTCTCTGGGTCTATTTGTCTGTGAGTGTGTTTTTCTCACAGTTATTGTGTCTTTTCTCTCTGGGTTTATCTGTCTGTGAGAGTGTTTTTCTCTCACTCAGTGTGTCTTTTCTCTCGGAGTCTATCTGTCTGTGAGAGTGTTTTTCTCTCACTCAGTGTGTCTTTTCTCTCTGGGTCTTTCAGTCTGTGACTGAGTCTTAAATCTCTAAGTCTCTCAGTCTGTAAATGTGTCTTTCTAGATTTTAAGTCTGTGAAGTGTTTTTCTCTCTTTGTCTTTCAGTCTGTGCGTGTATCTTTCTCTCTAGGTCTCTCAGTCTGCAAATGTGTCTTTCTTGCAGCAAGTCTTTTTCTTGAGGTCTCTAAACGTCTGTGAGATTATCTTTCCAGGTATTTCATTCTGTGAAATATTTTCCCTGGGTTACTGTGTCTTCTGTCTAGATCCTCCATTCTGTGAATCATTTTCTCTAGATCTTCCAGTCTGTGAATCATTTTCTCTAGATCTTCCAGTCTGTGAGTCGTTTTCTCTAGATCTTCCAGTCTGTGAATCATTTTCTCTAGATCTTCCAGTCTGTGAGTCGTTTTCTCTAGATCTTCCAGTCTGTGAATCATTTTCTCTAGATCTTCCAGTCTGTGAGTCGTTTTCTCTAGATCTTCCAGTCTGTGAATCATTTTCTCTAGATCTTCCAGTCTGTGAATCATTTTCTCTAGATCTTCCATTCTGTGAATCATTTTCTCTAGATCTTCCAGTCTGTGAATCATTTTCTCTAGATCTTCCAGTCTGTGAGTCGTTTTCTCTAGATCTTCCAGTCTGTGAATCATTTTCTCTAGATCTTCCAGTCTGTGAATCATTTTCTCTAGATCTTCCAGTCTGTGAGTCGTTTTCTCTAGATCTTCCAGTCATTTTCTCTAGATCTTCCAGTCTATGAGTAATTTTCTCTAGATCTTCCAGTCATTTTCTCTAGATCTTCCAGTCTGTGAGTAATTTTCTCTAGATCTTCCAGTCTGTGAGTAATTTTCTCTAGATTCTTCAGTCTGTGAATGAATCTTTTCTTTTTACTAGGTATCTTAGTTTATTAATGTATCTCTCTTTTATTCTTCTGTCTCTCTCACTATCTCTCTCTCTCTTAATTTCTCTCTCACACTCTCTGTTTTGTCATTCAGTCCCAAGTATCGTGACAGAATGCTGATAAAATATCGAGGAGAATGATGACAAATTACCGTGACAGAATGATGATAAAACAGCATAATTAGAAAGGGCAGTTTAATTCTTCAAAGTAAGTTTTCATCATACAAATAGTCCATTAGAGCAGGAAAATTAAGCTGTCTTCATTTTCATTCATGTACTCATTATACGCGTGGCTGCAAATCTTGGTTTCTCCATTTTGTCTGGTCTTGGTTTTTTCTTCATCAGATTAATTTGTTTTCCTTTTCTCCCATTCAGATACCTTGCTTTCAGTCTCTTTCTCTTTTTTTTTTCCCCCTGAATTTTCCAGTGAATGTCAGGTTCTCCTTCTTCTCATGAGATATACACAATAACTTATATTCTCACTTTCTTTCGAAACTGGTTGCTTTAAGTTAGTTTGTCCAAGAATTTCAGCTTTTATAAGAACTTCTTTACTTGTTTTATATCACGCCTATGATACATGTTTGAAGCATCCTTTTATTGCCTGTGTTAATATGAGGGTAAAAGTGAAATTTTTTGTCATTTTAAATATACTTGTGTTCATTTTGTTACGTGTAGTGAACTGATGACAAACATCAGCGTGAAAGCTGAGAGATAAGAGACACAATGAAGTCTGGCCTATGTAATATATTCCTTGAACTCTTTGAACAAAAATTCATTCGTTTGTTACCTTATGTGATGTTAGGGATGTTATAGGTAAAGGTAGAGATCACCTTGTCATGCCTTAGAGGTACATAAGGATATGGTGTTAGTGCCCATATTTTCCTTGACCTGTCAGCACATTAGAGGGTTATGTGGTCAACATCATGCCTGACCGGCTTTCCTTCCCCAGCTCTAGAAGAAGTCCGGTAATCCCATTTCTACAGCCTGGGTGACTGGAACGTCTCCGGGCCGGATTCGAATCCCCGACCTTCGCCATGAGAGACTAGTACACTAACCACTTCCCCACTCATACATCAGGGATATTCATCTTTTGTCCTGTTTTCTAGATCTCTCTTTATATTTCCATCTGTCCTACTGCGCTTTTCTAACTTTACATGTACTATGAGTGGAGCCTGTTCAACATGCCAACTTGTCTTGTCGGTAGCATAATGTCTACATTTTGAGATGCTTCATATAATACAGGTGCCACTTGTAGGAACAAAGATGCGACATGGACACCTTCTGTGTACCTGCAGCCATCAGGCGAGTTCCCATGAACAAGGTTGGAGTGCTGCCATCTAGTGTCAGACGTTTTTGTATTATACGTGCATTTAATAACAAGGTCACGTGCACTTTGTTGGTTGCAATTGTCAGTCGAGACCTGGTGTAGAGAATCTGTCAAAGTGCACAATATAACCGAAATGGAGAGGATGCTGCGACAACTGGATTTCCAGTTTCTGTTTGTCCTCAAGGCAGAGAGCATAATAGCAGATGCGGAGAACTACTTCACTGCTAAACAATGACTTTCAAATTCCTATTGTGAAAGTTATTTAGTCTGAAAGTCTGACCAGTAGCTGGGCACTTCTCTGTGTCTTTCTCTCCCTCTCTCTCTCTCTCTCTCGTTCGTATTAGTTGTGTTATGCGTAGCATTTATTACACGTATTAAATGTGCCTCTCATGATTATTATAGTTCTCCTTTTTATACGAGTGCCAGTCGATTCTGAATGACTTCGTTAGAGCGACCGATGAGAGACGTTGCGCAGAATTGTTAGACGGGCGTTCATGTTCATTTCTTCAACCAACATCTGAAGATAAAGTTCATTTGGTCCGTCCATCCGTCCGTCCGTTCGTCAGTCTATCTATCTGTCTGTTCACCCCCTCTCTTATATTATATACAAATATACTAATATATATATATATATATACTGTTTAAAAAAAGAAACACAACAAGTATGATGTTGCGATTTAAACTTAAGTTTGCTGATCAGACAAGGGTAAATTGCCTGAAACGTTCACTTGGACATCAACTTCACGTGCTGACCTGAACTCAGCAGATGATTCATGAGCACAGAAAAGCGACACTTGTCAAAACAGCATTTTTGACAGTAACTCATGACGGGTTCACGAGAATCCCGTGAAACTTACTGAACACAAAACTCACTGACCTTGTTATTGAATGCCCATAAAAGATGTGATGCTCCTCCAGTCAATTCATTTGAAAATTCAATGTGCAAGTATGGCTCATCTCACTACAGAACAACGACTCATCATCATTGGACGTTTACAGACTGGACAGTCACAAAGTGTAGTGGCCAGACAATTTAACGTGGTTAGAAGCACCATTAGTCGCCTTTGGAGACGGTTTCAAGAAACTGGCTCAGATGAAGACCGGCCGTGCAGTGGAAGACTCATCGTCACAACTCCTGCCGAAGACCGATTTTTACGGCTGCGTCACCTCAGGAATCGATTTGCATCTGCGTCCTCAACAGTCCAGTCAATGACAGTACTCGTCGAATTTCAGATCAAACGGTCAGGAACTGGTTGTACGACGCTGGTCTTTAGGCTAGACGAATCTGCAACGGTCCTGTTCTTACGGACCGGCATCGCCAGAACCGACTGTAATGGGCGGACCAGCATCGTCAATGGACTGTTGCGAATGATTGGAGAAGGATTTGGTTTAGTGATGAATCATTCTTTCTGCTCCAGCAACACGATAGACGGAGAAGAGTTTACCTCATAGTCTATGAGCTCTACACCCAGAACTGCGTGGATGAGGCTCTTCCACATAGTGGTGGAGGTGTACTGGTGTGGGGGACGATCATCTTCACGGGAAGGAGTGACCTGGTGCAAAATGAAGGACGCCTAAATTCCCAATGATACGTTGCTGAAATTCTTCGTCCTCAGGTCCTTCCACTTCTAGCTGCACCAGGGCCGATTTTTCACCAGGATAACGCTCCACCTCATGTGGCACAACTCACCACCCAGTTCCTAGTTGACAACAACGTCCAGACCATTCCGTGGCCATCCATGTCATCAGACATGAACCCAGTAGAACACTTATGGAATGAACTCAACAGACAACTCCGCCAGTGAGACGTAGCGCCAACCAATATCCGACGGTTGTCTCTTGCATTGCGGGAAGAGTGGGCAGCCATCCCACAACAACAGATCCAACGGCTAATCGGATCCATGTCAAGGAGATGTCGTTCTCTGATACAGGCCAGAGGAGGCCATACACCTTACTGAAACGGAGGCCTCAGTCGCAAAGAATAAAAGTTCAAACCAAATTTAATGAACATCATTTCATTGTTAAAGTCTTACAGTTTTTTCATGCCAAGATTGAAACATTAATTCCTTAAAATAAAATTTTGATACAAGTTTGAAATTTGGAGTCCATTACGACTACAGTAGTGTTACGTTTCTTGTTTTTTTTTAAACAGTATATAAAACACCATATTCCACATTATGCCTTAATGGCATGGAAACGGGAAGTTTACCTTATATATGTATATTGCTGTATACAAAAACTAACATATCTGTCACAGTTGCTTTTTTCCACTTCTTGATGTCATCTCTTTCTTTAATTTCTCATAAAATTTCCACTTTTGAGACCTCAGTTTCTGAAAAAAAACATTTTTTTTTCCCCTTTGATTCTGAAATATGAGCCCAGAAATTCATGAAAGAAGCTTACATCGTTCGTGTTGTTGCCTTTATGAAAAATCAAAAACAAAAAAAAAACAAACTCGGGGCAAATCATGTTTGTGTTTTATCTATTTTAGGGCCTGTCTTGCTTTTGTTCAGCTTTCATGCAATTCTCTACGTCTCTCTCTCTCTCTCCTTTCTTTCTGATTATCTCAGCCCATTTCTTTCTTGTCTCTTTCTCTTTTCATCTCAGGGATCCGACATTTGACAAGAGCTATCCTAGATATGAAAATAAATTGATACTCCTATGAAGAGTGCAAAATTCTGCCCCCGCCGAATGGATGATATACACAAGAGAGTTTTGCCTGCTTGTCTCTATGTTAAACGGTGACTGCCAATCAAGTGAATCAACATCAGTCATTAAGAAAAACTAATACATTAATGAGTTCACGAGGTCAGAAACCTAGATTAGATAACAATGATAAGATCTTCCCTTGTTTTATCGACCGAAGTTGCTCATAACCAGCACAAGTAGATACAAAAGCCAATTGTTAAAGCCCTCGCAGACTTGGAGAATGAATATCATGTGGAATGATTGATATTGTTTAGCCCAGCGCTTGTCATACTGTCTCCAGTGATGGTTTGTCATGTTCATCTTTGTGTGCCTCTGAGTGGTTCTATGTTTGTGTGCCTCCGACTGGTTCTATGTTTGTGTGCCTCCGACTGGTTCTATGTTTGTGTGGCTCTGACTGGTTCTATATTTTTGTGGTTTTAACTGATTCTATGTGTGTGGTTCTGACTGGTTCTATATTTGTGTGGCTCTGACTGGTTCTATGTTTGTGTGGCTCTAACTGGTTCTATGTTTGTGTGGCTCTAATTGGTTGTCTTTGTGTGGCTCTGACCGGTCCCATGTTTGTGTGGCTTTGGTTTGTCCCATGTGTGTGTGACTTTGGCTGATACCATGTTTGTGTGGCCTTGACTGGTCCCATGTTTATGTGGCTTTGGCTGGTCCCATGTTTGTGTAGTTTTGGCTGGTCCCATGTTTGTGTGGCTTTGGCTGGTCCCATGTTTGTTTGACTTTGGCTGGTCTCATGATTGTGTGGTTTTGGCTGATCCCATATTTGTGTCTGGGTGTAGGAAAACAGCAAATGGATGATAACATCAGAAAGAAAACTAATCATTGTGACAATGAGCACTAATCTAGATAAAACTAATCGAGATAAAAACTAATCTAGGAAAATAATGTAATTACTTGTAACTGATGAGACGGTCAGTAGTTTTTTAATTATTGGAAAAGGTACCTAAACCAGAAATCTACTTTCACTACGTCACCATCTTCCCCGATGATCGTCTACGTCTTCCATCCAGCTATGTTCTTTGAAGCTGATCGATTAAGCCAGTAGTTCTTTACAACCCCCCCCCCCCCATTTTTTTGTGGCCGTGGACCTCCTGTCCGACCTGAGAACTACTGTGAGCCCCCCACCTTCTCTACACTGAGAACCGTTGTGGTGGACATCTCATTTAAAAAAAAAATAGAACCAACGTGATGCTTTTAATCCAACCAGCTCATTTAGTAGTCAGTGGAGTCCCTAGAATCTTTCCGTCGATCCTTAGAGGTCCAAAGGCCCCAAGATAAGAATAACTGGAATTAAGCTGTCACCCTCAGACATCAAGAAATTCTTTCCAACATGTGAGGGCCAGACTTTGTGTGATGTCCAGTCTGTGTTGCCTTGTTGTTTATCCTGGCTTCAGCATTTCTCCAGCAGATTGTCAGTGTTGGGTCTTTATTCCTGTTTGCTACAGAAAACCAGAACCTGTTTTTTTTTAGCAACTGAATGCTTAGAGTTTCTAGCAATTGAATACTTAGAGTTTCTAGCAACTGAATACTTAGAGTTTCTAACAAATTGAATGTTTAGAGTTTCTAGCCTGATCTTTGTTACGTCCAGTCTCTCAGCTCATTATAATGAATGCAGGAAACAAGATCCACGTGGTGTAAACGAAATTATTTTTCTTAGTCCAGGTCGACACAGAGTAAATAAAGGATAAAGCGGTTGAAATCCAAATATAAACATATTCTCCTTTAACTCGATCATACGCTTACTCTGTCTTATTTATGCCCAGGCTATATATTTTGAAAGTGGGCAGGTCTACCTCGAGGGCACCTTGGTTCTAGCCTTCAGGCTGACAAAACTTAGTGGACTCCTATACTGAAGAAAGAGGTCCTTTTGTCGTTCAATTCCCGCTCTTTTCTCCTCTTTTCGATGACCACCTGGCATTTCATACGAGACTGTCATAGGAATTGTTTCTTTCCAGCCTGATCCTACAAATAAATAAAGACTCGCCACAGCTGATGGTGACGTTCATCACTCTCGAAGTAGTTTCCTTGCGCAAGGATACACCTTGGAAGTCTGTTTTGGAGGAGGTTGTCGGGCATCACCTGCGATTTGCCTGTATGTCCTCAGCCTGGTCAAAACGACACCGGTTCACCTTCAGCCTCGATCCTGGGAACAGAAAGAAGGCGAGGAGGGTTTGGGGGAGGGGGAGGAGGGGAGTGGAGGAACGGTAAACCCGTGGAATAAGGAGGATGGGGGGGGGGGAGCTATACCCATGTTGTTCCTGGGTAAAAACTACTGGTTGTTGTGAAGGGCGCGAGCGGAAGCGTTGTCATGGTGGAGCAGGTACGCTTCCCCCAGGCCGGGGAGTCTCTTTTCTAACGTTCCCACAAAGTCGCGGCAGAACATCACAGCACAGATGAGAATTCACAGTTGTCCATCAAGGGCACATTCTTGGCGCACACCTTCCCCGATGTCACAGAAAACGATCCCCATGCTCTTGCCATTGCTTTTCGACTTTCTGACCTTTTTTTTTTTTGGATATTCATGACCCTGGACTTTTCCTTTTGGGGCGATTGCTGCTTGTATCTTCGGGTCTTAACTATAAACCAAACCCGCTGCTTTATCTTCGGGTCTTAACCATAAACCAAACCCGCTGCTTTATTTTCGGGTCTTAACCATAAACCAAACCCGCTGCTTTATCTTCGGGTCTTAACCATAAACCAAACCCGCTGCTTTATCTTCGGGTCTTAACCATAAACCAAACCCGCTGCTTTATCTTCGGGTCTTAACCAAAAACCTAGCTCCCATAACTATTTCTAACCAGGACAAGAAGGTCTTATACTCTGAGACGAGTTGCTGAAGGTCACTGCAGACATCAACACGTTGTTACATTTGGATCCTGGGAACAATCTGACATCGATGTGGCGCATGCTCAGGTCAGTTCTTCAGTTAAAGTCTGCTCACGTGCCCTAAAACCAGCTCCCACCGCCTGAGAAAATACTCCAGTGGTCAGACGTTGAGTCTCATGGATGAACTGCTGGATCTCTGGAACATTATGAGGAGTTGTGCAGGCCAGGAGTCTTTCTGTGTTGCCGTCATCAACTGATATTCGATCGACCTTGAACAGCGCATGTCATATAAACACTTGTGTCCGATCACGAGACACTTGTTTAAACTTTTCCATGGCTTCTACTGCAGTTTGAGATTTGCACAAAATCTGATGCTCATAGGTGTAAAACATCCATCTTAAAAATCGCCAGACATCAAACCAGTGACCTTCACAATGACCTTCACGTATGATTAGCTCCGTGCCACCTGGCACGTGCTAGCAGTGCAATATTCCGAGGGAAAACTGAGGCTGAAATTGAGAACAGATGCGGTAAAGTGAATCAGGTCATTTAACAAGTGATACCTTTACTTAAAAACGAATATATATCACAACTGAAACAAAAAAGAGCCCCGTACAACATAATTTTCCCCGGAACTATGTGCTATCAATGGCAGATATGGACACAAACAGGCAAACACAAAAGGAAAATCATCACGATAGAAATGAGATGTTTAAGGAGAATACTAAATGTGGCAAGAAGAGAGCAAATAAGAAATGACAACCATCAGAGGCAAAGGTTGGAGTAACACCCGTTTTACGCTACATTCAGAAACAGCAAGTCAGACGGGTTGGCCACCTTACACGGCGACGTATGCAGTGAAGATAATGAAGCACACACATCGTGTCGGATTGGGAAAGGGTTATGAGGCGTTTTTTTTTTCAGTACCTGAGTAGAGTTACAACTCAGGGGGTGTCCAATACTTCTTTAGCAGACCCCACGGCCATGGGGTCTCTGGCGATCCCTGCCCCGTTAGCCAGGCAAAGGCTGTTACTGGGGGTATCAAGAGAGAGGTGGGACAGGGTCTTGGACAGCTTTTGTTCACGAAGGGTTGGCGAACCAAAGCTGGTCAAGACGCTGCAAGCTTAAGGCTAGCTTGTCAGCTACGGGTAGCTGACTGGGTCGCTGATTGGGTTGCAGATTGCCATAATGGGCAGCGTCTTCGCTCCCTTATCCTGATGATGAAATCAGTTGTGGAGAAACTAATAAACATACAAGCTAGGGTAACAATACTAAAAGTTAACTGTGTGTGGTAACTAACAAACATACGTATAAACTAACGTAACAATACTAAAAGTTAACTGTGTGTGGTAACTAACAAACATACGTATAAACTAACGTAACAATACTAAAAGTTAACTGTGTGTGGTAACTAACAAACATACGTATAAACTAACGTAACAATACTAAAAGTTAACTGTGTGTGGTAACTAACAAACATACGTATAAACTAACGTAACAATACTAAAAGTTAACTGTGTGTGGTAACTAACAAACATACGTATAAACTAACGTAACAATACTAAAAGTTAACTGTGTGTGGTAACTAACAAACATACGTATAAACTAAGGTAACAATATTAAAAGTTAACTGTGTAGGGAAACTAATAAACATACGAAGAAGGGTAACAATACTAAGTTAACAATAATTTTAAAAATATCTGGAATAGTCCTTAAATCCTAATCTCTCTCTCTCTCTCTCTCTCTCTGAACCTTAAGTGCCCAGGGCACATGGTGCTTCCGCAAGGGTTTTCCACAAATGTCTGTCCTTCGCCTTTTTTCCGCTCTTCTCCAGGTGAGCCCTCTATTGCTCAGCATCCTCTCTGTTATTCTTCTCCATGTCTCTTTTGGTCTACCCTTACTTCTTTTCCCCTGTAGTGTTCATCTTAGTGCTATTTTTGGTAGTGAGTCGTTAATCATCCGGAGCACATGTCCCAACCATCGCCAGCGTCTTTCCTCAATAATTGCTGTCAGTGGCTTCATCTGCATTTCTGCCAACAAGATGTTATTTCTTATGGTTTTTGGCCAACAAGTTTTTTTCTAATTCTTAATAAACATTTAGTTTGGAAAGAATTCAACTTGTTTTCTACGGTTTTTGGTGATTTTCCAGCATTCACTTCCATAGAGCAGTACACTTAGAACATTACTCTTAAATATCCTGATTTTCGTCGTCGCGCTTAGTTTTTTTTAAAGATTTCCATATAGTCTGCAGCATTGTAAAAGCCTGGTTTGCTCTAGCAATCTTACTGAATCTTACATTCTAGTAATCTGTTAAATCTTAATATTATAATTAAAAATTCACAAGAAGTGGGAAGCACCAGGGATATAGTTTTGGAGAAAGATGTAAAAACAAATACCCTATACAGACAGAAAAACAAACAAAAACAAACGAAGAGGTCATGAGACAAGTTTCAGAACAACAAAAACTAGTTAAAATGGTAGGAAAAAAAAAGACAGTCAAAATTTCTTGGACATGTCATGAGAAGACAGAAATTGGAGAACCTGGTAATCACTGGAAAATCCAAGGGAAGAAAAGGAAGAGTGGAAGACCAAGACAAAAAATATCTCAATGGACTGACCAAGTGGCACGGAAAAAGAAAAGCACTTGGATTAATCACACACATCAAGGTGAAGAAACAAGATCACCGACACTTTCAGTCGGGTACATGATGATGATGATGATAAATAAAACACCATGAAATAGGAATATCAGTGCTCTATTTCAGTACCGCTAAACGCATTTTACTTAAACTTGTCATTTTCAAAACTTGGCAAACATTTATCAAAATAACACACTATTTTGTTTTCTTCTTCTTCAGCTCGTTTTCATTCCAGCCAAAACCTTATCCGCACTCCTCCCTTTTTATCCATTTCTTAACGTCCTTACCTTCATCAAATTCAAGCATCATTTTGAATCCAAGTTCTGATATAGACGAGAATTGAATACAAACGTTATGAACGTTGATCAGAGAGAGCTCTCTGGTCTCATACACGAGATTTATATTACTTTTTATTTAGTTCGAGCTGTATGCATCCTTTAGAATGAACGTCCTTTTTTCCCCTTCCGGTTGGCGGTTATTTCTGTAACGAAACATGAGAGATTTGCTGCTCAGCGTTGCTGCATATAAATATTTTCAGGTTTATTCATATTTTCTTTTATTTTTAAAAATGCATTTATTCAGATAAGTGTTTAGTATTTTTTTCCCTTAGTACAGGGAACATTGTACTGTAGATAACGGAACAACACCACAGCTCCCTAGATCATCAGAGGAAATGACTCCCCCCCCCCCCCAAACAAGTGCCTGACACTCTAAGAGGGGTGGCCCCGCCCCCCTGTGTCATGACTCCCTTCCAGGGGTGTGTGAGTTACTTTCTTCTTTTTTTTTCATTTTGCTCCGTCTGGGAATCGAATTAGGGTCTTCCAAGTGGCACAACATCGTGGAGTGCATCTTAGCCATTTTGTCACGGGGACCTGTCTTATTATTGGACAGCACACAGGAAGCTCACAGTTCTCAGGAGACCGCTGCTATTCTTCTTTTTTTATGACATCTCAGATTCTTTTTATCACATCTCAGATTCTTTTTATCACATCTCAGATTCTTTTTATGACATCTCAGATTCTTTTTATCACATCTCAGATTCTTTTTATAACATCTCAGATTGTTTTTATCACATCTCAGATTCTTTTTATAACATCTAAGATTCTTTTTATAACATCTAAGATTCTTTTTATCACATCTAAGATTCTTTTTATAACATCTAAGATTCTTTTTACATCTAAGATTCTTTTTATAACATCTAAGATTCTTTTTATCACATCTCAGATTCTTTTTATCACATCTAAGATTCTTTTTATCACATCTAAGATTCTTTTTATAACATCTCAGATTGTTTTTATCACATCTCAGATTCTTTTTATAACATCTAAGATTCTTTTTATAACATCTAAGATTCTTTTTATCACATCTAAGATTCTTTTTATAACATCTAAGATTCTTTTTATCACATCTAAGATTCTTTTTATAACATCTAAGATTCTTTTTATCACATCTCAGATTCTTTTTATCACATCTAAGATTCTTTTTATCACATCTAAGATTCTTTTTATAACATCTAAGATTCTTTTTATCACATCTAAGATTCTTTTTATAACATCTAAGATTCTTTTTATCACATCTAAGATTCTTTTTATCACATCTCAGATTCTTTTTATAACATCTAAGATTCTTTTTATAACATCTAAGATTCTTTTTATAACATCTAAGATTCTTTTTATGACATCTCAGATTCTTTTTATGACATCTCAGATTCTTTTTATCACATCTCAGATTCTTTTTATGACATCTCAGATTCTTTTTATCACATCTCAGATTCTTTTTATCACATCTCAGATTGTTTTTATAACATCTAAGATTCTTTTTATCACATCTCAGATTCTTTTTATAACATCTAAGATTCTTTTTATAACATCTAAGATTCTTTTTATAACATCTAAGATTCTTTTTATAACATCTAAGATTCTTTTTATAACATCTAAGATTCTTTTTATGACATCTAAGATTCTTTTTTTTATAATATCTCAGATTCTTTTTTTATAACATCTCAGATTCTTTTTTTATAACATCTCAGATTCTTTTTATAACATCTCAGATTCTTTTACCCCAAGTTTTTTTTTTCCTCTCAGATGCATCAAGCTATTTAGACAAATGAAAAGTTTGTCAGCTTTGTATTAAGTAAAATATCTGCTTATATTGTAACTAACCAGACATTGTCATGATTATTAATAGTGCACTGTCAAATGTGAACGCAAACCAAAGAGACAAAAAAAAAAAAAACGTGCAAAAATCAAAGTAGTGACATCGAGGACAGATTAACTTTTTATCTGTCTGCTTATGCCATTAGCGTCGCAGGGACTTTCAGACACGGGTATAGAGCAAGGTGAGAGGTCAGGGTAGCTGTCATTTTATGTTTCTCAATGTGTCTTTCACTAAATACACTCATTTTTTCCTTTGGTTGTCCTTGTGCCATATATCCCGATATTTTCGAGTTATATGCATATGCAGCAAGAGAAATGTAAGAGAAATGCAAGAGAAATGTAAGAGGAATAATCAGAGGAAAGAGCAAGAAAAGTCATAAAAAATTACTCAGAAACGAGTCTTGGGTTTCCGCGGACGAACACGATATCAGATCAAAGTGTTAGACAGCTTCCTTCATACCTCACGCACTTCGAATTCTGCTGTAATGCGCCTTCTAATTATGATTAGCTCGGAAGATCTGCAGTAACGTGTTTTCTAACTATGCCAAGCACTGGAAGATCTGCTTTAACGTGCTTTCTAACTATGCCAAGCACAAGAAGATCTGCCGTAACGTGCTTTCTAACTACGGCAAACGCTGGAAGATTTGCGGTAACGCGATTTCTAACTACACAAGCACTGGAAGGTCTGCGGTAACGCGATTTCTAACTACGCCAAGCACTGGAAGATCTGCGGTAACGCGATTTCTAACTACGCCAAGCACTGGAAGATCTGCGGTAACGCGATTTCTAACTACACAAGCACTGGAAGGTCTGCGGTAACGCGATTTCTAACTACGCCAAGCACTGGAAGATCTGCGGTAACGCGATTTCTAACTACGCCAAGCACTGGAAGATCTGCGGTAACGCGATTTCTAACTACGCCAAGCACTGGAAGATCTGCGGTAACGCGATTTCTAACTACGCCAAGCACTGGAAGATCTGCGGTAACGCGATTTCTAACTACGCCAAGCACTGGAAGATCTGCGGTAACGCGATTTCTAACTACACAAGCACTGGAAGATCTGCGGTAACGAGATTTCTAACTACACAAGCACTGGAAGATCTGCGGTAACGAGATTTCTAACTACACAAGCACTGGAAGGTCTGCGGTAACGCGATTTCTAACTACGCCAAGCACTGGAAGATCTGCGGTAACGCGATTTCTAACTACGCCAAGCACTGGAAGATCTGCGGTAACGCGATTTCTAACTACGCCAAGCACTGGAAGATCTGCGGTAACGCGATTTCTAACTACGCCAAGCACTGGAAGATCTGCGGTAACGCGATTTCTAACTACGCCAAGCACTGGAAGATCTGCGGTAACGCGATTTCTAACTACACAAGCACTGGAAGATCTGCGGTAACGAGATTTCTAACTACACAAGCACTGGAAGATCTGCGGTAACGAGATTTCTAACTACACAAGCACTGGAAGATCTGCGGTAACGAGATTTCTAACTACACAAGCACTGGAAGGTCTGCGGTAACGTGCTTTCTAACTACGCCAAGCACTGGGAGATTAATGTCATCCGTCATACACGTAGACTCGCTAAGTTCTGCTTAGAAAAGCATGTTTAGTAACACTTTTACCCAGCCTAACCAGGTATTTTACAAGGCCGAGTTCAGGTGTCTCTGCTTCAAATCCTGCAGCGCAGACGCCTTGCACTCCTACTGTATGCAAATGCTATGGGACATAGATTTAATTTTGTTTGAAGAGGAATATGTTTCCATAGAGAGGTTCCCAGTCATTGGCTGGAACGATGGCCATTTTCACGCCACGGAAAGGACCACAGACCGCATTCATGTTTACCACGAGTGAAGAACTTCATCATCACAGAAGCCTCAAGCTCTTCCGGCACAGAGCACAACATTGGAACATTTGAAAAGACGGGATGAATCTTTAACAGAGCCTCGCGAGAGGAGGTTTCATGTGACAGCTGTGTTCGTGAATGGGTTCGCGGAGGCGAAGGTGCTCGAATATATGAGGCCACTAGTGAAGACAGCATCAAGAAGACTCTCAGACAACTTTCAGATACAGGACCTCAATGTTACCGTGAGGCTGAAATATTGAACCGAACTGATGAAAGTTGACTGAATAATATCACTACTGAGAGTTCGAGTTGATAATGATCATCATTTTCTTCTGTGGATATCAGCTTCTCTCTTCGTCAGCCAGACTCAAAGTTGCCACTGTGACTCCCGTCGTCAGAAGGATTTCTTCATGTTTCAGCGCAGTTTTCAGTCCATGCTCTTTAACCAGGGGCCTCGCATTTAAAGCAGTTCTTCCCAAAAAAAAAAAGTTTAAGTAGATATATTCCTCCATTTTTCATCGTCTTAGGTTTCTGTTTTTCTTCTTCTAATATTGTTTGTTCGGTTAGTGGAGAGATTATTGATATGTCTTTTGTTGTTCCTGTGGTGTATGTGTATGTCTGTGTTTCAGGTTTTTTACGGTAATTTAAAACTGCAGTATCTCAACAACGAAACAAACTTTGCGGGGGGCGCTGATTTTAGTTTAGTTTTGTTTCGACAAACAGTAAACAGAGGGACAGTGTCAGAGAAGGAGAAGAGAATCTTCAGCGATCTCCTTTTTATTGTTGTTGCTGTTGTTGTTGTCGCTTTACAAGCAACTGCAAAAGTTTCCACTGTGCGAAGCCGCGCCTTACTTTCTGCAATAACTACACAAGCCTAAAAGTCGATATCACCTACCCAGCTAATTATGTTGTTATTTTTGTCTGAATATACAGCATTATTTTCTCATGCACAAAGGAAGCTGATGGCATGTTTACTCTCCAGGATCTTCTTTCATCAGTTGTTAAGTAATGACTCTCTATAGTCCACATTGTAGATCTTTTCCTTGCTGAGTCAACGACTCTTAGCACCGAAGGGAACATTTTCTCTCATATTAGTTTACTTAACACCGTCTGCTGTTGTCTGCAGAGGCAGCAATTATGTGACATAATTTCTAAGCCTTTTTTTCATAATTTTGATGAAATATCCGAGAGCTGTTACCTTATATAAATGTTACATATGTATATGTCGCATTATGTAAATGTCACTTGCGCAAAACATAATTAACTCTATGCTTCCGGTTGTCAGCAGCAAACGTGATGAATAGTCTATCTATCTATCTATCTATCTATCTATCTATCTATCTATCTATCTATCTATCTATCTATCTATCTATCTATCTATCTATCTATCTGTCTAATCTAATTAATCTATCTATCTATCTATCTATCTATCTATCTATCTATCTATCTATCTATCTATCTATCTATCTATCTATCTGTCAGTCTGTCCGTCCATATGTCTATATGTGTGTCTATCTGTCTTTGTGTGTGTTTGTCTATTTACTTCGACCACATCCGCTGCACGTTATTAAAAAAAATAACTGAAATCTTTTCTCCACATATCCTCCTTACGGCAAACATCCTGTAGTATTAGTAAACAACAACAACAACAACAACAACACGTGTGAAGCTGTGTACGAACAAGTCCAATTTATTTCTTTCCATTTGAAACTCAATTTCCTTTTCACTTTATTTTTAGTTCATGTCCTATTTTCCACTGATCAGAAAACGAAACAAGCCTACTGTAAACATTATTTTGTCATTGCTTTTAGTTCATGTTTACCACGAGTGAAGAACTTCATCATCACAGAAGCCTCAAGCTCTTCCGGCACAGAGCACAACATTGGAACATTTGAAAAGACGGGATGAATCTTTAACAGAGCCTCGCGAGAGGAGGTTTCATGTGACAGCTGTGTTCGTGAATGGGTTCGCGGAGGCGAAGGTGCTCGAATATATGAGGCCACTAGTGAAGACAGCATCAAGAAGACTCTCAGACAACTTTCAGATACAGGACCTCAATGTTACCGTGAGGCTGAAATATTGAACCGAACTGATGAAAGTTGACTGAATAATATCACTACTGAGAGTTCGAGTTGATAATGATCATCATTTTCTTCTGTGGATATCAGCTTCTCTCTTCGTCAGCCAGACTCAAAGTTGCCACTGTGACTCCCGTCGTCAGAAGGATTTCTTCATGTTTCAGCGCAGTTTTCAGTCCATGCTCTTTAACCAGGGGCCTCGCATTTAAAGCAGTTCTTCCCAAAAAAAAAAAGTTTAAGTAGATATATTCCTCCATTTTTCATCGTCTTAGGTTTCTGTTTTTCTTCTTCTAATATTGTTTGTTCGGTTAGTGGAGAGATTATTGATATGTCTTTTGTTGTTCCTGTGGTGTATGTGTATGTCTGTGTTTCAGGTTTTTTACGGTAATTTAAAACTGCAGTATCTCAACAACGAAACAAACTTTGCGGGGGGCGCTGATTTTAGTTTAGTTTTGTTTCGACAAACAGTAAACAGAGGGACAGTGTCAGAGAAGGAGAAGAGAATCTTCAGCGATCTCCTTTTTATTGTTGTTGCTGTTGTTGTTGTCGCTTTACAAGCAACTGCAAAAGTTTCCACTGTGCGAAGCCGCGCCTTACTTTCTGCAATAACTACACAAGCCTAAAAGTCGATATCACCTACCCAGCTAATTATGTTGTTATTTTTGTCTGAATATACAGCATTATTTTCTCATGCACAAAGGAAGCTGATGGCATGTTTACTCTCCAGGATCTTCTTTCATCAGTTGTTAAGTAATGACTCTCTATAGTCCACATTGTAGATCTTTTCCTTGCTGAGTCAACGACTCTTAGCACCGAAGGGAACATTTTCTCTCATATTAGTTTACTTAACACCGTCTGCTGTTGTCTGCAGAGGCAGCAATTATGTGACATAATTTCTAAGCCTTTTTTTCATAATTTTGATGAAATATCCGAGAGCTGTTACCTTATATAAATGTTACATATGTATATGTCGCATTATGTAAATGTCACTTGCGCAAAACATAATTAACTCTATGCTTCCGGTTGTCAGCAGCAAACGTGATGAATAGTCTATCTATCTATCTATCTATCTATCTATCTATCTATCTATCTATCTATCTATCTATCTATCTATCTATCTATCTATCTATCTATCTATCTGTCTAATCTAATTAATCTATCTATCTATCTATCTATCTATCTATCTATCTATCTATCTATCTATCTATCTATCTATCTATCTATCTGTCAGTCTGTCCGTCCATATGTCTATATGTGTGTCTATCTGTCTTTGTGTGTGTTTGTCTATTTACTTCGACCACATCCGCTGCACGTTATTAAAAAAAATAACTGAAATCTTTTCTCCACATATCCTCCTTACGGCAAACATCCTGTAGTATTAGTAAACAACAACAACAACAACAACAACACGTGTGAAGCTGTGTACGAACAAGTCCAATTTATTTCTTTCCATTTGAAACTCAATTTCCTTTTCACTTTATTTTTAGTTCATGTCCTATTTTCCACTGATCAGAAAACGAAACAAGCCTACTGTAAACATTATTTTGTCATTGCTTTTAGTTCTGTACTGACATAATGTTTATAGGATGTTTCCAACAACATTTATCTATAGCGTTTTATATGAAATTTAACCCGTTACTTGAAGCTCCCAGTTTTAGATGAAATATAACCCGTTACTTGAATCTCCCAGTTTTAGATGAAATATAACCCATTGCTTGAATCTCCCAGTTTTAGATGAAATATAACCCGTTGCTTGAATCTCCCAGTTTTAGATGAAATATAACCCGTTACTTGAATCTCCCACTTTTAGATGAAATATAACCCGTTACTTGAATCTCCCACTTTTAGAGGAAATATAACCCGTTACTTGATTTCCCAGTTTTTCTTTTCTTTTTGTAAATCAAGACCGTTCCCAGTAAATGAGCTCTCTACTCTGTTTGGGCAGTTGGTATAAGTTTTACACCGAATTAATCCTCACTCAACTCTACCAATCTGATCTAAAGGGAGAATGAGTTTCATATACCCGATAATCAGAAATACTTGAGAAAGATTCGACTGAAAAGTCGGCTACATTAAATATTTTACTCTTTAGAGTGCTCTGGCCTTTGAGTGTCACAATACACCCACACGGCACGTGGTTTCAATAGTACAAGTACTTTCTATACTTCCACCCTGTCAAAGTACCCCCTCCCCCTTTTTCCAAACCCCTTCTACTGGTGATAAATCAGCAATATTGAAACACATATAAAACTTAATACAGAATTAGATTTAATGATATAATAGCAGACATATTACACTATACTTTTTTTTTAACATCACATCCTATTTTCTGAAGCGAAACCAACATAAATGATGCAAATGACATTATTTACATTCTACTGATAATGGACTGAAATGGCTGTACTTGTGAAATGCTAAAATTCAAAGATTATCTCTCTTTTCTTCCATAAAACTCTTAATTGGAAAACTCGGCAGATAATGCGAGTAAATTACTCGGCCAAGTCTGACAAGGTATAATTCTCGTGTATGATTAGATCGTGTGACGAATATGAAAATCAATTGAGCACCATGAAATGTTTGCACTAAATAAACAAATGTACAGTAATTTGCTGATTGTTAAAAAAAAAAATCTGTTCATCTTTTGTTTCTTTTTTTTTCTTTCGGAGAAAGGAATGGTGGTTTAGGAGTTTTGCAGAGTTCGTTCCCCTGACATAGATCTTTTTTTGAAGGTACAAACGGCACCTGTTAAGTATATTCTATCTGGTGACATATTGTCCGATTCGTATAGTCAAGATTTCTCTTTGTTTTCGTACTTTGTCGGGTGTTACAGTCATCACTGAGAATTTCTGACATCATAGAGGGAAATGTGCAGAAAGAAGGGGCGAGTTATGCGGAGTTGACCTCACCCCAATATCGTGTCACGTCTTTTTTTTTTGAGTTGCTTCTGAAAGTACGACGGTTGTTCTTATTCAGCTTGGCTGACCAAATTGGGCTTGAGATTGTCCCCAAAAGCTGTGGAGTCTGCTGAGACGTCAATCTCTTGGGTCCACTTATTGGATCCATCGGCGTTCCTATCTCAAACGCCGTGGTGGCCTAAAAATGTGAAGGAACTAACACTTCGCATTCCCACAGCATGTAAATGCAACCAGGAATAGATTTCTTTTTGCGTTGACTGCTTGGGTCCACTTATTTGAGTCACTTCTTGGGTCCGTTTATTGAGGTAAGTTATTGGGTCCACTTATTTAAGTCATTTCTTGTATCCACTTACCGAGGTCACTTCTTGGGTCCGCTTACTGGGGGTCACTTCTTGGGTCCATTTATTTGAGTCACTTCTTGGGTCCACTTATTGGGGTCACTTCTTGGGTCACTTATTTGAGTCACTTCTTGGGTCCATTTATTGTGGTCACTTCTTTGGTCCACCTATTTGAGTCACTTCTTGGGTCCACTTATTGGGGTCACTTCTTGGAGTCACTTCTTGGGTCCACTTATTGGGGGTCACTTCTTGGGTCCATTTATTGTGGTCATTTCTTTGGTCCACTTATTTGAGTCATTTTTTTGGGTCCACTTACTGAGGTCACTTCTTCTTGGGTCCACTTGTTTGGGTCACTTCTTGGGTCCACTTGTTTGGGTCACTTCTTAGGTCCACTTATTTGAGTCACTTCTTGTATCCACTTACTAGGGTCACTTCTTGGGTCCACTTATTGTGTCCGCTCTGGACCGTGAACAAAATCAATGTAAACACTTCCCATAAAACATTATTCTTTCTTTAATATAATCACAGCATCAGCTGCAAAGAAGTCGTGTTTTCAAAAACATCAACAAACAGAAGGTACTAACTGACCACCACCTGGTTAAGCAATTTAAGAATCCAGGCTTTTTAAAAAAATGCTATTGAGAAAAATGAATTGCTAGTATGATATCTGGTCACTACATGTCGCTCGCACAGCTGCGTAATGGGTGCCACCATCTTCTAGTCATGGAGGAGAACTGTAGATGTGACGAGACAGAAAACGGTCTCCTGTCCTTGCAGATGGTCTCTGATCCTGAGAACTACTGAATTATCTTTCTCTGACTTCAAACTTATGGTGGCCCATGATGAAATGAGAAACATGGGGACCAAACTGGGTGAGGAGTGTTCTATGCTGGCTTTGCATAATTCCCACAACGGAATATCTAAGCGCCATTCTCAGATAGCTCCAACACCATCTAAACACGCAGATATCTACTACCGGACGTAGTATCACGTGAATGTTGTCGGTGGGTGGGGGGAGCGTTATTTGAGGTTCACATGGACAAGGTCACCAGTATTTCCCTGGCTTTTGAGAGACTGTCCTCTCTTAAATACCCACCCTCGGGAAATTGTTTCCAGACTCCAGAAGCATACCTTGTACACTCCAATCTCTACAGAGACTTAGTCTACACCAAACCCGGCCGAAAGAAAACAAAAAGTATGGATATAAGACACTCCAGCGCGCCATGAGGAACCTCCTGCTGGCGGTGGAAATCCTGGAGACTACTCATACTGTAGCCTAGATGGTAGTGCATATAAACCTGGACGCAGAAAAGTCGCCCTCCCTCCCTCCTTATTCCCATCTAGGAATGTCTGCACAGATTAGGACGTCGACGACGATGATAATAATGAAATGTCATCGCTTTTATCATCACTCGTATTCTCTCATTATTCCTTCTGTTTGCTTCTTTCTTCTACTTTCCTTTATTCTCGAACAATAAATCATCTGTAAATATTTTAATTGAATTTTTTAAAAAAACACTCCTGGCTTACGACAAATACTATTTGTGGCGTTCAACAGAATCCAAACACACAACTTGTAAAAAATTAAATTGAATACCAACGTGTATTATTAATTCTCTAACAAAATAAAATATTTCAGTGTAACAAAACCAAAAAAACAGGTTTAATTAACCTGGAATTTAATTATATCCATGTTTCACTACTCGATCGAGTATGGATATTTAAATTTGTTAAAATCTATTATTAGATTCAGAACCGAATTGGATTCTAATATTACGTTCTTCGTTATTTCTCTTTGTCTGAATATTTGAAAGTACAAATGTGTTATCTTTTCAACACAAGCAAAAATCTGTGTTTACAAAAATATTTATCTGTGTTTGAAATTTAAACAGACAGTACAATCGTGTGCCCTGTTTAGTTAGAAAATACGATAGAAGTTAAACAACTTTTCTTGTAATTTAATTTCTCCAGCATCTGTCTTTGTTGATCTATAGAGAGAACTGTATCTCTTTGTTTGGTACTTTAGGCCTATATTCGTATCTGTTTTAAACAGCAGGAAGTAAAAAAAAAAAAAAGGGGGGGGGGGGGAATGTTAAAAATGATGGGGATAAGAGTTGGTGAAAAAGTTTAACATCCTTTTCCAGATTTTTCAAATATTGGATTAGATATTACTGATCTGTTTCTCATTTTTTTCTGATTTTACTTATTGAATTTATCGTGGCGCCAGTATTTTATAACATCTGTTATTTCAGATAAAATAACTGAGAGCAACATTATATATTATCCAATTTCAACATCATCATCATCATCCTGTGCCATCTCCTCAGGGAATGTTAGATGCAATGAACGTCTAGCTTGTTCCATCTTTTGTTTTCACAGTGCACCCGGCCTTGCTCAGCCATGTCCGTCTCTTGATCTTGTCCGCCAGTCTATATCGTTGCTGTTCTCTTTTTTCTCTCTTTACTGTGTTTTTCATTATTGCATTTTGCTTCTTGATATTTCTGGTTTCTTTTATTCCAGTTTGCTGCTCGCAAATTTCACTCCACCTTCTTATCTCTTCTGTTATTACGGGTACCCATATTTTCTTTATTACATGTAAGACATTCAGTGAAATCTATATGTACTTGACAACTTGTTCGTTTTTACCTTCCGTATAACACAGAGCCCGTATTGCTAAATGGATGAGAACCATGGAGGATAACTAAGAGCACTCAGAATCTACTGGAAGCAGCGGAGTTGTGGTTCCTAAGAAGAATGACATGGATATACCATGAACAGCCAAGAAAACAAATAAAGAGATTCTAAGTGAGGTTGGGCAAGAGAGAGAAATTATGCCAAAATTCAGAACACGACAGTCCAGATTTGCAGGACATGTTTTGAGAGGAGGCAAACTGGATCACCTAGTGACAACAGGAAAACTGGAGGGATAACGAGACAGCGGAAGACACAGAAACAAGATACTTGACGGACGAATAGAGTGGCACAGAGCGCGGTCCAGCACACAAGGAGCAAAGGACAGGTGGTTGTGGAGATCAATACGACCAACGCCTGACTGCCATGGGCCAGAGAGAGAGAGAGAGAGAAGAGAGAGAGACAAAGAGAGAGCAGAGAGACAGAAAGATAGTGTGTGTGTATGTGTGTGTGTAGTCATCAGTAAACTGTTGGTTATCATGCGAAATGTATAATTCATCATCATCATCATGTGCCGTGCCGACTGGCGTTGGCTATTATGCTTCTCCAGAGTACGCGATCCTTCATGCATGCCATCAGCTCAGTTGGTGATCTCCTCTCACACCATCCCGTCAGACTGTCCAGTATCATTTCTCTTGGTCTTCCTCTTGATCTTCTTCCTTCTATTTTTCCTGTTGTTATAATATTTTCAATGCCCCCTCTTCTCATTGCATGTCCTATGAAAGTACATTGTCTCTCTCTTATCTTTTTGACAAGGTTTTTTGTCTCTCCAGCTCTTCTCATACATTCATCATTAGTTATTTTTGCTGTCCAGGGGATTCGCAACATTCTTCTAATAAACCACATTTCTGCTGCTTCCAATGATTTTTGTGCAGACTTGCCTATTGTCCATGATTCACTTCCATATAACAAGATAGGTTCAATATAGCATTTTAGTACTCGTTTTCTAACATTCATTGATAAGGATGTGTTGGTCAATATGTTTCTCATTCTCTGAAATGCAGTCTTTGCTTGGCCTATTCTGTTCCTAATTTCTGTTCTGCATTTCCCATCTGAAGTTATTACTGCTCCAAGGTATTTGAATTTCTGCACCTGCTTTAGAACAGTTCCGTTTAATTTAATACTGCATGCTGGTGGATTCTGTTTCTTAGATATAACCATAGTCTCTGTCTTTTTGATGTTCAAAGTAAGGCCTTTCTGTTCACTTTCTTTGGCGACTTTATCCAAGAGATTTTGCAGGTCTTGTTGGTTCTCTGCTATCAGTACTGTGTCGTCAGCATACCGAAGGTTGTTAATATTGTATCCTCCAATTTTTATGCCTGGTTCTGTGATGATTGTTCTTAGAATATTCTCGCTATACAGAGAAAAAAGGTCTGGAGATAGTACACATCCTTGTCGCACCCCTTGTTTTATAGGTTGTATAATTATCTTCCTAAAAATAAATTCACGAACAAACTTAAATGTCTGACACACACGTTACTGTTACCATTATTCTGAAATAGGCCAAATATCTTAAGGAATTTTTGTACAGGATTTTGAATAGTTGGCGCGTCTGTAAAGTCTATGACCTTCGATTTGGAAGAGCTGATGTTAGTCTTCGTGCCCACGCCTTGGACACGATACTAAGATATCTCTACACAAATCTGACTTTTCTAATCTGAGATTTCTTAATGCACGAACGACTCTGATAAAAGAGCTGCCACGCTGGGTAAGATTTCGCCATTTATGCGGACGCCACCGGCCCGTGATTGACACCACTGGTATGAAAACACTGTCAAGATTTATGAAAGTCCGCCCCACTGGAAGTCAGGTCAGACTTTTTTTTTTCTATTTTCATTAATCTTCTACACAACTGGGAGACGTCGATTCGCTAGTGTCTGACTATTCTTAGTCCAAGAATGTCTTTTTAAAGCAGTAAACGAGAGACAGACCATCTAGTAGACTAAAAGAGTGAGTGAGTGATTAACAGAATGTAGTAAATCACTGACACATGGGAAAAGTCTAGTAGACTAAAAAGTGAGTGAGTGATTAGCAGAAGGTAGCAGATCACTAACACACAGGAAAAGTCTAGTAGACGAAAAAGTGAGTGAGTGATTAACAGAGGGTAGTAAATCACTGATACATGAGAAAAGTCTAGTAGACTAAAAAGTGAATGAGTGATTAACAGACGGAAGTAACAACTCAAATCCATGCACCATAAAAAAAATAAACAAACAAGAAGAACTAGGGAAAAAAAAGAAAACAACAATAAGTATGAGTAAGAAGAGAAAGAAGTAGAAGACTAACAACAACATCAACAAAGAAGAAGCAGAAGAAGAGAAACAACAACAACAACAACGACAAAGAAGAAGACAACAATAACAACAACAGATGAGAACAAATAAACTGTGAATGAAATTTTTGTTTTCATCTAGTACAACTCTTGTCGTCCAGGTCACACTGACATTTTCACCTGTTTACAGGATGCAGCTTTTAAGACAGCTGAGAGAAATCAAACACTGCCTGGCAATGTAACAGTATTTCCATGAAAATGTGTAATTAGTAAGTCTTTTTTGATAACTTTTGGAATTTTCTTGCTTGTATTCATTTCGCAGAAATTCTGAAGTAGCCTTAATGAGACACACACACACACACATACACACACACCAGGCAAACATTGACCTAGATGGCCATTTCCTGCCAGGTAGAGCTGGAAGAGCGGGTTTATATAAAGCAGGGGGTGGAGACACTGTCAGCAATCCATAACTGACATGCTTGAGTCAGGGCTGGTGAACCATAGCCAGGCAAGACCCTGTCTCACCTCCGAGCTTGTACCCCTAGTAACAGTCCTAGCCTGTACACCTAGTAATAGTCCTAGCCTGTACACATAGTAACAGTCCTACCCTGTACACCTAGTAATAGTCTTAGCTTGTACCCCTAGTAACAGTCCTAGCCTGTACACCTAGTAATAGTCCTAGCCTGTACACATAGTAACAGTCCTACCCTGTACACCTAGTAATAGTCTTAGCTTGTACCCCTAGTAACAGTCCTACCCTGTACACCTAGTAATAGTCCTAGCCTGTACACATAGTAACAGTCCTACCCTGTACACCTAGTAATAGTCTTAGCTTGTACCCCTAGTAACAGTCCTACCCTGTACACCTAGTAATAGTCCTAGCCTGTACACATAGTAACAGTCCTACCCTGTACACCTAGTAATAGTCTTAGCTTGTACCCCTAGTAACAGTCCTACCCTGTACACCTAGTAATAGTCCTAGCCTGTACACATAGTAACAGTCCTACCCTGTACACCTAGTAATAGTCTTAGCTTGTACCCCTAGTAACAGTCCTACCCTGTACACTTAGTAACAGTCCTACCCTGTACACCTAGTAACAGTCCTAGCCTGTACACCTAGTAATAGTCTTAGCCTGTACACCTAGTAATATTCCTAGCCTCTACACCTAGTAATATTCCTAGCCTCTACACCTAGTAATAGTCCTAGCCTCTACACCTAGTAATAGTCCTAGCCTCTACACCTAGTAATATTCCTAGCCTCTACACCTAGTAATAGTCCTAGCCTCTACACCTAGTAATAGTCCTAGCCTCTACACCTAGTAATAGTCCTAGCCTGGCTAACAGGGCAAAGGTCGCTATAGTTTCCCCATGACGGTAATGTCTACTGAAGATTTATTGCAATTCCCTACTCCGGGTTTTAAAAAAAACATAGTCGCTGTCACCTTCTCCCCATCCGACACGATATTGTGCTTCATCAGCTCACTGCATCGATTGCAAAAAAAAAAAAATAAAACAACTGCTTGCAGTTCCTGGACGATAGAACAAGAACAAAAGATCAACCGCGCAATGAGTCGGAAGTCACGTGATTCTTAATATATATCATCGGAACATGTGATATAACTCTCATTGGAACACGCGAAGAACTTTTACTGGAACATGTGAAAGAATTCTCATTGGAACATGTGAAAGAACTCTCATTGGAACATGTGTAAAGAACTTTTATTGGAACAAGTGAAAGAATTCTCTTTTTGGAACATGTGAAAGAACTCTCAATGGAACATGTGAAGAACTTTCATTGGAACACGTCAAAGAATTCTCATTGCAACATGTGAAAGAACTTTCAGTGGAACATGTTAAAGAACTTTCATTATAACATGTGAAAGAACTATCATTGAAACACATAAAGAACTTTCATTGGAACATGTGAAAGAACTTTCACTGCAAAATGTGAAGAACTTTCACAAGAAAATGTGAAGAGATTCAGTGAAACACGTGAAGAACTTTCATTGGAGCAAGTGAAGAAGTTTCATTGGAACGTGTGAAAGAACTCTCATTGGAACATGTGACGAACTTTCATTGCAACATGTAAAAAAATTTTACTGGAACATGTGAAGAACTTTCATTGGACTATGTAAAAGAACTCACATTGGAACATGTGAAAGACCTTTCATAATAACACGTGAAGAACTTTCATTGGAACATTTGAAGAATTTTCATTGGAATGTGGGAAGAATTTTCATTGGAACGTGTGAAAAAAATATCATTTGAACATGTGAAGAACTTTTACTGGAATATGTGAAAGAACTTTCATTGGAACATGTGAAGAACTTTCATTGGAACATGTGAAAGAACAGATGCACAATTAACTGCTTTCATTGGGAACTTCGGGAACACGGTGTTAGCATTTTACACAAAGGATCGTTCTTCTAAGCAGCCGTAACACAGTGTACGTTCTTCTAAGCAGCCGTAACACAGTGTACGTTCTTCTAAGCAGCCGTAACACAGTGTACGTTCTTCTAAGCAGCCGTAACACAATGTACGTTCTTCTAAGCAGCCGTAACACAGTGTACGTTCTTCTAAGCAGCCGTAACACAATGTACGTTCTTCTAAGCAGCCGTAACACAGTGTACGTTCTTCTAAGCAGCCGTAACACAGTGTACGTTCTTCTAAGCAACCGTAACACAGTGTACGTTCTTCTAAGCAGCTGTAACACAGTGTACGTTCTTCTAAGCAGCTGTAACACAATGTACGTTCTTCTAAGCAGCTGTAACACAGTGTACGTTCTTCTAAGCAGCTGTAACATAATGTACGTTCTTCTAAGCAGCTGTAACATAATGTACGTTCTTCTAAGCAGCTGTAACATAATGTACGTTCTTCTAAGCAGCTGTAACATAATGTACGTTCTTCTAAGCAGCTGTAACACAGCGTACGTTCTTCTAAGCAGCCGTAACACAGTGTACGTTCTTCTAAGCAGCCGTAACACAATGTACGTTCTTCTAAGCAGCCGTAATACAATGTACGTTCTTCTAAGCAGCCGTAACACAATGTACGTTCTTCTAAGCAGCCGTAACACAGTGTACGTTCTTCTAAGCAGCCGTAACACAGTGTACGTATATCTGAAGGCCGATGTAAGGGAATGACTAACACGATTTATGTTTGAACAGTCATCACGTTCTTGTTTACCTGAAAGTGAATTAACACGCAGAAAGACAGATAAAATATACGTAAAAAAAAAGGACGAACTGTCTGTAACAGGTTGTCCAGTGTCCTTTGAATGGAGCGTTACAGGGGTGGGGGGGAGTAGTTCTTTGATGTTGATGACATAATGTTTGCTTTTAGCTGATAAATATTCGAAAATTGTATAGAAAAAAAGTAACTGTTCAAACAGAAAACAGACCTCAAAGGGGCACAGCTGTGATCTTTGGGGGGAACGTTTTGTAGAGATTAGTTAGCTCACCTTGCCCAGGGTGCATGTATGTATGTATGTATATATGTATATGTATGTATGTATGTATATATGTATATGTATGTATGTGTGTATGTATTTATCTATGCGTGTGTGTATGTATTTATGTATGTATAGATGTATTTATGCGTGTATGTATGTTATGTATGTATGTGTGCATGTATTTATGCGTCTATGTATGTTCTGTCTGTATGTATGTTATGTATGTATGTGTGCATGTATTTATGGGTGTATGTATGTTCTGTCTGTATGTATGTGTGCATGTATTTATGCGCGTATGTATGTTATGTGTGTATGTATGTTATGTATGTATGTGTGTATGTATTCACGTATATATGTTATGTGTGTATGTATTCACGTATATATGCTATGTATGTATGTATGTGTGTATGTCATAATGTGTGTATGCCTGTAAGTATGTTTGTATGTATATATGTATGATTGTATATATGTATATTGTATATATGTATAATTGGATGCATGTATGAATGTATGTATGTGTATATGTGTGTGTATATATATATTATATATATGTATGCATGTATGGCTATACATATATGTAGTTAGGCAGGCAGGCAGGTAGGTATATATATATATATACAAATAGATTTGATCAGAACAAAAACGTGCACTTCATTAGCTAACTTAAGACTCTAGGCCGTTATGTTAAGGGAATACCCTGCTTGTGGTCTGATGCAGACCGACATTAATCCCGGTAGATCAAGTTGTGCCACGAGATCAAGAATACCAGCGAAGTTTTTAGGCCGATTTCAGTTCTGTATAACACAGATCTTTCTCCGTAATATCAGAGTTTGTGCAATAGATGATTGATCTCACGTCATAGTTTATTCAGTAGTAAAGAAACATAATTTCACCGCAGAGTTTGTGTAACAAAGGAATAACTTCATTTCAAAAACCCACTGCTCACATGAAAGATTGCATAACAAAGTTTATCCATCAAATAAACAATTTGTGTCAGAATTGAATTTTTTTTTAAATTAACAATCTTTTTGTAATATAATTTCCTTTTTTCAGCAAATGAAGATCTTATAAAAGATGTCATTAAAGAAATGAACAACACCATGTTAGCCTTGATTCAACAGACAGACCATGTTATAACACAGGTCAAGCAACAAATGAACGTTTTTGTTTTTTTTTAATGAAAAAAGTTTGTTCCAAAACAAGGGGGAAAAAACTGAAAAAGCTAAACCAAAAAAAAAAAAAACCCAAGTTCTAATTAACGAAACAAATATCGAAATATGACAGCCTAACACAGCCCTTTTCGCTGCATAAATAATTATCAGCGATTATTTTCTCCACAACCCCCCCCCCCTCTTTTTTTCTCTCCCCCCCCCCCACTCCATCCACCCCTTATAACAGGGCCTCTTTTCTTCTGTCGTTTCACTTTATCGTTTATATACATTGTTAGATGTAAACTGGTATTTTTGTTCACGCTATTCAGTAACAATCGCTTCAGTTCAAAATACATGAACACGATTTATGTTTGAACAGTCATCACGTTCTTGTTTACCTGAAAGTGAATTAACACGCAGAAAGACAGATAAAATATACGTAAAAAAAAAGGACGAACTGTCTGTAACAGGTTGTCCAGTGTCCTTTGAATGGAGCGTTACAGGGGTGGGGGGGAGTAGTTCTTTGATGTTGATGACATAATGTTTGCTTTTAGCTGATAAATATTCGAAAATTGTATAGAAAAAAAGTAACTGTTCAAACAGAAAACAGACCTCAAAGGGGCACAGCTGTGATCTTTGGGGGGAACGTTTTGTAGAGATTAGTTAGCTCACCTTGCCCAGGGTGCATGTATGTATGTATGTATATATGTATATGTATGTATGTATGTATATATGTATATGTATGTATGTATGTGTGTATGTATTTATCTATGCGTGTGTGTATGTATTTATGTATGTATAGATGTATTTATGCGTGTATGTATGTTATGTATGTATGTGTGCATGTATTTATGCGTCTATGTATGTTCTGTCTGTATGTATGTTATGTATGTATGTGTGCATGTATTTATGGGTGTATGTATGTTCTGTCTGTATGTATGTGTGCATGTATTTATGCGCGTATGTATGTTATGTGTGTATGTATGTTATGTATGTATGTGTGTATGTATTCACGTATATATGTTATGTGTGTATGTATTCACGTATATATGCTATGTATGTATGTATGTGTGTATGTCATAATGTGTGTATGCCTGTAAGTATGTTTGTATGTATATATGTATGATTGTATATATGTATATTGTATATATGTATAATTGGATGCATGTATGAATGTATGTATGTGTATATGTGTGTGTATATATATTATATATATGTATGCATGTATGGCTATACATATATGTAGTTAGGCAGGCAGGCAGGTAGGTATATATATATATATACAAATAGATTTGATCAGAACAAAAACGTGCACTTCATTAGCTAACTTAAGACTCTAGGCCGTTATGTTAAGGGAATACCCTGCTTGTGGTCTGATGCAGACCGACATTAATCCCGGTAGATCAAGTTGTGCCACGAGATCAAGAATACCAGCGAAGTTTTTAGGCCGATTTCAGTTCTGTATAACACAGATCTTTCTCCGTAATATCAGAGTTTGTGCAATAGATGATTGATCTCACGTCATAGTTTATTCAGTAGTAAAGAAACATAATTTCACCGCAGAGTTTGTGTAACAAAGGAATAACTTCATTTCAAAAACCCACTGCTCACATGAAAGATTGCATAACAAAGTTTATCCATCAAATAAACAATTTGTGTCAGAATTGAATTTTTTTTTAAATTAACAATCTTTTTGTAATATAATTTCCTTTTTTCAGCAAATGAAGATCTTATAAAAGATGTCATTAAAGAAATGAACAACACCATGTTAGCCTTGATTCAACAGACAGACCATGTTATAACACAGGTCAAGCAACAAATGAACGTTTTTGTTTTTTTTTAATGAAAAAAGTTTGTTCCAAAACAAGGGGGAAAAAACTGAAAAAGCTAAACCAAAAAAAAAAAAAACCCAAGTTCTAATTAACGAAACAAATATCGAAATATGACAGCCTAACACAGCCCTTTTCGCTGCATAAATAATTATCAGCGATTATTTTCTCCACAACCCCCCCCCCCTCTTTTTTTCTCTCCCCCCCCCCCCACTCCATCCACCCCTTATAACAGGGCCTCTTTTCTTCTGTCGTTTCACTTTATCGTTTATATACATTGTTAGATGTAAACTGGTATTTTTGTTCACGCTATTCAGTAACAATCGCTTCAGTTCAAAATACATGAACTCCATTGAAAGGTTTCTCCACGCACAAATTCTTTCTGTTCGCTACAAAATGTCAGAAATTTGTTTTCGATATATTTCTCATTTTGACTGGCATTTTATTCTGGCCTTTATTTTATTGTCTCGACTGAATGGCATCCCTCTATGACTTCTTTGTAAATGTTTCATTTTTTTTCCCTACGATTTTAAATTGCTTTTACAAATTGATTTTCGTGTTGTCTGATCCACGGAATTCCTCCCCCCCCCCCCCCCGTATTTTATAGCACCGTTGTAGCAAAGAGGTTAGTGAACTGCCTTCTGGAAGCGAAAGGAGTTGGTCTAAGATGGGCCCATAAATTTACGGTTAAGCCAGACGTTAAAGTTGGGATCTGACGCTTGTGTTACGGACAGTCTTGAAAAAAAAGGAGAATATTTGCCTGCAAGGCGAAGCACACCACAGTGCATTGCACAGTTGTCAGTGTAATAATATTTAAAACATGTTCACGTGAAAATCAGTCGAAATTCACGTTGGAATTATACCAACGTTAAAAGTAAAATAGCATAAATAGCATAACTACTAATTATTTGTAACATAATTATAGGGTGTAACATTAACCAGTAAATTTATGAGAATGTTAACATTTTCTATCTTCTTGCGTTGTTCTCTTTTTTTGTCCATCCCTCTTTCTGTTCACTGTTCTGTTGTTTCTAACTTTTTTCTAACACACACGAGCGCTAGAGTAGCCCAGTGTTTAGTGTGCATGTCTATCATGGCCCCAAAAAAATCAGAACAGTCATCATGTTAGAAGTAAAGAACAGTCATCAGACACAGGGAAAGAACAATCATCAGTCCGGAGAAAAAAATCGCCATGAACCTAGAGGGAAAGAACACTCATGAACCTAGAGGAAAAGAACAATCATGAACCTAGAGGAAAAGAACAATCATGAACCTAGAGGAAAAGAACAATCATGAACCTAGAGGAAAAGAACAATCATGAACCTAGAGGAAAAGAACAATCATGAACCTAGAAGGAAATAACAATCACGAACCTAGAGGGAAAGAACAGTCATAAACATAGAAAGAAAGAAAAATCATTAACCTAGAGGGAAAGAATAATCATGAACCTAAAGGGGAAAGAACAATCATGAACCTAGAGGAAAATAACAATGATCAGTCCGGAGACAAAAAAAAATTAATCATTAGTCTAGGAGCAAAGATCAATCATCGGTCGAGAGAGAAAGAACAGTCATCGGTCTAAAAGGAAAGAACAATCATCAGTCTAGAAGGAAAGAACATCCATCAATCAGGAGGAAAAGAACAGTCAAACTCAAACTCTGGAAGAATGTTCAGTCTAATTCTGGAAACGTAAACTTTGCCCTCTCCGAAGCTAGGCTCACTCGGAGGCCGCGTCAGCTACCTGACTCTATAATGTATTTAAAACAACAGAGTTAGCTACCTGACTCTATAATGTATTTAAAACAACAGAGTTAGCTACCTGACTCTATAATGTATTTAAAACAACAGAGTTAGCTACCTGACTCTATAATGTATTTAAAACAACAGAGTTAGCTACCTGACTCTATAATGTATTTAAAACAACAGAGTTAGCTACCTGACTCTATAATGTATTTAAAACAACAGAGTTAGCTACCTGACTCTATAATGTATTTAAAACAACAGAGTTAGCTACCTGACTCTATAATGTATTTAAAACAACAGAGTTAGCTACCTGACTCTATAATGTATTTAAAACAACAGAGTTAGCTACCTGACTCTATAATGTATTTAAAACAACAGAGTTAGCTACCTGACTCTATAATGTATTTAAAACAACAGAGTTAGCTACCTGACTCTATAATGTATTTAAAACAACAGAGTTAGCTACCTGACTCTATAATGTATTTAAAACAACAGAGTTAGCTACCTGACTCTATAATGTATTTAAAACAACAGAGTTAGCTACCTGACTCTATAATGTATTTAAAACAACAGAGTTAGCTACCTGACTCTATAATGTATTTAAAACAACAGAGTTAGCTACCTGACTCTATAATGTATTTAAAACAACAGAGTTAGCTACCTGACTCTATAATGTATTTAAAACAACAGAGTTAGCTACCTGACTCTATAATGTATTTAAAACAACAGAGTTAGCTACCTGACTCTATAATGTATTTAAAACAACAGAGTTAGCTACCTGACTCTATAATGTATTTAAAACAACAGAGTTAGCTACCTGACTCTATAATGTATTTAAAACAACAGAGTTAGCTACCTGACTCTATAATGTATTTAAAACAACAGAGTTAGCTACCTGACTCTATAATGTATTTAAAACAACAGAGTTAGCTACCTGACTCTATAATGTATTTAAAACAACAGAGTTAGCTACCTGACTCTATAATGTATTTAAAACAACAGAGTTAGCTACCTGACTCTATAATGTATTTAAAACAACAGAGTTAGCTACCTGACTCTATAATGTATTTAAAACAACAGAGTTAGCTACCTGACTCTATAATGTATTTAAAACAACAGAGTTAGCTACCTGACTCTATAATGTATTTAAAACAACAGAGTTAGCTACCTGACTCTATAATGTATTTAAAACAACAGAGTTAGCTACCTGACTCTATAATGTATTTAAAACAACAGAGTTAGCTACCTGACTCTATAATGTATTTAAACAACAGAGTTAGCTACCTGACTCTATAATGTATTTAAAACAACAGAGTTAGCTACCTGACTCTATAATGTATTTAAAACAACAGAGTTAGCTACCTGACTCTATAATGTATTTAAAACAACAGAGTTAGCTACCTGACTCTATAATGTATTTAAAACAACAGAGTTAGCTACCTGACTCTATAATATATTTAAAACAACAGAGTTAGCTACCTGACTCTATAATGTATTTAAAACAACAGAGTTAGCTACCTGACTCTATAATGTATTTAAAACAACAGAGTTAGCTACCTGACTCTATAATGTATTTAAAACAACAGAGTTAGCTACCTGACTCTATAATGTATTTAAAACAACAGAGTTAGCTACCTGACTCTATAATGTATTTAAAACAACAGAGTTAGCTACCTGACTCTATAATGTATTTAAAACAACAGAGTTAACTACATGACTCTATAATGTATTTAAAACAACAGAGTTAACTACATGACTCTATAATGTATTTAAAACAACAGAGTTAACTACATGACTCTATAATGTATTTAAAACAACAGAGTTAACTACATGACTCTATAATGTATTTAAAACAACAGAGTTAACTACATGACTCTATAATGTATTTAAAACAACAGAGTTAACTACATGACTCTATAATGTATTTAAAACAACAGAGTTAACTACATGACTCTATAATGTATTTAAAACAACAGAGTTAGCTACATGACTCTATAATATATTTAAAACAACAGAGTTAACTACCTGACTCTATAATGTATTTAAAACAACAGAGTTAGCTACCTGACTCTATAATGTATTTAAAACAACAGAGTTAGCTACCTGACTCTATAATGTATTTAAAACAACAGAGTTAGCTACCTGACTCTATAATGTATTTAAACAACAGAGTTAGCTACCTGACTCTATAATGTATTTAAACAACAGAGTTAGCTACCTGACTCTATAATGTATTTAAAACAACAGAGTTAACTACATGACTCTATAATGTATTTAAAACAACAGAGTTAACTACATGACTCTATAATGTATTTAAACAACAGAGTTAACTACATGACTCTATAATGTATTTAAAACAACAGAGTTAACTACATGACTCTATAATGTATTTAAAACAACAGAGTTAACTACATGACTCTATAATGTATTTAAAACAACAGAGTTAACTACATGACTCTATAATGTATTTAAAACAACAGAGTTAACTACATGACTCTATAATGTATTTAAAACAACAGAGTTAGCTACATGACTCTATAATATATTTAAAACAACAGAGTTAACTACCTGACTCTATAATATATTGAAAACAACAGAGCTAACTACATGACTCTATAATATGTTGAAAACAAATGAGCTAACGCTGTAAACCTGAGTAACCCCTAAACGGTTTTTGTCAAGATTGCGACATCTTCCACTTTACAAACTCACTATTAACCATGCCATATAAAAAAGCTGATAAACTGTCTACCTATGTAACAGATAATGTGGCCACTGTCTCTAGCATTCGGCCCTGAGTTGTCATTGAATTTAAAATTAAGCTATTAAAAAAATCAAATGATGCGTGACGACCAAATACACTTTTTCACATTAAAAGTTAAATCTGGTGTAACATTGAAGTTTTGTTTGTTTCACGTAGAAAATGTAACCATGCGGTTAGTAACTAACCAAGTTTCTTGATGGTTGACAACTAGAGAGAAAAGAATAGTCATCAGACTAGATGGAAAGAAAGGTCTTTATGCTAGAGGGAAAGAACAGTCATCAGAGTAGAGGGAAAGAACAGTCATCACACTAGAGGGAAAGAACAGTCATCACACTAGAGGGAAAGAACAGTCATCACACTAGAGGGAAAGAACAGTCATCACACTAGAGGGAAAGAACAGTCATCAGAGTAGAGGGAAAGAACAGTCATCACACTAGAGGGAAAGAACAGTCATCACACTAGAGGGAAAGAACAGTCATCACACTAGAGGGAAAGAACAGTCATCAGACTAGAGGGAAAGAACAGTCATCAGAGTAGAGGGAAAGAATAGTCATCAGAGTAGAGGGAAAAAGCAGTCATCAGAATAGAGGGAAAAAAACAGTCATCAGACTAGAGGGAAAGAATAGTCATCAGACTAGAGGGAAAAAACAGTCATCAGAATAGAGGGAAAAACAGTCATCAGACTAGAGGGGAAAAAAACAGTCATCAGACTAGAGGGAAAGAACAGTCATTAGACTAGAGGGAAAAACAGTCATCAGACTAGAGGGAAAGAACAGTCATCAGACTAGATGGAAAGAACAGTCATGAGACTAGAAGGAAAAACAGTCATCAGACTAGAAGGAAAAACAGTCATCAGACTAGAAGGAAAAACAGTCATCAGACTGGAAGGAAAAACAGTCATCAGACTAGAAGGAAAAACAGTCATCAGACTAGAAGGAAAAAAACAGTCATCAGACTAGAAGGAAAAAGCAGTCATCAGACTAGAGGGAAAAAGCAGTTATCAGACTAGACAAAAAAGCAGTCATCAGACTAGAAGGTAAAAGCAGTCATCAGACTAGAGGGAAAAAGCAGTCATCAGACTAGAGGGAAAAAACAGTCATCAGACTAGAGGGAAAAAACAGTCATCAGACTAGAAGGTAAAAGCAGTCATCAGACTAGAGGGAAAAAACAGTCATCAGACTAGAAGGTAAAAGCAGTCATCAGACTAGAGGGAAAGAACAGTCATTAGACTAGAGGGAAAAACAGTCATCAGACTAGAGGGAAAGAACAGTCATCAGACTAGATGGAAAGAACAGTCATGAGACTAGAAGGAAAAACAGTCATCAGACTAGAAGGAAAAACAGTCATCAGACTAGAAGGAAAAACAGTCATCAGACTGGAAGGAAAAACAGTCATCAGACTAGAAGGAAAAACAGTCATCAGACTAGAAGGAAAAAAACAGTCATCAGACTAGAAGGAAAAAGCAGTCATCAGACTAGAGGGAAAAAGCAGTTATCAGACTAGACAAAAAAGCAGTCATCAGACTAGAAGGTAAAAGCAGTCATCAGACTAGAGGGAAAAAGCAGTCATCAGACTAGAGGGAAAAAACAGTCATCAGACTAGAGGGAAAAAACAGTCATCAGACTAGAAGGTAAAAGCAGTCATCAGACTAGAGGGAAAAAACAGTCATCAGACTAGAAGGTAAAAGCAGTCATCAGACTAGAGGGAAAAAACAGTCATCAGACTAGAGGGAAAAAACAGTCATCAGACTAGAGGGAAAAAACAGTCATCAGACTAGAGGGAAAAAACAGTCATCAGACTAGAGGGAAAAAACAGTCATCAGACTAGAAGGAAAAAACAGTCATCAGACTAGAGGGAAAAACAGTCATCAGACTAGAGGGAAAAAGCAGTCATCAGACTAGAGGGAAAAACAGTCATCAGTGAGGAGGGAAAGAACAGTCATCAGCCGATAGACCCACTCCCTACCCGCTTCGCTGCTGCGTTTCATGATCATCATTATGGCACTGGACACAAAGAACTTGGGATCACCAGTCACCTTGCCTCTAACCACTAACCCGCCAGATGGATGACATAAACAATAACATCAAGGTCAAACGTAAGTTATGACAGCCTGGTATAAATAATAACATCAACTGTTATTGAAAATCAAAGTTGGCGGAAATCTTCCCTGGCGTATTCAGAACAAAAATAGTACGCCACTCTTATTTTCTTTCTTCCTAACAAAGTCATCTTCCTTCCCACAACAGCCATGAGAACAGTTCTTTTATGGCCAACACAACAGCGGGCACCTCTTGCTAAGCAGACTACAATACTCGACAACAGTTTCCGACATACTACATCATAACACTCGCGCAGTTATTCCCCCTTCATTGCAACACTTCCTTCCTGGAAAGTCCCGCTCATTTTGAAGGCGGGAAAGAACATGCGTCCATTCTCGCTTTAGGCATATCTTGACATTCTGGTCCAACCGATTTTGTCATTTAAGCACTAAAAATATCCATTAATTTAAACAGCCTCAGCTTCTATCCACCTCTCGATTATGATCACGAAAGTAAGGATGTGAAAGGAAAAAAAAAAATCAGGGGCCATTGTTCAAAAATAATGGCTGACGTTCGTATATGGAATGACCTAGTCTTAGTAAGCTTATTACAGAGATTCGATATATTCAGGAAGAAGCATATTTATGAAAGATGTCATCCTTTTGTAAGGGAAAATTAGAATTGTTGAAATGACTGAGTCTTGTCGAGTGCTTTTTATCCTATGTATCTCTGCAGTGCATACACGATGAATCCTCCAGAGAATGCGTTGGCAGAAAGACAATGATGTTCTCTGGGCAGAAGGTAATTTTGCTGTATCAGCAGGCAAGACCCCATAGGGACATGGGAAATGAGATGACTGGGTAATGAAGATGGGATTCTCTGAGAGATTGTAAAAGAAATGAAAATATGGGAGATATTTCTTGCTCTTTATCAGAAAAAAAACAGATGTAATAAAATTAAATGTTGTAAACGTGATTGACTATATTATCAAAATGCAGCGTGGCTACATGGCTCTATAGGCTGATGTACAACATTGCAAGAAAGATGAAATAATCATTTTAGAATTAAGAAAACAAAGTATATATATATATATATATATATACTATATAAAACTAAAATAAAGCGTTTGGAAATACTGTCACATACATTGTAAGACGCAGGTAAAACCTGGACACTGTAAAATGTATACAGTTCACTCATACATTCCTTAGCATGTCGTTTGAGGAACTTTGCTTCCCTAACAGTTCTCTTGAAGGCCTCTCAGTTAGAAGCAAGATGGCCTTCTGCTGAACCATCCATTGGCAAATCATCAACAATATCGTGGTGCCATCTTCGCCTTGATCTTCCATTCTTACTTTTTCCCATTATGTACCCTTCCAAGACTGTTTTCTCCAAACTCTTATGACGTTTAATATGTCCAAAATGTTTAAGTTTTCTCTGTTTAATCTTCTTTACTAGCCAAACTTCTTCAATATCAAGTTCTTGTAGTTTGGATATATTTGTTCTTTTTATGTGTCCATAATATGTGAAGGACTCTTCTATAGCATTTAGAGGGATTTATGTGTTTCTCAGCTGTTTTGTTAAGTGTCCAGGTCTCACGGACATATGTTGTAGTCCACTACTACAAATGAATATATCGCGATCGATCGTGACCTGCCTATTATTCAGCAAAACAGGCAGTAAAAAGGAGCATATGAAAACTGAATACTGACCTCACAAAGACTCATCCTCATCTTGGTGCTTGAATCAACTCTGGTAATATCTCATGATGTTTATTTCACTGCATCATTGTCTAAAAACATCACATTGCTTAATTTTTCCTTTTAAAAAATCTGTATTTATGAAATCGTCATACATTTAGTTATTTTGAAACATAATAAGTACACTTTTAACATGGAAATACTGTGTTTCATTCACTTTTACTAATATACCCCTATACATATCAAGAACCCAGATTTTACTCTGGCCAAAAATAGAACGTCCGCGTTTCTTCCTGTGGCACTTAAATTCTTGTAGTATGGACATATTTGCTCTTTTTGTGTCCATGATATTTGAAGGACTCTTCTATAGCATCTACATTCAAAGGCATTTATGTGTTTCTCAGCTGTTTTGTTAAATACCTAAATCTCGCAGCATAAGTTGCGATGGTAGAAATGATTGCCCTTAAAAACCTAATGTTTATAGTTCTGGGCGTCCCTGTCCATATCTTCTTTAGTTGATTTAGGTTCCGAAGAGTAACTGATGTTCTGGTACTCACCTTCATTGTGTCTCCATTAGTTGATAGTGACCATTTTCTCCTCATTGATATATACTTCAGTTGTCATACTTGTCTTGCTAGTTGTCATCAATTTAGTTTTCTTTGTATTAAGATAAAGGATTTGTTCCTCACTATTCTTAAGATCTGACATAATTAGTTTCTCTATTCCTTTGTGTGTTATGGACAGTAATACTGTGTCATTAGATGTCTGATTTCCGATTTTTCATAGCCTCCAATTTTTATGTCATCATAATGGTCTTTGTCTGCATCTTTTCTGGCATTTATCATTATATTTTCAATATACAAGTTAAATATGTAAGGCGACAATATACACCCCTGACGGACTCTTTGTTTTATATTAAACCAATCTGTTGTCTCAAAATTTATTCTTACTGCTGCCTGTTGGTCTACATACGGCACTGTTATTAACTGTACTACATGTGTTGAAAACTTTTTTTTTTCATTATTTCCAAAAGTTTCTGATTTACACAATAAAGTGTCTTTGAGTAGCCTATGAAAGATAAACATAGGCCTACATTAAATTCATTGCATTTCTCTATTATTAATCTTATATTGAATATATGATCTCTTGTTCCTCTTCCTTGTCTAGAACATGTCTTGATGCGTGTGTACTGTTAGCCTTCGAAATTTAACAGTCATAGCATGTTTAGTTGTGAGAGAAATAAATGTGGCATGAGATGATCCTGACTCGAACCACAGACTCAAGTAGGACAGGCAACCGCTCAGTCACGAGAGGACAATTCATTGATACTAACCCTATCAATAAAGTCAGAGCCCGCCGGACGTGATCATAAACTCCATGGAGGAACGGCTGATAACATTACTTGATGATGTCGTTAACGATTTTGTAAATGTCAAGACAGGCTTGTCAATGACTGAAACAGTTTATGTATGACTATCAACGAGACTATCTGTCGTTGATTCAGGAGAATCTAATACTAGCTGTGATTTGTTCGGAAGAGCCTAAGATTAGCTATGATTGGTTCAGGAGAATCTAAGACTAGCTGTGATTGGTTCAGGAGAATCTAAGACTAGCTGTGATTTGTTCGGAAGAGCCTAAGATTAGCTATGGAGACTAGCTATGAGTGGTTCAGGAGATTCTAAGACTAGCTGTGATTGGTTCAGGAGAGTCTAAAATTTGTTGTGATTGGCTCGGGGCAGGAAAGTATTGTTGTAATCGGTTCAGGAGATTCTAAGACTAGCTGTGATTGGTTCAGGAGAATCTAAGATTACCTGTAATTATTTCGGGATAGTCTTAAAACTAGATATGATTGACTTGGGAGAATTTAAGACTACCCGTTGTTTCCTTGGAAGAGATTAAGTCTACATGTGGTTAGTTTGAGAAAGTCTAGGATTACCTGTAACTGGCTCGGAAGACTCAAAAGACAGCCTGTAGTTGTCTCGTGAGAGTCTAGCACTAGTTATGGTTGTGTCGGGAAGACCTAAGGCTAGTTATGGTTGGTTTACGAGAGTCTAAGACCACCTGTGGTGTGGTTGTCTTGAAGGAGTCTAAGACTACCTGTGGTTGTCTCGAAGGAGTAAGACTACCTGTGGTTGTCTCGAAGGAGTAGGACTACCTGTTGTTGTCGTCTCAAAGGAGTCTACCTATGGTTCTCGAAGGAGTAGGACTACCTGTTGTTGTCGTCTCAAAGGAGTCTACCTATGGTTGTCTTGAAGGAGTAAGACTACCTGTGGTTGTCTCGGGAGAATCTAAGACTACCTGTGGTTGTCTCGGGAGAATCTAAGATTACTTGTGGTTGTCTCGGGAGAATCTAAGACTTCCTGTGGTTGGCTCAGCCAAGTCTATGACGACAAAAAGAAGTAGATGGAAGTACCTTAAAACATTTAGAGTAACACGACCAATACATTTCCTTTGTCTATTTGTCCCATACAACAAGCACATAATGGTCATATGTTTGATGGAAAGGAACATATAATATCCATCTTATAAGACAGTCTTAAAGCAAGTAGATGGCACTTGTCTGTGGAAAGCTGCCAAAATCAGTTGAGCCCCATCACTCATGAGTGATTCTACAAGACTGGAACAGTGAGCCATACTATCTACAAACATTGTGTGGCCCATACTATCAACAAACATTGTGTGGGCCATACTATCTACAAACATTGTGTGGCCCATACTATCTACAAACATTATGTGGCCCATACTATCTACAAACATTGTGTGGCCCATACTATCTACAAACATTGTGTGGCCCATACTATCTACAAACATTGTGTGGTCTGTAGTATCTACAAACATTTTGTGGTCCATACTATCTACAAACATTTTGTGGTCCATAGTGTCTACAAACATTATGTGGCCCATACTATCTACAAACATTTTGTGGTCCATAGTGTCTACAAACATTGTGTGACCCATACTATCTACAAACATTTTGTGGTCCATACTATCTACAAACATTTTGTGGTCCATAATATCTACAAACATTGTGTGGCCCATACTATCTACAAACATTTTGTGGTCCATAGTGTCTACAAACATTATGTGGCCCATACTATCTACAAACATTTTGTGGTCCATAATGTCTACAAACATTGTGTGACCCATACTATCTACAAACATTTTGTGGTCCATAATATCTACAAACATTGTGAGTATGTTGTAAAACTCCAGTCTCTATACGCTTCTGTTTTAAGTATTTTATTTCGTTGTCTGAAAATTTAAAAAAATAACATCACAGTATAGACAGAGTATAACAGTGCAATAAGGGACGATAGCGCAGCAATACAAGGTCATAGCAAGGACGTGTTTGCACAAATAAAAGACGTAAGGATACAGTAAAAGTTATATTTGTACAATAAAAGATATAACAGAACAAAAAAGTTGTATTAACACAGTAAGAGTTAAATTAACCAAAAAAAGGCGTAACAGCGCAATGAAAGTACTACATAGAAAGGCTGTCGTGAACTGTACAATAGCGCTTACAAGTAAAGTCATGACAGCATGAGAAAGTTCATCGGGAGAGAAGTAAAAGTCATGACAGCATGAGAAGGTTCATCGGGAGAGAAGTAAAAGTCATGACAGCATGAGAAGGTTCATCGGGAGAGAAGTAAAAGTCATGACAGCATGAGAAAGTTCATAGGGAGAGAAGTAAAAGTCATGACAGCATGAGAAGGTTCATCGGGAGAGAAGTAAAAGTCATGACAGCATGAGAAAGTTCATCGGGAGAGAAGTTAAGTCGTGACAGCATGAGAAAGTTCATCGGGAGAGAAGTAAAAGTCATGACAGCATGAGAAAGTTCAAGGGGAGAGAAGTTAAGTCGTGACAGCATGAGAAAGTTCATCGGGAGAAAAGTTAAGTCATGACAGCATGAGAAAGTTCATCGGGAGAGAAGTTAAGTCATGACAGCATGAGAAAGTTCATCGGGAGAGACGAAAAGATTACAAAATGATTGAAACTAATATGGCAAGATTCTGTATGTGTACTTGGTTGGAAATCAGTGAAAAATCATTTTGTACTGTTTCATAACAAAGCAAAAAGAAGACATGAAGGAGTCGGAGACTGTCATGAATCCGCTATAATTTCTCCGTTTTTTTTTTTTTCAACATTTTGTGCACTCTCACTGCCCATTCCTTTGTCGATGGATCAAACAAATAAAAAGGCAAATAAATAAACACTAGAGCTCATGCGCATTCGTCCGACCACATTCCTCTTATTCCTCCAAGATGGCTGCCCCCACGTGGTTTACAGGGACATAAATAAGTAACCGTACCGAAAAGCGATGTTTCCTCCCCACCCGAATCCTGGGTAAACAGCTCCCGTGTGCGTGCGGCCTGGGATCTGAAGGGGGGTAAAGACCCTGTATTTTGAGTGAGCAAAGCTATAATCACTCAGTGTGTGCTCAATCACGCACGTGACTGCTGTTTAATCTGCGGCCATCGCTTGGTCTCCACCTCCGTAGTGATTGATCTAGACTCCGAGACAGTGAGCCATAGGCCGGCCATTACCTCTACTGTCCGCGAAGCATGGCTGGAACATTCAATGAAAAAGGATATTAGTCTGTGTTTCAGTGTAGCACTCTCTGTCCCCCCTCGTCTAATGATACATTTTTCCATGTCTCCTAGTTCTTCAACTTTCCCCCTTCTTCTATCATCAAACTCCAGTATCTTTTCAGCTCTCTCTCATCTCCTGTAACTTCTGTCTGCTTATACAATTTTGTATCCCGCTATTTACAGCCGGCGCAGTCAAGAGATCAAATTGTCATCTTTCTGCAGATTCAAATAAATAATAAATAGGCTGATTTTAATCTGCTGTTCCATTTACTGATATAGCTGTCCTATTTCAAAGTATCCAACCAGTTTTTGGGGAGCGAGAGATCAATACTAGGATATCGGCTGCAAAAGATTTAGATCTTCTAGAGTGAGAATCCATAAACGAGGCAGAAATATTTTTCTGGAAATTCTAGCTTGGAAAAAAAAATCTGTTAAGAGCTCTCCTTTTCAAACCACTCCATCGTCAATGTCCTGTCCGTGGAATATTTATTGGGATGTAAATTACTTCAGGTGTACAAAACGATGTCATTACTTACATTCCTTGTCATTACTTACATTTCTTGTCATTCCTTACATTTCTTGTCATTCCTTACATTTCTTGTAGAAAATCATTCATTGCTAGAGGACAGGTTTCTGCCGGAGGTAGCTAAACCTGTCTTGAATTACCTGGTCCCATTAAGCATCTTCACATCAACAGCTGTCATTCATATTAACATTCTACTCCTCATACTAGTTGGCTATCATTTGTATTAACAGAATATCCCTCCTACTTTTTGGCTGTCATTCATATTAGCAGACAACCTTCTTATAGGTAGGTTGTCATTCATATTAACATATTTCCCTCTTACCACTAGGTTGTCATTCATATTAACACACTTCTCTCTTACTAGTAAGTTGTCATTCATATTAACAGACAACCCTCTTATATGTAGGTTGTCATTCATATTAACACACTTCTCTCTTACTAGTAGGTTGTCATTCATATTAACAGACAACCCTCTTATATGTAGGTTGTCATTCATATTAACAGAATGCTCTCCTACTAGTAAGCTGTCATTCATGTTAACAGACTATTCCTCTTTAAAAGCTATGTTTTAGTCCTGTCTGCTACTCTTGATTAACACAAAATTAACTTCATTTACAAAACACTACAATCAATTTTTCCAGAAACTAACTGAGGCAGTCAAGTATGTCTGACATTCTGGTTTAAATTTTAAGTTTTTGTGGACCAGGTTTCTGTTGTTTGTCTGCTTGTTTGTTTCTTTCTTTCTTTCTTTGTTTCTTTGTGACAATCAGGAAGTTGGCCTTTCCAGTTATCTTTCAAGCTACCTCCCATGTAGTATACTAAAACTTACTTTGTCTTAACGGATAAAAATGTAGCATTTTCTTGCCTTCATTATGACAATTTCAAATATTTGGGCTTTTCTTTTCATTTGTTCTTTTATCATAGTGCATTCACAAACTGTGCACAGCAACTTTTACTGAATGAAACGTTTCTGTCTTTACAAAGAAGAAGAAGAAGAAGACGAAGAAGCCAAACAACTCCAGACCAGTCTGATAATGTAGGAGAGACTGCGGTGGAAAGTCGATCCTGTAGAACTGTGCGAGCGACCAACAGGGAAGAAAATTAACGTTGAAATCCGCGGCAAACTGATGACAAGGCAAGACAGGTTATCAAGCCCGGTGCATCAAATTATGAACGCAGTCTAATACATAGCCTGGGCTGCGCTCAAGGTGCAGGAAAGGTGAGAACAGTGCTAATTTGTTAGCGGTTGCAATTTTCATCATCTACATTGCTGTCATATAAGGCGGGTTTTTGAAATAAGTATTTTTTCCCCCTCTAAATGGCCCAAATTGATAGTTGCCGTGTTAACAGCAATGATTTTAACGTCAGTTAATTTGAATTAATTAACCTGACTGTGGTTTATGGAAGGGATTTAAATGAACGTCGTTGAGACAACGACAATTTATCAGGATATTGACGACTTTCTGATTGTGGTTATTAACATCTCTTTACGTTGAGTTATTTCTCATTATAGTTTGCCCTTTTATGGTTTACCTTCCACGCAGGTAGAATGTGAGATTACCTAGCTGATCGGAATGAAAGCTGAGAATTGTAAGTCAACACTCTGTATTGTGAAGAATATACGCAGGGAAGATCTGAGAGCAAATGGACTGATCATAAAGGGGTGGCAGGTTTACAAGTGTGGTGATTCTGGCCATACCCTGTCTACAATCAGACTTCTATTTCAAAAGTGTCATTTATTGTCCTCCATTATACGTGTATGAAGCATAAACAGGACATGACATTTTCTTAAACATATCAGTCATCATCTAGTTTTGAATTTATCCTAGAGCTGTTTTTTACGTTATGTATCCTTTGCCTTCCCTCAATACACCGAAGAGGCATCTATTGTGTAGTTCAGCGCTAAACCGTACAGACATAGAGACAGCTTGTCTTACAACAGGAAATGTCAGGTACCCAGTTTAACGTCAGATGTAAGTAAGGTTTTGGGACAAGTGAAGGAAAATAGCTGAAAGATTTAGAACCTGACAATTAATGTGGTGAACAAGAAGGATGGGAGAATATTGAAAAATGTGATAAACTGAACAAATAACTGATAAAATGGAAAGAATACAACACTGTGGAGGATCCATTCTTCCCCAAACACACTGAAAGCGAAGCATCAACCAACAACCAGACTTAGCTTAATAACCATATGCTCAGCTGACTTGTCTTGTAGTGAATCTTTGAAATCACAGCTGATTTGTCTTGAAGTGAATCTTCGAAATCATAGCTGACGTGTCTTGTAGTGAATCTTCGAAGGCACAGCTGATTTGTCTTGGAGTGAATCTTCGAAATCACAACTTACTTGTCTTGGTGTGAATCTTCGAAATCACAACTTACTTGTCTTGGTGTGAATCTTCGAAATCACAACTTACTTGTCTTGGTGTGAATCTTCGAAATCACAACTTACTTGTCTTGGTGTGAATCTTCGAAATCACAACTTACTTGTCTTGGTGTGAATCTTCGAAATAATAACTAGACAAACGTACAACACATCATATCTCCAAGAATTCAGAGTAATTTGTCAGGCTGTGCTGCTTCCTTAGTCTCCTGCTTAACTGGTCAGTTCTCTACCAAAGAAAGATAGGGTGGGGAGTACCTCTCTAGGCCCCGGCTGAAGAGCAGTATCCAGCCCTCACCTTCAGCTCCGTCAGTGCTTTCCCAGTCCCATGTCATGTTTTCTTTCACCCCTTCCTCTGTTCTCGCAAGAAGACGATGATACAGATAGACAGATAGTATTAAGAGATGGGCAGAATACAGTTTCTGACAAGGAAAGGATGATACAGATAGACAGATAGTATTAAGAGATGGGCAGAATACAGTTTCTGACAAGGAAAGGATGATACAGATAGACAGATAGTATTAAGAGATGGGCAGAATATAGTTTCTGACAAGGAAAAAAGGATGATACAGATAGACAGATAGTATTAAGAGATGGGCAGAATATAGTTTCTGACACGGAAAGGATGATACAGATAGACAGATAGTATTAAGAGATGGGCAGAATATAGTTTCTGACAAGGAAAAAAGGATGATACAGATAGACAGATAGTATTAAGAGATGGGCAGAATACAGTTTCTGACAAGGAAAGGATGATACAGATAGACAGACAGTATTAAGAGATGGGCAGAATATAGTTTCTGACAAGGAAAAAAGGATGATACAGATAGACAGATAGTATTAAGAGATGGGCAGAATATAGTTTCTGACAAGGAAAGGATTATACAGATAGACAGATAGTATTAAGAGATGGGCAGAATATAGTTTCTGACAAGGAAAGGATTATACAGATAGACAGATAGTATTAAGAGAATGGCAGAATACAGTTTCTGTAGATGTAACATCATGACTAGAGACATAGCAAGCTTGATATTCACTAATGTCAGTATTCAACTCGCGGGTAGCTACACAAAAATTCTTTTGATCACAACATTAAAGAAACAGATGACACCGGAAAAAGCCCCACTCAGATCTGAGACTGATGAATGATCAGAAGAACGAAAATAATCAACACTGAATCAGTCAGCTTTCAGAGTCATTAACCACTGGAAAGACTGGAAAACAAAGGGAAAGTAGACTGCGGGTATGTCGTTATAAGGAATCACTGAGGGGAAACCTTTTACCTGCAAAAGGTATTCAAAGACCACAGCACAATAACATAAGAAACGGCGAGAGAAACAGGCGGTGAAGTGTTTGAGAATTTGGATGGATGTAAAGTAGCTACGGTAATAGTTCACTGCCTTCTTGTGACTAATATCAGTACTTACATCTCCTGTTGCTAGTTACTTATGATTATGGAAACCACCACCACTACTACGAATACTACAGTTACTAATACTAAGACTGCCACTACCACTACCACCACCACTACTATTACTACTACTACTACCACAACTACTACTACCACTACCACTACTACTACTACTGCTATTACTACTACTACTACTGCTACTACTACTACAACTGCTGCTGCTACTACTACTACTACTACTACTACTACTACTACTACTACCACTAATGCTATTACTACTACTACAACTGCTGCTGCTACTACTACTACTACTACTACTGCTATTACTACCACTAATGCTATTACTACTACTACTACTGCTATAATACAACTGCTGCTACTACTTCTACTACCACTACTACTGCTGCGATTACTACTCCTACTACTGCTGCTACGGCTACTACTACTACTACCATTACCTCTACTACTACTACCACCACTACCACTATTACTACTACCACCACTACTACTACCACCACTACTACTACCACCACTACTACTACCAGTACTATTACTACTATCACCACTACCACTACTACCACTACTACTATTACCACTACTATTACTGCCACTACTACTACCATTACTTATACTACTGCTGCTACTACTACTACTACTACTACTACTACTACTAAAAATATATTACAACTAATTCTATTACTTCTTCTGTTTCCACAACTAATATTTGTGGTGATCTTTTCTGTTGCTAAATATTAAAACTATTTAAGGAAAAAAGTAGGAACAACTTTACTAACTAATGAGCACACAGTTGTTTCTTTCAGTTTGAACTTTAATCTTGCAAAAATATACAGGCCAAGGAAATAGGCAAAGAAGATAAACTCTCAACTCTCTCTCTCCCTGTCTTTCTCTCTGTCTCTCTCACTCTCTCTCTCTCTGTTTCTCTTTCACACTCTCTCTGTCTCTGTTTCTCACTCTCTTTCTGTCTCTCACTCTCTCTCTCTGTCTCTTTCTCACTCTCTCTCTCTTTGTCTCTCTCTCACTCTGCCTCTCACTCACTCTGTCTCTCTCATTCTCTCTGTCTAATTTAATTTGTATATTTGTACTAAATCAAGTTTGTGGGAAGAATGAAAGATGGGGTGATGAAGGGCAGAATGTAAGACGGGCCTGCGTGCCCAATTCTTTACCCGTGAAAAATAAAGAATAAAGATTATTCATTGTCTGTCTCTCTCACTTTCTCTCTGTCTCTCACTCTCTCTGTCTCTCTCTGTCTCTCTGTGTGTCTCTCTCACTCTCTCTGTCTCTCTCACTCTCTCTGTCTCTCACTCTCTCTGTCTGTCTCTGTGTGTATCTGTGTCTCTCTGTCTCTCTCACTGTCTCTCTGTGTCTCTCTGTCTCTCTCACTATCTCTCTGTCTCTCTCTCACTGTCTCTGTCTGTCTGTCTGTCTGTCTCTCTTTCTTTCTCTCTCTGACTTATAGCATTCACGTGAATTTATAGTTTATTACTATTATAGTTTATCACGTATTACTAAAAAAAATATCAGTATTGGTTGTATTGATATTCACACTGTTGCTGTAGCTACTACAATTACCACTTAACAATTTCTGCCGTTTCTGCTATCATCATCATCATCATCATCACCATCATCATCATCATCATCATCACTGTCTGCACGAATACCGCAAGAAACCTAAGTTCTTGACTCTCTAAACGTGGACCACCCGATGGACATACGTGCTGTTATGACCACTGAAGAACACTTGATCTCTTTCTCATCCATCTTGTATCTTGAACTCGAGCAGCAACCGTGTCTGCACATTGGTCTTACACGGTCCAGACGGCGGCCATTTTTTCTCTAGCGCGGTGCCAGTGTTGTTCAATCGGAAGAGAGGAGGCAGCAGCGAAACACATCACAGCGCTTAGAGGATTTATGGAACTATATATTGTAAGAAGGAAGGGGGTTAGATAGTTTGGAAAGGAGGGAGCGGGGCTGGGGGAGGTGGGAGCAAGGCGAGACAAAATTAAAGACGAATTTCTGACGGTTAGCAATTTTTTACACGGAGAAGTCTAAAATGTCTGCTCTTATTTTCTGCCCTCACATTACTACGTGTCTGTACTGTTTGGGAGAGTACTGTGCAGACATTACTATGTGTCTGTACTGTTTGGGAGATTACTGTGCAGACATTACTATGTGTCTGTACTGTTTGGGAGAGTACTGTGCAGACATTACTATGTGTCTGTACTGTTTGGGAGAGTACTGTGCAGACATTACTATGTGTCTGTACTGTTTGGGAGAGTACTGTGCAGACATTACTATGTGTCTGTACTGTTTGGGAGAGTACTGTGCAGACATTACTATGTGTCTGTACTGTTTGGGAGAGTACTGTGCAGATATTCTGTCTCTCTGTCTGTCTGTCTGTCTGTCTCTCTCTACTATGAGTCTGAACAGTATTGTCTACTACTACTCTACTACTACTACTGTTACTACTACTACCACTCTACTACTACTATTACTACTACTATTCTGCTATTAACTAATGCTACTCTACTACTACTCAACAACTACTACTACTACTCTACTACTACTATTAGTACTACTACCACTATTAGTTCTACTACCACTCTACTACTACTATTACTACTACTATTCTGCTATTAACTAATGCTACTCTACTACTACTCTACAACTACTACTACTACTCTACTACTACTATTACTACTACTACTACTCTACTACTACTATTACTACTACTACTACTACTACTACTATACTACTACTACTATTACTACTACTACTCTACTACTACTACTATTACTACTACTACCACTCTACTACTACTATTACTACTATTATTCTGCTATTAACTAATGCTACTCTACTACTACTCTACAACTACTACTACTACTCTACTACTACTACTACTCTACTACTATTACTACTACTACTACTCTACTACTACTACTAGTACTACTACTACTACTACCACTCTACTACTATTTTACGACTACAAATACTGCTCTTGTACTACTACTACCACTACGTGTTTGAACTGTTTGCGATAGTGTTATGCAGACATCTCTCTCTACTACGACTAATACCACCACCACCACCACTACCACCAACACCAACATCTCTACTACTACTACTACTACTACTACTATTACTACTACTACTACTATTACTACTACTACTACTACTACTACATTACTACTACTACGTGTCTGAACTGTTTGAGAGAGTATTATGCAGACATTATCTTTCTCTACTACGACTAATACCACCATCACCACCACCACCACCACCACCATCACCACCACCACCACCACTACTACTACTACTGCTACGTTTCTGAACTGTTTGAGAGAGTATTATGCAGACATTATTTCTCTCTTCCTTTCCCCCCTCTCTCACTCTCGAGTGTGTGTGCAAGGGTATAAAACACTGAGGGCCGGCTTATCTACTCGCTGTACACCACTGAGGACCGGCGTATCTACTCGCTGTACACCACTGAGGACCGGCGTATCTACTCGCTGTACAACACTGAGGACCGGCGTATCTACTCGCTGTACACCACTGAGGACCGGCGTATCTACTCGCTGTACAACACTGAGGACCGGCGTATCTACTCGCTGTATAACACTGAGGACCGGCGTATCTACTCGCTGTACAACACTGAGGACCGGCGTATCTACTCGCTGTACAACACTGAGGACCGGCGTATCTACTCGCTGTACAACACTGAGGACCGGCGTATCTACTCGCTGTACACCACTGAGGACCGGCGTATCTACTCGCTGTACAACACTGAGGACCGGCGTATCTACTCGCTGTATAACACTGAGGACCGGCGTATCTACTCGCTGTACAACACTGAGGACCGGCGTATCTACTCGCTGTACAACACTGAGGACCGGTTATCTACTTCCTATACAACACTGAGGACCAGTTTATCTGCTTGCTGTACGCCACGGAGGACCAGTTTATCTACTTCCTGTACAACACTGAGGACCAGTTTATCTGCTTGCTGTACGCCACGGAGGGCCAGTTTATCTACTTCCTGTACAACACTGAGGATCAGTTTATCTACTTGCTGTATAACACAGAGGACTTATTTATCTACTTGCTGTACAACACTAAGGACAGTTTATCTACTTACCGTACAACGAGGAAGACCAATATATCTACTTACTGTGCAACACTGAGGACAAGTATATCTACTTACTGTACAACACTGAGGACCAGTATATCTACTTCCTGTACAACACTGAGGATCAGTTTATCTACTTGCTGTATAACACTGAGGACTTATTTATCTACTTGCTGTACAACACTAAGGACAGTTTATCTACTTACCGTACAACGAGGAAGACCAATATATCTACTTACTGTGCAACACTGAGGACAAGTATATCTACTTACTGTACAACACTGAGGACCAGTATATCTACTTACTGTACAACACTGAGGACAAGTATATCTACTTACTGTACAACACTGAGGACCAGCATATCTACTTACTGTATTACATACAACAAACAGAAGGCACATCATGTAAACGAAATGGTCCTAAACTTAGGCCGACACAGGATAAAAAAAAAATATAATGTGAATACTGAACTAAATTCTCCTTCAAACTGAACAGACACATACTTTATTTTACTTGTAAGTATGCACAAACTGTGTTTTAATTCTGAGCACATCTACCCCGAGGCCATCTTTGTTCTAGTCTTCAGACAAGCAAAACTAACTGGAGCCCTCTACTAAAGAAAAGAGATCCTATTCTGCTTAGTTATGTTGCCCTCCGTTGTCATGTGGCCTTTTATACTTGGCCTCGCCTTCTCCGATGTCATGCTCAGTTTTCTATTCCATATTTTTATAGCAGTATTTCGTACTGCTATATGAGTGTATATCTTCTACTGTTATGTATCTGTATATCTTCTACTGTTACGTATGTGTATATCTTGTGCTGTTATGTATGTGTATATCTTCTACTGTTATGTTATACATAACTTCTTCTACTGTTATTTATGTGTATACCTTCTACTGTTATGTATGTGTATGCCTTCTACTGTTATGTATATGTATATCTTATACTGTTATGTATGTGTATATCTTTTGCTGTTATATATGTGTATATCTTCTACTGTTATGTATATGTATATCTTGTGCTGTTATGTATGTGTATATCTTTTACTCTTATGTATGTGTATATCTTTTGCTGTTATATATGTGTATATCTTCTACTGTTATGTATATGTATATCTTGTGCTGTTATGTATGTGTATATCTTGTGCTGTTATGTATATGTATATCTTGTGCTGTTATGTATGTGTATATCTTGTGCTGTTATGTATATGTATATCTTGTGCTGTTATGTATGTGTATATCTTGTGCTGTTATGTATATGTATATCTTGTGCTGTTATGTATGTGTATATCTTGTGCTGTTATATATGTGTATATCTTCTACTGTTATGTATGTGTATATCTTGTGCTGTTATGTATGTGTATATCTTGTGCTGTTATATATATGTGTATATCTTCTACTGTTATGTATGTGTATACTTTCTGCTGTTATGTATATGTATGTGTGAGAGAAAAAAAAGAAAGGCAGACAAAAACAGAAGAAATATAAGAAACTGAGACAGCTGGTTTTCACTGCGTGCTTAAAACTTCTTGTGAGTGTTGGGGGGGGGGGGGGGGGGGATAGAGAGGAAACCATGAAAGAATTCCTCGCTGATATTAGAGATTGAGGTGTCATCTCATTTCGCTTGTTCTCTTATAACACCGTGTCTTTTTTCTTCACTTTTTTTCTCACACAACATTTTTCTTTTTTTCTTCACTCTTTCTCACACAACATCGTGTCTTCTTTCTTCGCTAGCACTCTTAAAACAGTGTCTTATTCATTAAAAAAAAACACACACACAGACTAGCGGTCTCCCAAGCTTCTCTTCTCACCAATGACAGAGTTTTATGACTGCAGTTCCGTCATTGCATTAAGCTTCAAAGTCAAAAATGACTGGAGATCAAAGCTGGGAAGAGATGGGTAAGGTAACCCCTCCCCCACCCCCATGGGGTCTGGTACAGGGTAGGGGCTACTCTCAGAATATGGGATAACACTTATTCTCCCTTCCCCCACCCCTCCCTCCAGCCTTACCCTCGTATCCAGCTGCATATGTATAGACGAGTGGTTCGCTCGTTAGAGCACGAATTGTGCCACAGTCCCAAGAGCAGAGACCCCTCTGCATAATTCATTCAGCTCGTCTTGTCTGATGGCTCTCTGTGAATGATGTCACGAAACAGATCCAAGAACCGAAAGAATTGGACGAGGGAAAGAAAGAAAGAAAGAAAAAAAACCGTGGAAGTTAATTTGGATAGAATCCCAAAACGTGTTGCCAAAGATGAGATTCCAATATCCGCATTGTGTATGTGTGCGAGAATATCAGCTTGTATTGGGATGTATATCTGGAAACTTGTGTGTTTGTGTTAGGAAGCGTAATATTTAGACAGTTCTATGTAGTCTGAATTATTTCAGTCATTATAGAAACAGCAGATAAGCATAAATGTTCGCATATTCAGTGGAATGAAAGCATAGGCAAGTTATCGATTATTTGAATTCGATTTTGCTTTGCTTTTGTTGAACTAACTTTGGAACTTTAGGAAAATAAAGAAAAAGAGAAGTTTATAAGGAAGGAAATAATACCTTACTTCTGTTTTCATTTTCTTTGTAGATTTCTATTTCATTATTTTTCCCCACATAGTGTTATTGCTTCTTTTCAACTCTATTATCATTTCCCCTTTTTTCCGTTATTATGTTTCTAATTGTTTTCATTATCTTTTTTCTTTCTTTTTTTAAACATGTCATGATTACTCTACCATATGTTGTTGTGTAGTTGTTGTTCTACTTGTCTGTCTGTCTGATGTGAGTGAAAGCTGTATGATGAAGGGCAGAATGTTAGACGGGCCTGCGTGCCCAATTCTTAACTCTTTGAAAATAAAGTTCGTTCGTTCGTTCCTTCTATCTGTCTATCCCCACCCTAATCTTTCAGTATCTGATATACACATGGGGCTGCAGGTAGCAAAGAAATTCCACTTCTCTTGATCCTTCGCTGTCTTTTTGGCTGTGTCCCATGTCAGTCCTTTGTTTACCAGCATTCTCTCTCTGCTCTACGTCGCCATGTCTCACTGCGTCTTCCCGTGCTGCTTTTGCCCTGTGGATTTCACGTCACAGTTGTTCGTGGTAGGGATTTACGTGTCACTCTCTTAATGTGATCAGACTATCACCTCCTTCTCCTTTCAGTCACCGTCGACAGTGCTGTCATGTCTGCCTATCTTAACAAGAGTTCATTCTCATATCATCATGTGCCATGTTGGTAGGTGTTGATAGTCTTACTTCTTCACAGATCTCGTTCCTTTATATTTTCCATCAGCTCACTTGGTGTTTTTTTTGTGTTTGTTATGCCATCGCCTTAGACTGACCAGGATTTTTGATTCTCTTGCTCTTCTCCTGCTTCTCTTCCCATTTATCTTCCCTGTTGTTATGATGTTTTCAAGACTGCTTCTTCTCCCTAGATGTTCAGTGAGTGATGACTGTAGCTTTCTTGTGAATTTAATCAGGTTTCTATCTACATTTGCTTTTGTCAGATATTCACTGTTTGTCTTCTTAGCTGTCTATGAAATTCTTGACATTCTTCTGGTGAGCCACATCTCTGTAGCCTCTAGTGATCATCGACTGTTGGTTGTTCATGAATTATTTCCGTAGAGTGAGATGGGCTCAGTATAGCGTTTTAGAACTCTTTCTGATGGTGTTCATTGATAGAGATGCATTGCACAAGATGTGTCTCATTTTTGAAAAGCTGTTTTCGGCTTGGCATATTCTGTTCTTGATTCCAGAGATGCACTTCCTAGCTGATGTTATCCAAATGCCCAGATATTTCAATGTATGCACTTGTCTCACAGTTGTTAGTGGTCATATCAGGAAAGAAAAACCCACCTCAATGCAGTGTTAAGCTTTCTGTGTTGTTGACATTAATACTGCCTACAGAGATTATTAATTACAACTGTGACAGAAAGTACAAAGAAAGGACTAGCCCTAAAGGAATGGAAAAACTAATTATACCAGTCCGTAAGAATAGTGAACAGCAAAACCTCTATCTTAATGCGAAGAAAACTAAATTGATGACAACTGACAAAACAAATAAGGCAGCTGAAATATGTATCACTGAGGAGAAATTAGAAGTGGTGGAGAGTTTTTAATATCTTGGATCATTCTTACATCTTACATCTTTCCCGTGCCGTTAAACGTCACATAGGGCCCGCTTGATAGTTCGCCAAGATCTCCTGTCTTCAGCGAGTTTTTCAATCTCATCAAGGGATGTTATTCTCACTGAATTGGCTTCTCTTAACAGTGTCCTCTTTAGAGTTTCACGTGGTCGACCTCTTTTTCTTCGGCCTGTTGTGTTCCATTTGACAGCTTGTTTGTGGATTCTCTGATTGTTTCTTCTCATCACATGGATCATTACTCATCTTGGATCATTACTAGCTAATAATGGATATACAATGAGGGACATTAAAAGGAGGACATCTATCGCTCTTCAGAAAGTAAAACAACTAAAGAATCTGTGGAGAAGAACAGACAGAACCACAAAAATAAGATTTTTAAGGGCATGCATCTTTCCCATCGCAACATATGCCTGTGAGACCTGGACACTTAACAAAACAGCTGAGAAACACATAAATGCCTTTGAATGTAAATGCTACAGAAGAATTCTTCAAATATCATGGTCACAGAAAAAGAACAAATATATCTATACTACAAGAACTTAATATTGAAGAAGGCTGGCTAGTAAAGAGGATTAAACAGAGAAAACTTAAATATTTTGGACACATTAAACATCATGAGAATTTAGAGAAGACAGTCTTGGAAGGATACATAATAGGAAAAAAAAGAGAGGAAGACCAAGGTGAAGATGGCTGCAAGACATCGTTGATGATCTGCAAATGAATGCATCAGTAGCTTGGCATCTTGCTTACAATCAAGAGGCCTACAGGAGAGCTATTAGGTAGGCAAAGTTCCGAAAGGGACGTGCAAATGACTGACTGACTGACTCTAGGCTCTTTTCATTTTTGGCTATTAGCACTGTAACATCCCCAAGTTCTTGTGCTTCCAACTCGACTTCCTGGTTTCTGTTTGATTTCTCTGATTATACTATCACTAACAGTGAGAATAAATCTGGTGAAGGGGACACAATCTTGACTAACTCCTTGTTTATTGGTTGATCTTTGCCTGTCATATTTTCTACTATGATGGCTGCTACTTCACGATTTTTTGAAAATTATTCTCAGATCTTGGCCATCATTATTTATTTCCTTTTGCATTTTCATGATTTCCTCATGTTGTACTTTATCACATGCTTTTCTTTAGTCAATGAATCGTACAAATAAGCCCTTTACTTCTAAAGTTCTCTCTGTCAGTTCTTTGTACAGATATGACATTATGTATTCCTTTTCCATCCAAACTGCTCATCTCCTATCTCCATCTTTATTCTTTGTCTAGTTCTTCTCATAATAATTCTCAGCAGTTTTGTTATATAACATGGGAGGTAACTGTTCTGTATTCTTCACGCTCTGGGACCAGCTTTCTTTGGCAAAGCTGTGAAAGTGAACTTGAATAGTTCGTTGCTTCTATATCCAGTGCCAGAGTTGCCATTTAACAGTTTTGTTATTATTTTACACCGAATTCATCAAGGGCTTCTAATTCTTCTACAGAAATGTCAGGTCCTGTCGCTTTCCTTCTCTTCATGTGTTTCAATCAATCAAGTGCCGTGCCGTGTGGCGTAGGCGATCATTTCTCTCCACAATTCCCTGTCTTTAGACTTGATTATGAGATCCGCCGGTGACTTTCTTCCTAGCCACACTGACAGCCCATCTAGTAACTTCTCTCTCTCTCTCTCTCTCTCTCTGTCTTCCTCTGTCTCTTCTTCCCTCAATTTTTCCAGTTGCCACAATGTGTTCTAATTTTCCTCTTCTCAGAAAATGTCCTACAAATCTTGCTTGTCTGCCTCTGATCCATGCTGTAATTTGCCTTTTAACTCTAGCCTCTCTTCTTCGTTGATTTTCTTAGCTGTCTTTTGTACCTTCGACATCCTTCTTATGAACCACATTTCCATGGCCTCCATTTCTCGCTGTACTCTCTTATTCATGGACCATGCTTCACATCCATAAAACAAAATTAGCTTGATGTAACATTTAAGTACTCGGAATCTTGTTTCCATTGATATGGATCAATGCTTATTTGGCCTGAGCACGTCTGGTTTTTATTTCGTTGTGACATTTCCCGTCAGTTGTTATAATTGTTCCTAAGTACTTGAATCTATCAACTTGTTTCAGTTTTGTGCCATCGATAATAATGCTACATTTTGTTGGTATTCTTTTCTTTGAGATAACCATCACTTCAGTCTTCTTTTTATTCAGGCTGAGACCTTTACTTTTACTTTCAAGAACCACGATGTCCAGAAGAGCCTGTAGCTCTCCTTCACTTTCAGCAATCAGAACTATGTCGTCTGCATATCTTAAGTTGTTAATGTTGTACCCGCCAATTGATATTCCTGGCAAGTTTTCGCTGTACAAGGAGAAGAGGTCAGAAGATAGAACACATCCTTGTCTCATTCCCATATTTTATGTCTCCAAATGCTCCTATTTGGTTCTCAACCTTCGTTGCTGCTGTTTGCTGCCAGTATATGTTGTTTATGATGAGTTTCAGATCTTTCCCATTTATGTTGATGTCCTCCAGCATTATTATAATTTCTGGGCGTTTCACTTTATCGAAAAGTTTACAGTAGTCTATGGAGCATAAGTATAGGTTCGTCTTTACTTTTATTGATATTTTCATTAATGTTATATATATATAAGTGCTTTTTCCTTGGACGAAGCCACACTGTTCTTCAGCGATTTCTGGTTTTATTTTGCCCCTGACTCTTGTCATGACAATACGAAGCAGGATTTTAGTAACATGGCTCATAAGACTAATGGTTCGATGGCCTTCACATTCAACTGCACCTTGTTTCTTTGGTAGGGCAATGAAAACTGACTGCAAAAGGTCTGATGGGACATAGTTACTGTTATAGATGTCATTCAGCAATCTGGTAATTATTTCTATGCCAAGCTCTCCTAATGCTTCCAATTCTTCCTTAGTGATTTTATCTGGTCCTGGTGCTTTGTTGTTCTTCATGTGTTTGATGACTTCTTCCACTTCTGCTTTTAATATGGGAGGATGGGAGGCCCTCCATTGTTATTTCGTATATCTATTTCGCTTCTATTGTCCTCATAGAGTTCTCTAATGTATTCGCACCATCGTGCCATTATTTCATCTCTGTCCATTATTGTATGCCTCTCCTTTGGCTTTAGGCAACCAGTCTTGCCCTTTTGTTTGTTAACTCCTTTATTTATTTATACATATCTCTCGTGTTTCCATGATGATGTGTCTCTATTTCATTACACTTCTTATTTAGCCACTCTTCTTTAGCTTTATTGCATTTGTGTCTTATTTCTTTATTTATTTTGTCATATTCATCTTTATCTTCCTTAAGAATTCTTCTGCGATCCATTAGTTGCAAAATTTCTTGTCATCCACCCATGTTTAGCGTGTCGTTTATTTGGAGGTAGGATTTCGATAGATGTTTGCTGAATAGAATCTTTAACCATATTCCATTGTTCATCAATCGTTTCAATCTTCTCTATAGCATTATACCTAATATGTACTATGGTCCTATATTGTTCTTGTACTGCCTTATCTTTCCGGAACAGCTCTCTATATAGTTCTTTGTTTTTACCTGCTACCTTTAACCTCTTTAGTCTGATTCTCACTTTTCCTACAACTGGGATGTGGTCACTGTTGCAGTCTGCGCTTGGTCTTGTTTTCACGGATATTAATGAGTTCCTGATCCTTCCATAATGTAATATATCTGGTTACATATGTTTAATGGCATCTAATACTTTCTCTTAAAGTCCATCACAGAACTTGACATTAGGTCTGGAATTTCTCCACCATACAGTTCATTGTCTTCTGTCCACCTCTTTACAGTATCCTCCTCCCTAGTTATAATTTTGCCCTATATTGACTTAAAGAGAAGACCGTATTGGAAGGATACATAATGGGAAAAAGAAAAAGAGGAAGACCAAAACGAAGATGGCTGCAAGATATCGTTGACGATCTGCAAATGGATGCAACAGCAGCAGGCCATCTTGCTCACAACCGAGAGCCCTACAAGAGTGCTGTTTGGGAGGCAAAGTTCCGCAAGGGACATGTAAATGAATGAATGAATGAATGACTTCAAGCAGTCTGTTTTGTGTTTTGTTTATCTTCCTGTCAGTTCGCTTGTTTGGTTGTGCATACGTTTTAGAATGTTTCTGATGATGGTCTTCCGTTTTCCCGCACTGCTCATCTAGCTAGCCTTCTTTACCTTGTTGACATTTTATCTCTTTGTCAGTCGTGTCATATTTTTCTTTGTCCCTTCTGTAACGTATTCTTTTATCCATGAGCTGCATTATTTCCGTCGCCATCCATTTCTTCTTGGCTGTTTCTTGTCTCTCAGGTATTATTTCTCTTCCAGTCCGAGGGTTTGAGTCTTGCAGCATGTGCCACTGCTCATCAGTACTTTGTGTATATTCACTAACCCATTGTATCTACTCGTAACTACATCTCTGTATCTGTCCTTTAGTTCTTCGCTGCTTTTAAATAGACGCATGTCTAGTTTGGAGTTTCTCATGCCTTCTGTATGTTTTATTTAATTTTACTTTTATTTTGCCACATAATGGATCTTGTTCACTGTTGCAATCAGCCTCTGGCTTGGCATTTTTTGTTAATAAGGCAGTTCGAATCTTTTATTAATGAGAATGTGGTCAAGTTGATTAAAGATCTTTTTGTCTAGGCTGCTCCGTGTAGCCAGTCTTCTAGGATGTTGCTAAAACCAAGTGTTTCTGGTGATCAAGGTAGATAGACGTGTATGGTTAAGTTTTACCTGAGACAAGTGTTTTTGATGATCAAGGTAGATAGACGTTTATGGTTAAGTTTTACCTGAGACAAGTGTTTCCAGTAACCATGACGTGTAGTTCGCCATTTTATTAATGTATCTCCTCGTTCATATCTCATTACCAGACCATAATCTCCTACTAAATCTTTTACTTTTTGTATTTCACACTTGGCAATGAAATCACCAAGTAAAATCACATCATGTGGTTTGGTGAGGCTTATAAATTGTTCTAAGTTAAAAAAAAATATTTGAATATCTTGTTTTTTTCCGCTTCCTCGTCAAAGATTATCCCTACTCTTCTTTTATGTTTATCCCCTTCTGAGTGTATGATAGTGTGCTGTCCTTACTGAGTGTATGATAGTGTGCTGTCCTTACTGAGTGTATGATAGTGTGCTGTCATTACTGAGTGTATGGTAATGCGCTGTCATTACTGAGTGTATGATAGTGTGCTGTCCTTACTGAGTGTATGATAGTGTGCTGTCCTTACTGAGTGTATGATAGTGTGCTGTCCTTACTGAGTGTATGATAGTGTGCTGTCCTTACTGAGTGTATGATAGTGTGCTGTCCTTACTGAGTGTATGATAGTGTGCTGTCATTACTGAGTGTATGATAGTGTGCTGTCATTACTGAGTGTATGATAGTGTGCTGTCATTACTGAGTGTATGGTAATGTGCTTTCCCGACTAAATGTATAACAGCGTGCTTTCCCGACTAAATGTATAACAGCGTGCTTTCCCGACTAAATGTATAACAGCGTGCTTTCCCGACTAAATGTATAACAGCTTGCTTTCCTGACTGAATGTATAATAGTGTGCTTTCCTAACTGAATTTATAATAATAGGGTGCTGTCCTGATTAAGTGTATGATAGTGTGCTGTTCTGACTCTCTTCTCCTCCTTGCACCCGTCCATCTCACTTCACTCATTTCTAGAATGTTAATTTTCATTATTTCCATTTATTTTATTACATGTTTCCAGTGTTTCGTCTGTCTGATATAATGTTCTCACATTCCATGTTGCCAGCTGATTTTGTCTGTTTTGCCAGGAGTAGCATGATGATGATCTGACATCACCTGTGGGTAATATTTTGCCAGGAGTAGCATGATGATGATCTGACATCACCTGTGAGTAATATTTTGCCAGGAGTAGCATGATGATGATCTGACATCACCTGTGTGTAATGTTTTGTCAGCAGTAGCATGATGATGATCTGACATCACCTGTGTGTAATGTTTTGCCAACAGTAGCATCATGATGATCTGACATCACCTGTGTGTAATGTTTTGCCAGCAGTAGCATCATGATGATCTGACATCACCTGTGTGTAATGTTTTGCCAGCAGTAGCATGATGATGATCTGACATCACCTGTGGGCAATATTTTGCCAGCATTAGCATGATGATGATCTCACATCACCTGTGGCTCATGGAATGCCCTGCCGGACGAAGTTGCTCTATCTGAACACCCTTCAGTATTGTTCATTTATTTTATTTTTGTAGACCAGCACGACTGTTCTTGGGAGTTCTCGCTGCTTCCTGGAGGTTTATATACGGTCACTCCGCTAGCCTTTCCACTTTGCCGTACCCACAAGACAGGAAGGTCTCTTACTCACCTGACAGATATACCTACATACAAATATACCCATATTACATGATACTTAATACTGAAGAAAGTTGGCTAGTAAAGAAGATTAAACAGAGAAAACGTAAATATTTTGGACACATTAAACGTCATGAGAATTTAGAGAAGGCCGTCTTGGAAGGGTACATAATGGGAAAAAAGAAAGAGAGGAAGACCAAAGCGGAGATGGCTGCAGGGCATCTGTAATAACCTACTTTGGCCAGAACACTCCTTTGATCTTACTTAGAAACCTGATTTGGAAAGTGTTAAGTGTGCATGTTTTTCCTCCATAATAAGCAATTGTTATTACTTTTTTCCCCCTTGTTTTTAGGTTCTTCTGTTTATCTTGTCATGTTGCTTTCTACTTAATGTCACGAAGTTATTTCCCGTGGCATTTGCATGCAGTAAGAGGTGTCAAGTGTTAGTGCCTTCACATTTCTGGGCCACTACAGCATTTGAAACAGGGATGCCACCATTTGTCTTGGGTGCCTTCCTGGTCCAAGAGAAGCCCTAGGTACCCATTTCTTGAGACTGGATTGACACCGAAAAGTTCGACGTCAACGCGAAATCGAAGCGGGGATCTTTTGGTAGGCAGGCAGTGCACTAATCACTACACCACCGCATGAGAACTTTTTAAAAATAATACATTACTTTCTGTTTATTGTCTTTATTACTTTTATACATATTAACACTATCAGTCTTCTGTTATCAGTTTTGTCCCCTGTGTGCTGTTATTACTGTAGCTTTGTGCTGCACTTATTACCTTTAGACTTACTGCCATAATTACTGTCATTGTTACTGCTCAACTTACTGTTATAGTTACTTATTATGTGATGTTATAGCTATGAATTTTGTGTGTGTTATAGTTACTTTTTATATGATGTCATAGCTATGATTTTTTTTTTGGGGGGGGGGGGGGGGAGAGAGAGAGAGAGAGGGGTAATAGATTACATGCTTTTGCCGAAGTTGTGAGTCGTTTCACTTCCCAAGTTGGCATCTCTGCCGCGCCATTTTGCTTCGTGGTTACAGAGTCAAAGTTCAGTTTGCCCGTTGTCACATTACCCAGCCGAGTTTTGATTTACACATCAAAGTCGGTGAGTCACTTCTGGTTTGTGATTTCCCTAGACCAATTGGATCTTGCCGCTGTCACAACGAGGCTGTGGGAACTTTTTTTTTTTTCTTTTCCCTCACAGAAAAATAAATCATACTTCTTTCACACGACCTGTCTTTGATTTTGTTTAAAGACATTTTCTTTTTCTGATCAATGTATATAAATCCGTAGATTTTCTAATAATTTATCCAGTAATTTGTTCTGCTAAACGAGAAGACTTTAAAAAAAAATCTCTATTCTTATTTCTGACTATATCTATTTTTGTTTACACTGTTGGTATAGCTGGGATAGTCTAGAGAGCTCCTGCGACTGAGACCGACTGGCAAGATTTATCAATACTTCATCCATAAATTTTTGTAGCACCAGCAGTAATGTAAAGAAATAAAGCTGGAAAAATCCAATTTGGTTTTGTGTTCTCTCGTCCTGTAATCTTTTTTCTATTCCCACTTTTTTGTGTCCTTTGCTTATTTGCCAGAAGTGTATTTTCTTGTTCCATTTCTCTCCTGTCTTTCTTTCTTTCTGTTTTTCCTTCTTTCTTTCCTTCTTTGTAGAAACATGAAAGGAAAGTTTGAATAATGAAACAAAGAGAATGAGAGACGGAGTGAGTAAGAAGGTAAGGAGTGGATCTAACCTGCTCGAGTTATACCAATAAAAACAATAGATCAAAGGCCACTTACCGTGCAGGTCATTAAATGCCAATCAGAAGCCTAATCAATCAACTCCATTAAGTTCGATCTGTCAATCTATCACTCAGACACCGAAGATTGAATTACGTCTAATACGGCCACACAACCTGTCAATGAGAGAAACCACGTGAACAAAGTTCAATCCATCTGTAAGCTCCTGGTCTGTCACTCATTCAAGGTCAGGATGTTTTAAATGCCATGTTAAAACAGACGCAATGTTCATCATCATCATCATCATCATCATGTACCACGTCGACAAACGCAAACAGTTGTGTATCTCGAAATCATGCAACTACTAATATCTTTCAAATTTTTTAAACCTTCATCTTTTATAGAACTTTTCTCCATATCCCATCTATACATCACATTTTCCCGAAACTTCCAGATTCTCATGATGTACCTGTTTATCCTTTTATGATGGTTTTAACTCTTTTTGTGATGCTGTGAAACCAGCGCATGATTCCCATAATTTAATTTTCTTCAAAGTCTGATTCCAGTCTCTTCTTTTGTTAAGACTTAAATGTCTTTTACTTGTCGAAAGATAAGAGAAATGACGACTTCGACAAAACTAGTTCCAATAATAAAGGTAGGTGGAGGTTTTACAGAAGAATTCTTCAAATATCATGGACACAAAAATGAACGAATATATCCATACTACAAGAACTTAATATTGAAGAAGACTAGCTAGTAAAGAGGATTAAACAAAGAAAACTTAGATATTTTGGACACATTAAACGCCATGATAATTTAGAGAAGACCGTATTGGAAGGATACATAATGGGAAAAAGAAAGAGAGGAAGACCAAGGCGAAGAAAGCTGCAAAAACAACAAGGCATCTTGCTTACAACAGAGAGGCCAACATGAGAGCTGTTAGGGAGGCAAAGTTCCGCAAATGACTGACTGACTGAAAGGCTTTACAAAAAGATAGAGTGAGGAAAATGGGCACAAAAGAGATTAGCAGAAAATAAGATGACTACGAATAACTGAAGAACGTCCAACGGTCAAAAATTAAATGCTTTTTTTTCCAAGGATACGACCACAGGCATTTGCCTAAATATTGGATTGTTGTACGTTCTTCATTTATATATGCTCACCTTATTTTCTATCTTTCCTGCAAGCTTTCCTCACTCTTTCTATATTTCTTGCCCACTTTCCTCACTCTTTCTATACTTCTTGCCCACTTTCCTCACTCTTTCTATATTTCTTGCCTTGTCTTCCTCACTCTTTCTATATTTCCTGCCCTGTCTTCCTCATTCTTTCTATATTTCCTGCCCTGTCTTCCTCACTCTTTCTATATTTCCTGCCCGCTTTCCTGACTCTTTCTATATTTCCTGCCCGCTGTCCTGCCCGCTTTCCTGACTCTTTCTATATTTCCTGCCTGCTTTCCTGCCCGCTTTCCTGACTCTTTCTATATTTCCTGCCCGCTTTCCTGACTCTTTCTATATTTCCTGCCCGCTTTCCTCACTCTTTCTATATTTCCTGCCCGCTTTCCTCACTCTTTCTATATTTCCTGCCCGCTTTCCTCACTCTTTCTATATTTCCTGCCCGCTTTCCTCACTCTTTCTATATTTCCTGCCTGCTTTCTTCACTCTTTCTATATTTCCTGCCCGCTTTCCTCACTCTTTCTCTATTTCCTGCCCGCTTTCCTCACTCTTTCTATATTTCCTGCCCGCTTTCCTCACTCTTTCTCTATTTCCTGCCCGCTTTCTTCACTCTTTCTCTATTTCCTGCCCGCTTTCCTCACTCTTGTTACATGACGTAAATACTGACCTCAGTATCAGTAATCTGCAGCAGTTCCCTCTCTTTTAGAGAACTAAAGAAGAAAAAAAATGCCCCAGAGTTTACGAAACTAAGAACATTCTGTAAATATGAAACGGTAGAGAAATAAGAAGAAAAAGAAAATAGAAGAATGTGAACATATCGAAAATAACCTTAGGGCTGAAAAAGCTTACACACACATACACACGCGCAGGTAGGCACACACATACACAAGATGAAGAATTCTGTCATAAAAAAATAATAAATTATGTCTCGCTGGAAGAAAAAGGAAAGGAAAAAAAAAAGTCAATGAAAGATGATCGGAAAATTATGACTTGTAAAACTGCAAAATCTTTCATTCACATGTATGTTTTTCTTTTCCCCGTTAGATTACCGATGTAACATTTACTCTGGTCTCAAGATCTGTTAGATTACAAACATAACTTTTACTGTGGTCTCAAAATCTGTTAGATTACCTACATAACGTTTAATATGGTCTTACAATCTGTTAGATTACCTACATAACGTTTAATGTGGTCTTACAATCTGTTAGATTACCTACATAACGTTTAATGTGGTCTTACAATCTGTTAGATTACCTACCTAACTTTTAATGTGGTCTCAAAATCTGTTAGATTACCTAAGTAAAGGTAATCCTGTCAAGCCTTAGAGGCACATAGCGATATGGTGTTAGTGGCCATATTTTCCTTGACCTGTCAGCACACTAGAGGGTGATATGGTCAGTATCACGCCTGGCCGTCTTTCCTTCCCCAACTCCAGATGAAGTCAGGTACCTATTTCTACAGCTGGGTGACTGGGGTGCCTCCGGCTGAATTCGAACCTCCGAGCTTTACCATGAGAGACCAGTGCACTAACTACTTCGCCACTCAAACATTACACTACATAACGTTTAAAGTGGTCTCAAAATCTGTTAGATTATCTACATAACGTTTAATGTGGCCGTACAACCTGTTAGATTACCTACATAACGTTTAATGTGGCCTTACAGTCTGTTAGATTACCCATATAACTTTTCTTCGTGAGCACTAGCACAGACATATGCTTTGATGTAAGTCTGAAAACAGACTCGGAACGTAAAACATCGGAACATCAGAAGCAATGGTGACAGCAAATAGAGAATAAGAAAACAGAGCTTCCTTTTGTATAGGGAGAGCAATCTGAAATGTATTACATTCACGCAACTCAGAATAACAGCAACAGCGCCAGGGGAATGTGAATATGAAATATAATCAAGAATACCGAAGTGAAAAGTGAGTTCATTCGACATAAATTGTTTTTAAATGAAAGCATAGCTAGAATTACTTTTCTTTCTTCAAACAAACTCCACGCTTCCGAGCACAGATGAGACTCGTAACCAAATATCAAAACAGAATCGACTACAGTGTACTGTCTTGATTTGTTGAGCGCGAATATTAAAACCCTTCAAGAGGGTATCGATTTTCGTGAACATCCGTAAATAAATCGATTGCTTTTATTGTGTATCCGCCATTTTTGACCCTCAGCGCAAAACTCATTGGCGATTTTTTTTTTATTTATTCCGATTTAGGAAATCTAAAATCCCATACCTCTATTTCCGTCAGACATCATGACATTTATAAGTTTAAGTTCAAAAACAACGGGAAAAAAGTAAAAACTGCAATCGATTTAAGCTGCTTGGAGTTTTGAAGCATGATATTTTAAATAATATTGTTGCAGCAAATTAATTTTTGTTAAGAAAAAAGCAGTGTGGATATTAAAGCTATATTTATGACATGACACAAACATAAGCTCTCACAGAAAATAGTTCCAACTCAAGAATCCGCCATTTTGATACATTTCAATTATCGTTAGTATATTACAATGTCTTTGCTTTCATGACTGTTTTCTTCTTCTCATTTGCTCGTATTTTCTTGATTTGCCCATAAACACTGTGTCATTATTGTGTAGGAATAATATTATTTTAGTGGGGCTAATAATTGGTAATTTATAAGGATGTTATACTGTATTTTTATGGTATGGCTGGAAGGTGATTGTACAGCTACATATCGACATACCACATAAATTAAAAGAAACACAATTAAACAATCCTTCTTCAAATAATCATGAACTCATATTGTCGTTATTATCAGCTTACACAGTTAACGACATCATCAACAAATGACTCACCATTTTATATGTTAGACATCAGCTGCTATCAACATAGTCATTAAAACAATGTCTTTCAATATTAGGAGTCCTACGGAGATATAGCAACGATAAGTTAGCAGAGATCAATGAAACAATCTTACACATGTATGTTACTTTGATTTGCAACAAAAACTGTTCTCTGCATAAAATCTCAAACAAAATGATCATACGTAAAAGATTAAGATTCTGACTGTAATCATAAACTAACTGACATATACTGTAGGCAGACATGCTCTTATACAGTGATACATAATCATGCGCACATACACAACCTACAATTTGCACGTTGCTAAACATGAACATCTTACAGAGAATAATTATGTTAATATGGAATTCTGATTATTCAATATCTATTTCAATTATCTAAATCACACCTAAGTGATGTCGGGACTGGTCGTAGAAGGAAAGCACAGAATGGACACAGCTTGCACGCATCCACATCACAATAGTAATAAACCGATTATTAACTTACATATACATGGTTTTCCACTGACAAGAAACATCTCATCCACGCTTGCTTGACACATGACCTTTTCTCCGACCCTGCTGGTCCCTACGTTGTTAGCGTACAAAACCCGACCTGGTGAAATTCTATCATGTCTTCTTTATATACTGGGTCCGCGAACTGGACTCACTCAGAATTGCGCACTCGTAAGATGCCCAGCTTCTTCACCCTTCAACAGAAGCAACACAGTAAGGAAGGAAATTAAAAGCAAGAGTACGGGTAGGGAATAAAATATATTTTGCCTTGCACCACCTGTTGAAATCCCAAAATCCTGTCCCAAAACACCAAAATAACAATCTACAAAACAATAATAAGACCAGCCGTCATGTATGGATCATAAACGTGGAGTACAACAAAGAAAGAGAACAAGATCCTAAGAAGAATCTTTGGGCCGATAAAGGATACAAACAGTGGAAAATGGAGAAGAACTCTGAACTGAACAGCTTATTTAAATCCCAACGAATTATGTCTTGAAACTGAACAGACTACGCTGGCTGAAGCATGTAGAAAGAATGGAGGAGAACAGACAAACGAAAATGATGTATGCACAAGAGATGAGGGAAACAAGACCAAGGAGTAGATCAAGACAGAGATGGAAAGACAACATAGAAGAGGATAAAAAAGAAATTAGTGTCACCAACTGGAGAGAGAAGATTAGGAATAGAAAGGAATGGAGGTGAACTTTATCTGCAGCAGTGAGTCTTAATGGCTCGGAAAGCTGAAGAAGAAGAAGAAGAAGAAGAAGCTGCCCAGTTGCTGGTCCATTATTTCTACGCTAGGGTTGCTAATCCACCTAGGTAACTAGTACTTATCAATTCCGTACAATTACATGACTGCATGGCATTCAGTTTCGAGTCATTATACGCGTGTCTTCAGTTTCTGTACGCATTTAGTGTGTAGCCATTTGAAGTTCTCCATACAAAGGTGGAGAATCTGATTTTGTTCATGAATGTTTCAGAGATATTTACACTTAGCAAACTACTGAGAACCTGTCTGTCATTCGTAAATCAAATAATTAGCCGGGAAGAAGGTGTCCATCATTCATAACTCAAATAATTAGTCAAGAAGAAGGTATCCATCATTCATAACTCAAATAATTGGTCAGGAAGAAGGTATCCATCATTCATAACTCAAATGTTTAGCCTGGAAGAATGTATCCATTATTCGTTACTGAAAGAGCAGATCAGAAAAAGGGCTATACCGAAGATGGGTATAAAAACATACCGCGAGGAGTTTAGCTACACCTGAGAAGATGTGACTTTAAAAAGAAGACAGCTTGAGGAGTTTAGCCACACCTTGGAAGATGTCACTTTCAAAAGAACACAAGTCGCGGAGTTTAGCCACACCTTGGAAGATGTCACTTTCAAAAGAACACAAGTCGCGGAGTTTAGCCACACCTTGGAAGATGTCACTTTCAAAAGAACACAAGTCGCGGAGTTTAGCCACACCTTGGAAGATGTCACTTTCAAAAGAACACAAATCGCGGAGTTTAGCCACACCTTGGAAGATGTCACTTTCAAAAGAACACAAATCGCGGAGTTTAGCCACACCCTGGAAGATGTCACTTTCAAAAGAACACAAGTCGCGGAGTTTAACCACACCTTGGAAGATGTCACTTTCAAAAGAACACAAGTCGCGGAGTTTAACCACACCTTGGAAGATGTCACTTTCAAAAGAACACAAGTCGCGGAGTTTAACCACACCTTGGAAGATGTCACTTTCAAAAGAACACAAGTCGCGGAGTTTAACCACACCTTGGAAGATGTCACTTTCAAAAGAACACAAGTCGCGGAGTTTAACCACACCTTGGAAGATGTCACTTTCAAAAGAACACAAGTCGCGGAGTTTAACCACACCTTGGAAGATGTCACTTTCAAAAGAACACAAGTCGCGGAGTTTAACCACACCTTGGAAGATGTCACTTTCAAAAGAACACAAGTCGCGGAGTTTAACCACACCTTGGAAGATGTCACTTTCAAAAGAACACAAGTCGCGGAGTTTAACCACACCCATGAAAATGCCACTTTAAAAAAAGGACTTAGCCTGAGGATTTCAGCTAAAGACAAATGCATAATTTCCTGCTGTTTTTTTTCTTTCATTAAATTCTCACCTTTTCGTGATTGTATATTCAGTAAATTAAACTTTTTTTCAGTTGAAGTATATTACACAAGAGTAGCCGTAGCTTGTTTCAGCTATTTTTAACCATGACGTGACGTCCTCGTCCTTCACCTTTTTCTTCGGAGACAATGCTCCTTCAAAAAAATATACTTTCCAAAGGAACCCGCGGGGAAAATAAAGGAGATGCACTGCTATGGTGCACTAAAATAGCATACAGCTGCAACTGCGGCTAATTTACCTTTTGTGTTAGATCTCGTTCATTATTACATGATCATATAAACATTGTAGAGCATTCTATGATGCCAAACCAATAGCCTTTTGGTTAGGATTCCACGTTTCTTGGAAGTGGCGCCAATGGTAGATCGAAACAGGCCAGCTACATTCAATACTCCGTATCTTGAGAGGAGGTGGAACCTTTTTATTTTTTTTGGATCGTGCCCCACTTCAATGCCTCAAATATTTCCATGCCCCCCTCTCTCTCTCCACACGCAGCATAATAGTCAAACAAGTTCTGAAGAAGTATAATATTCAAATTGTAGTTCTCTTCCCCCCACTTTCCAACGAAAAAATATTCAAATTGCCTCCAACACCCCGTGGGGCATACGCTCACGTTGGGAAACGCTGAGATTGAAGGAGCAGCAAAAGTATTTGGCATCGGAAGCTTTAAACTCTTAGCCTGCGCATGCGCATGTGTATATGCGTGGTTATGCTTTGAGTTTGCAACATTGAACTCACGTCTCTATCCTTACCCGCCCCCCCCCCGCCCCAATCGGGATCCCCTCCCCCGTCACCTCCCCTTACACCACCATCACACCCCCCCTCCCCACTCTCACCCCATTTTTTACTCAAAGGAAAGCTGAAGCCAGTACAGCAATCTCCTCACTGTCAAAAACATGGCCGACACTTCCGCTGTCACAGCTTATTGCTTCTATAATGTGAAATGGAGGGAATCTCTCCCTCTCCCTCTTTCTGTGTGCATGCGTGCGAATATGCATGTGTGATAAACGACAGCTTCATTTGTATACACAAAAAAAAATGTGGAAATAGTTTTTTTTTTTAAGTACATATGAAAGCAAAGAAAGAAAAGCGTTGGAAATATGTCTGCCTGTTAGGATTTGAAATCTTGAGTTATGTTTATTATTTTATTAAATACAAATTCTCCAAAATCTGGCCCATGTCTATTGCTAACACTAAACGATTTGAGTCCATACTGAACAGCCTGGCACTCCAGCAGCTGAGAGGTCACCCAAAGGTCTTGATATATTAAATCCCGTGGGATTTTTTTTTAATTGCCATTTTTATCCAACACATCCTCATCATCGCCGGGTAGAAGAAACAGCTTTTTAATATCATGGAATAACAACATAAATTTTGTCTTCTGTTTTTCCTTTCACTCTCTTCGCCGCTGTTTTACCCACCAGACAAGCGTTTCTCAACCAAGGTTCAGAAGAACCCCAGGGTTCCAAGAGAGATCGCTAGAGGCCCCGTGAGTGACCGCTGTGGATTCCCAGAGAGATCATTAGGGTTCCCCGTAAGGTGAAAAGAGATTCGATTTTCAGAGAGATCATTGTGAATCCCCGTAAGGTCGCTAGGGGATCCTCAAAAGATCACTAGGCTTCTAGAAAGGTCACTATGAGTTTTTCCTGAGATCATCAGGGGTTACTCGATAGGTCGTCAGGATTCCGTGGATGGTCGCTAGGAATTTCCATAGATGTTACTACGGAATATGTAAGGAATAAATTATGTTTTTGTCACGTAGACAGTTCATTGTCACTTGTTATTCTAGGCTATGGCTGTTGGTCACGTTGCAGTGACTAATGCGACCTTTGTCTAAGAACGGAAATTCTTAGTGTATATGAAATAACAGGTTTAGCTTCGTTGTAGGAATGAAACATTTCAGTGGAGAGAGGGGGCATAGTATATAAGGTTTAAGCAGGCTGAGATTCATGGGTCGGATGCTGAACTGAATTGGGCGAACAGTTCAGCCTAGATAATGAGGGAGCTCTTGGATGGCAGATAGTTTTCGTTAGTGGAACACTTGATCTAGCCAAT